>JAKOGI010000013.1:460000-1060000 GCA_029747015.1 Carnegiea gigantea | reverse complement strand
TATTCTAAAATTCGATGGGAAGATGAGTTTCAATATCTGGAAGGTTAGGATGATGGCCATTCTCACCCAGAATGGGTTAAAGAAAACTATTGGTGGTAAACCAAGAAACCTGCTACCATGACAGACGAATAGTGGGAGGAGCTCAATTAAAAGGCTCTCTTGACGATTCAATTGTGCTTGGCAACTCATGTTCTCCGTGAAGCTCTGGATAAGACCACTAGGGCAGATCTCTAGCTTCGATTACAAGCGTTATATATGACCAAGAGCCTAGCAAACAAGATTCGTCCAAAGGAACGTCTATACACGTTTTCCATAGCAGAATTACTCCTACCCAAAACTACCTTGACGAGTTCAATTCTATTGTTTTTGATCTGGAAAGTCTAGATGTGAAAATTAAGGATGAGGGTAAAGCGATATTATTGGTTGTCTCATTGCCTGCCTCTTATAAGCACTTTAAAGAAATTTTGTAATATAGTAATAGCGACACTTTGTCATTTGAGGATGTCAAGGCCAATTTATTGTCCAAAGAAAAATTTGACATCAAAGTTCTTGCTGAAAAAGGTGAAGGCTTATCAGTGAAGGGTGAATCTTTTGATAAAGGGAACACCTCTAAATCAAAGTTTGAGAGACATAAGTCCAACAAATCCTGTAAGGCATGTAATTTCTAAGTGTTTTAAGTTGAAAAACAAGAGGGAGAAAGAAGAAAATAATTCACATTCGCACCCTCATGAACTTGATAATGCTACCTTTGTTGAATCTGAATCTAAGGGTGACATTTTATTTGCTACCTCTAGTAAAAAGGGGAACGTTTCTGATTATATTCTTGATTCTAGGTGTACCTATCATATGTGTCCTCATAAGGACTGGTTTTCAACATATGATCCAGTTGATTCAACTGTTGTTCATATGGGCAATAACGTCCAATGTAATGTCGCTGGAATCGATACTATTAAAATCGAGATCCATGACAGTGTTATCAGGACTTTATCGGATCCTGACTTGAAGCGTAACCTCATTTCTTTAGACACCCTTGAATCCAAGGGGTGCAAATATTCAGCTAAAGGCGAAGTTTTGAAGGTTTCTAAGAATACTCGGATTTTGCTAAAGGGCTTGAGGTAAGGAAGCCTCTATGTCCTACAAGGATCTACTATGAAAGATCATATGAGGGAGAAAAGTCCATGCAAGTCACTTCCCAATGCTGAGTTCAAATATCCCTCGAACTTAACCGGCGTTCGATTCACTTAATACCTTGCGGGATCCGCCCTTCGGGGTTCTTTAGCTGTGTTCTTTGCTTATACTGATGAATTTGGCCCAAAGTGAAGATTGTTGGGTTTCGTGGCTGAAATTCCATTCTCCAGTCCACCACGGAGCACCAGAAGACTTGGCCACAGTCCGTGGCCAAGTGCGGCTCAGATGCTGCTTCTAGTGACCTCCACAAACGGTCCGTGGGCCAACCACGGTCCATGGTGAGCACGGTGACTGTTTCTGCTAGGGTTTCCTCGATCTCAACCTTTTGATTTCTTTATAAGGGGCCTAGCCTTAGGCTCCAAGAGTGATCAAACACATTAAGAATACACAAGCATCATTCGATCATCTAGAAGGTTGTTCTTCTCTTTGATCAGACAATAGTTCCACTATTCTTGTTTTGAGAAAGAGTATTTTGAGTGAATTTGTAATCAATAGTTGATCTTTTCCTAGGGCACATTGCTCTGAGATCACTTCTGCACTCTCTCATTACCATAGTGGATTTTTCACTTATCACCGCCTTTGGTTTTTCCACGTAAATCTTAGTGTTTGTTCTCTTATCTTGTCATTATCGTATTTTGTGATTTCTTGTTGTTTTTCACTCAAATCCTAGCCGATTATAATACTATGTTTGGCTCTTTTCTTCCTATTCCACACAGCTGAATTATAACCAAAATGTAGAATAAAATTACTCTAAAATTATCACATGAAAAAACACGAATTAACATTCAGAACAAAGACACTACCTATAGGAGGGGCCTTGGGACAGGCAGCATAAGAAAATCCACAATTGCTGAGAGAAAATGGGCTTGAATTGGAGGTGGGTTTTGAAGAATTGTTTGAGAGCACCCTACGGCTATGAAAAAGCTCCAAAGTTTGATGGGAAAAGGGGGGAAATAGGGATTGATGGGATTGAGAAAGGCTTGGTTTTGAACAAATTGTTAGAAGAAGCCATGATAATAAAGTCAGAGGATGAATTGACAGTCTATGAAGTGTGTTGTGATGACTATGGGCGCAATGTTGGGGATGAAAACGAAGCATATTGGCGCTCTGGTCAACAACTCAGTATTTTTCTTTGTTTACTCTTTCAATACCATTCAAATGTAACCGCTCCACGACGAAATGGCCTCATCAAGCAGGTTTAAAGTTGAACGAACCACGTTTTCACCCCGCAACAACCAAAATATATAACGTGAATACCCGATTGACGCATTAAAGCGATTTCGTGGTACTGGGACGAAAACCACAATCACAACTAAACTCACATTTTGAATCCTTGCATGAAACTTTATTTGCAGCGGTTGACTATTGACAAGAAAAGGAAGCAAAGGAGTTCATAGCACATAACATCTATTTTATAGCTCCAGGAGATAATTGCATTCTTGAGATTTAATTTTTTTTGGGGACTTATTTTTAGGGATATTTTTACCCGGGGGGGAATTGGTTTCACGTGATTGTCTACCACTCCATTGGGTGTATTTGGTTTCATATCAATTTATCGCTCTGCTCTTAAGCATAGGTTCTCATGATATAGCCATATAGGTCACATTATGTGTGATTAAGGAAGTACAAGTATAAATTAGCGTGACTATTTTCCTTATCTCACAGACAAATTTTTGGCAATAAAACACTATAGCACTAATTTTCTTCTGGAGTTAAGTTGTGCATAGAATAAAATTGAGTCTGGTTTGATTGAATAGCTTATCTATCACTACCATATCTAGAACCAGAAATAAATTTCCCTGCAAGCAGTACCAAAGCAAGGTGCACAAGCAGAAGTAGAATTGAATTCCCAAAAAACTCACAATACCATAACAGACTAACAGAGTAATTCATTCCCGCAGAAAACGCATAGAGTCCAATTGGCAGGCAAAATCAAAATAAAATGTTACTAACAGATTACACCATAGTTTTCCTGCAAAATAGGACAATACCTTGAAGCCCAGCGTTAAAAATATTAGTTTTTTGTTTTTGTCCCCGCCAAAATGTACAGCAGATACAAGTAGAGCCCAGTTACCAAGAACAGAGAACAAACGCTGCAAAATTCAAAATAGCAGAAACAGCAGATTGGGCTTGTATGTTAAAACAGACAATCCTAGTTGAAGTCCAATCCTACAACCAGTTGTTAATCAGCAGAATAGCTCCCCTGCTTCCTATGTTTAGCTCTTTTCTTCCTATTCTACACAGCTGAATTATAAACAAGATGCAGAATCAAATTACTCGCACATTATCACATGAAAAGCCACGAATTTACAGAACAAAGACGATACCTGCAGGAGAGGCCTTGGGGCGGGCAGCATAAGAAAACCCAGAATTCCTGAGAGAAAAAGGGCTCAAACTGGAGGTGGGTTTTGAAGAATTGTTTGAGAAGAGCACCCTACGGCTATGAAAAAGCTCCAAAGTTTGAAGGGAAAAGGGGGAAATAGGGATTGATGGGATTGAGAAAGGCTTGGTTTTGAACAGATTGTCAGAAGAAGCCATGACAATAAAGTCAGACGAGGAAATTAACAGTCTGTGAAGCGTGTTGTGATGACCATGGGCGCAGTGTTGGAGACGAAAACGAAGCATATTGGCGCTCTGCTCAACAATCCAGTAGAGATGGTGAAAGCAGTGGCTGTGAAGAAAGCAGCACATTGCAAGTGAATTAATCCAACCTAATCTTTATTTCAATTGTCTGTTTTTATTTTTAAAAAAAATCGCATTCAATTTAAGCGGAAGTATGCTTCGTACTTTTAAAGTACACCCAACGTTCAATAAATTAGATTGCTAACCCCTCGCCGTCTTAGGCTCTGTTTTTTTTTTTTTTTTGGATCAATTCATATTTATCAATTTTAATCTACTTTAATCTACTTTAATCTATTTTAATCTACTTCAATTCACTTAAAAAAAAATATTAACTTTAACCTACTTCAACCTATTTTAACTCACTTCAACCAACTTCAACCCAACTCCTTCATAATTGTAATAATTTATAAAGTATCATGTGAGATTTTACTGCCTGTTGTTTTTGTGGGTAAATTAGGTGGGTAAAAGGGTGAGGTAAGTTGAAGTAGGTTGAGGTAGATTGAGGTGGGTTAAAGTTGATTTTTTTTTGAGGTGGGTTAAAATAGGTTGAAGTAGGTTGAAGTGGGTTGATGTGGGTTGAAAAATGTTGAAGTTGGTATCTTCATTATATGGTGGGTTTAGGTGGATTAAAATAATGAGGATGAAAGTAATGTGTGATAATTTATGAACTTATCGAATTTTTGTGGAAGTTTTGTTTATTCTTTCTTATTTTTTATTTTTTATATTTTTTTATTTCCTATTTTTTATTTTTTATTTTTTATTTTTTATTTTTTATTATTTTTCATTTTTTATTTTTTATTTTTTATTTTTTAAATTTCTTTTTTTATTTTTTTATTTTTTATTTTTAAATTTCTTATTTTTTTCTTTTTTATTTTCTTTTTTTCTTTTTTTCTTTTTTATTTTTTGTTTTTACTTTTTTACTTTTAATTTCTTTTTACTTTTAATTTTTTATTTTTCTATGATTTTATGTTTTTTATGTTTTTATTTTTTTATTTCTCATTTCTCATTTTTTATTTTTTAAGTTTTCATTTTTAATTTTTAATTTTCAATATTTGTTTTTATTTTTCATTTTTTTATTCTCTTATTTTTTTATGTTTTATGTTTTATTTTTTTATTTTTTTTGTAGTTTATGTTGTTTATGTTTTTATTTTTTTATTTTTTACTTCTTATTTTTTATTTTTTTAAATTTTAATTTTGATTTTTAATTTTGTATTTCTTATTTCTTATTTTTTTATGTTTTTATGTTTTTCTTTTTTATTTCTTATTTCATTTTTTATTTTTTTATTTTTTTATTTTTTATTTTTTATTTTTTATTTTTTATTTTTTTGAATTTTCTGTAACTTTTGTTTGGAATAAAAATAAAAAGATAAAAAATTACTAAATGAATATAAAAAATTTAAAACAAACAAAAATAAAAAAACAAAAAATAAAAAATTAAATATAAAAAATTAAAAATTAAAAACAAAAAATTAAGAATAACAAATAAGAAATAAGAAATAAGAAATAAGAAATAAGAAATAAAAAAGAAAAAAATAAGAAATAAGAAATAGAGATTAAAAACTAAAAAATTAAAATTAAAATGTAAAAAATAAAAAAAAATTAGAAATAAAAAATAAAAATGTAAAACATAAAAACAAATACAGAAAAAATGAAAAATAAAAAATAAAAACATGAAAAATAAAAAATAAAAAATACAAATAAAAAATAAAAAATAAGCAATAAAACATAAAAATAAATAATAAGAAATAAGAAATAAAAAATAAAAACATAAAATCATAGGAAATTAATAAATAAAAAATAAAAAATAAAGAACTAAAAAACTAAAAAAATATATAGTACAAAGTAAAAAATAAAAAATAAGAAATAAAAATAAAATTTAAAATTTAAAATTTAAAAATCAAAAATCAAAAATCAAAATCAAAAAATAAAAAATAAAACATACAACATAAAAAATAAGAAATAAAAAATAAAAATAAAAAATAAGATATTAAAAAAATATTAAATAAAAAATATAAACATAAAAAATAAAAAATAAAAAATAAAAAATGTAAAAATTAGAAAATTAAAATTAAAATAAAAAATAAAAAATAAAACATGAAACATGAAACATAAAAATAAAAAATAAATGAAAAATTAAAATTAGAAAATAAAAAATAAAAATACAAAATAAAAACATAAAAAATACAGAACAAAAATTAAGAAGTAAAAAATAAAAAATAAAATAAAAAATAAGAAATTAAAAAACAAAAAATAAAAAAGAAAAAATAATAAAAGAGAAAATATAAATAAAAAATAAAAATAAAAATAAAAAGTAGAACAATTAAAAATAAAAAATAAAAACATAAAACAAAAACAAAAAATAAAAAATAAAAAATTCCAAAATAAGAAACTACAAAATGAAAAATAAAAAATAAAAAATAAAAAATAAAAAAATAATATCTAAAAAATGAAAACTAAAAAATAAAAAATTAAAAAATAAAAGATAAAAAAGAATAAACAAAAATTTCACAAAATTACGATAACTTCATAGATTATCACACATTAATTACATTCTCATTATTTTAACCCACTTCATCCCACCCCATAAAAAATATACCAACTTTAACCCACTTCAACCAACATCAGCCCACTTCAACCTACTTCAACCTATTTCAACCCACCTCAAAAAAAATACCAACTTCCACCTACCTCAACCCACATTAACCTACTTCAACCTACTTCACGCTTTTACCCACCCAACTTACCCACGAAAAGAACAGAGCCTTAAACTCTCAAGCTTGCTAACCCCTCCCCCTTCTTGAACACTGGAAATAAAAAGTTTGTGTCTGTAACTTTGTGTGAAAATATGTCACGAGTTAGTTCAATAAAAATCAGATGATTTTAACTTGAGAAAAATTCGAACTTGCCAAAAACTTAAAAAGGCCGAATCAAATAAATTCAAGTTTAGTTAATTTTAGAGTTTTTTTTAATCTTGTCATAAACAAGGGACAAACCCCCTATAACAAAACCTTACCAACCATAATTTAGGCTGATTTCACTTTACGTTGAGTAAGATTTTTCTTCTGATAGGAGGGGTCACAAACCAGGGGTTTTAAATGAAACATTGCCAAGCATTGACCAGATATGGTCAAGCCACTTCGCAATTGTCTTCAAACAAAGTAGGCACGAGATGAGAGGTGCTGGATCATTAGAGATTACAAGGGATAAGGTTTGATCAAAACCTATATCCATAAGAAAGTTAGTTACTTCATTTACTTCTCTGTAACAGTGTTCAATCACCATATTGACTCTAGAGCTATAGTGCCTATGCATGATCTCTTGGCACTCTTATGGATATAAAACTAAGGTTAATTTCTTTGATTCAAGTCTTTCATTTTTCATGCGACAATTTGAGAATCAACATGATTATAACGTTAGTGAATTTATGGGCACAAGCCAACCTTAGATTCCTCAACAACACCAATAATTCAATTTTTTTACCAAGAAACACTACCCAAAGATGGTGGGAAAGGCCATAATCTTATTGTGCCCTGTGCCCGATGAACACTCCATCACCCATGGCAAGCCAAGTTCCCTCTATTGTTTCATTAATGTTTAGTTTAACTCGACTAACATGAGAAGATTTCCATCTCAGAAAATTTTCAGCTATTGACAGCATTGGCAGTAGGCATAATTGAATTCGTTGACTCTTCGTTGACTCCATAACTTTAAGAATTAAAAGCACCCTTTTTGATAAAATTCACACGCTTTTGATGATATAAATTGGAGTCTAAGAAGCGCCCACCATTCTCCAATTCTAGAGTCATTCTCAAAATCCTTTAAGTCTTACTTTACACTATGCACCGAGGTACTAAAATCACACTCACTTAATAACTACAACATACTTGTTATGCCTTACACATTGATCATAATAATTTTTTAACTAAATTTTTAATATACATTTTTGTTAAACATTTGCAAATAAAATAATGCAACATAAAATAGGACTAAAAAATACTTTTTTTCTCACTCAACAACAGCACAATGTAGATGACTTTTCTGTTTTTTTTTTACACCAAAAAAATCAGGGTTTTATATTGATGAATGATCAATGAAAGTACACATATTCTTGTACAATTAAATCATAGGAAACATCATTTCAATCTTTAAGTTCACTCAATCCCTAAAACTTATATTTTTTAACCAAAGTGTCTTTTTTTAAATAATAAAAGAAAAACCTCCTTGGTGAAGCTGGAGATTAATCGTCTCGAAGGAGCCAAAGATTAATGATCGTATCATAGGGGGTACAACTAACGCTAAGCCTACAGAATATAGTATATATGTAAAGAAATATGAAAAGTCATTAGCTATTAACAACATAGTCCATGATACAGTAACTTCTAGCATTTAACGCAAACTTTGGTTTGTGATGGAAAATGGTAAAAAAGGTATTTTAAAATTTAATTTGGAGTCATCATGCCTTAATAACTTGTCGTGTAAGATTGTATGAGGTTTTGAAATCGATTTTCTGCTTGTTTGAGCGCTTGTGGGGTAAAATTTCATACGTTCAAACTCTGCTTGACCCCATAAAAATAAACTTATCGACAACTATTTTGAGATTTTATGTGGTGAGGGGGGTGTTTGTCTATATATATATATATATATATATATATATGTATATATATATATATATATATATATGTATCTATATATATATATATATATATATATATATATATATATATATATATATATACACACACACACACAACACATATATATATAATATACACACATATATAATATACATATATATATATATATATGTATATGTATATATGTATATATGTACGTATGTGTGTTGTGTGTATATATATATATATATTCTATATATATATATATATATATATATATATAGATATATATATATATATATATATATATATATATATGTGTGTGTGTGTGTGTATATATATGTATGTGTGTGTGTATGTATATATATATATATGTATACCTACATATATATATATATATATACACACACACACACGTATCCCTTGTACTTCATCTCTCCTTCAAGAAACCGTATTCTTCCTCCAAATTCTTATGTGAACATCCCATTGTCCTTTGTGTGCTAAAATCCTACTTTTTGAGGGTTAGAATGATCGAAATTCTGACTCGTGATCATTTTAAATTTTCTTACCTCTATCTAGTAGTATTTTTAACCTAATTTACTATTTATCTCTCCAATTGTAAGAGTCGTGATTCTCTCTATTTGTGAGAGTTTCTTATTAGTTTGTATTTGTATTGCTGATTTGTTTAATTTTCAATGGATGAATTAGTTCTTAATTGTAAGGCGACATTTTCATGAAGACTGGTATTTCAAATGCAATCTTATACACCAAAAGCACATCCCATCCAAGAGAATTATGCAAGATCAGCAGATCTTCCATCAAGAAGGTTCTTCGGATCCGTGGATATCTTATCCAAGTTGTGTAGGGAAATACCGACATAAGTGGGAAGTCGAGCAATCAATGGGTAAAAGGTTGGTTTTCTTTTGAATGAAGATTGTATTTTCACTATAACATTTGTATTGGTTTGACTCTAACCGATATTGTAAGTATAGTTTGGCAAATTGCTTGTTATTAATGAATTCTTTCTTTTATTTTGTATGTATATATATAGAGAGAGAGTAAAGTTTCTATATTATAAAATACATGTGAACATTACAGAACCAAAAAAAAAGGCATGTGAACATTAACTTGTAAAGAATTATTTAGCGGTACACTATAATTATAAGGAATCTTATTTTATAGCTAAAAAGTAATGAATGAAGTGAACCCTTCATCCGCAGGTAGGTCAAAACGAAGCAAAGGTCCGGAAATCAGCTTTAGTTAAATAGACGAAAATACCCTTGGATTTGTTTGTTTGTTGTGTCCTTCCGCCTTTGTTGTTCCCAGTATTGACTAATTACCAACTCTTAAAGTCCTTCTCTCTCATATAATCTGATAAAATTTCAGTACGTCCTTTTCTCCAATTATCTCACCCACCTCCCTTCATCTAATGGTGAGCAAAAAACTCCGAAAGTAAAAAGCCAAAAAATCGAACTGAAAAATCTGTTAACTGCTCCGATTTTTCTAAACTATTCGATTTGGTTAACCGAACCAAAGAAATTTGCGGCTTCGGCTTCACTTTCCTTGTGGTCGTTTGAAATTCGGCTAACTGCACGGATAACCGAAACCAAAACTTTAATTTTTTTACAAAAACTAAATTTTATATTAGCCAAATGTAGATTTTATAATTATAATAAAAATATAAGACTAAACATACAATAATGTGCAAATTAATATACCAATGAGATCTTAGCCAAGTGGTTAAGATTGAGGTCCTGAGTACATTAGATCTCAGGTTCGATTCCTCCTCAGCTCATTGTATTGTACTGTCTTCGTGGTTCATTTGAACTAAAAAAGATATGTAGATTAATTTGGCATCTTAAATAGTTAAATTAAATAAAAAGGAGTGGAAATTAAAATTTAAAAATTTAAATTAACGGTTAATCGGTATCCGAACCTAAAACCCGATTAACTGAAAAATCAGTTAACCGAGTTTTTCGGTCACGGTTCATATTTTTACTGAATTGGAAAGTTCAATTATTCGAAAAATGGGTAACCGAAAGTTGCAATTTGATATTCGATTCACAATTTTTGCAATCGAACCGAATTTTCGATTAATCAATTTTCAATTAACTGAATTTTCGGTTAACCTGTTTTGGCCACCCCTAACTCCACCCCTTTGTACTTCCTATTTCCTCTACAACTATGATGAATCATGTGCTTCGCACTAGTTTTTATTAATTTATTTTTAATAATAATGAAATAAAAATAATTTATCATTACTAATATCTAAAATATACTATAAACAAAAATTATTGAAACAAATCAAATTTAAAATAAATATCAATGAAATTATCATAATTGATTAATTTTAAATATTAATTTTTCACATAATATTTTTAATATTCTTGATTTACGATTTAAATGTCATATTCTGCATAAATTCTAAGAAAATAGTAATATAAAAACTAACCTATAATCTATATGTAGTTGTTTTAAATAGAAGAATGAATTTATGTCTTTCATTTTGATCATGTGACTCATGTATGTGTATTACCTAAAAAAATATGCATAAATAATTTATGAATTATAATATATAGTAAAAAAAAGCCTGCTAATCAAATTTTTGTATTATCATTGCACTCACTTTTGTTTTTTTAATAAATATTATTTTTTCCATTTCTTTAAATTTTCCTCTTTATTGGGGTAATTATAAAATAATTAAGCGCAAGCATTTTGTTCTCGAATCGCAAGAGTTATTTAAATTTCCAAGTTATTAATAGTCAATGATATTTTTAAATAGTAATTGTACTGTCTTGCCGTACACATTTAGCATATTCAAATAGAGTTGATTAACAATAAAGTGAGTGTACTGATTTACAGACCATCCTTAAAGGATACATTAAATTATTATTAATTTTTGTTTTATTTTCTGCAGAGAAATGTTTATAATTGCCAAAATAATTGCATAAAAGATTAATACTTTTAATATTTTATTTTATTATATATGTGGTAAACCCATTTTTTACTTCTGAAATTGTATAAGTAAAGGATTATATTAATCTAATGTTATTACTCTTTACAAACTAAATTTAATTATAAGACTATTTTTGACTTGTCAAAATGCAATATTAAATCATTTTAATAATAATGAAATATTAAAATCTATTCCTGAAGAAAAATATACTTTTAAAAATACCTTATTTTTGGAAAATCAAAAATAAAAGTCATATATGTTATGTATTCATGAATTGCAAGGATCAAAACTAAATCGAAACACATTATATGCAAATTATATAATAAGCTTTACATTTGTATGAATAATTTAATTTGTTTATTTGCAACTCCGTGTGTGTTCTAAGTTCTAAACGATATTATTTTATTTTAAGGTTAGAAGCCTAAAAATATTCCTGAGTCGTAAATCGTACCAACCCCTAATCGTAAATCATATATTCATATGTTATCTTTCAAAAAATCATGGGCTTAGGGTTTATAAGGGTTATGATTCAATATTTCTTGTAGAGTAATTAGGATTTGGATGTATTTTCAATGATTTCGAGTTTAACATTTGGAAGGTTATGGGATAAAACATAATTGAACTTAGAGTCTAGCACTAAAATAAGCCCTGACTTAAATGCCAAATCTTTAACAAATAGTGACTTATTTAACAACTTCTAAAAATATCATATTTTAAAAAAATGTATGTAATATTATGCACTTTGCGTGTAACTTATTTTTATTTATTTTTTAAATTTTGAAATCCATGAATGAATCGTGTAGGTATAAATTTAGAAACAGCTAAAGTAGGTTTTTTTTTTTTTTTTTTTTTTTTGGGGAGTTATGTTAGGAATAAACTCAAGTTTACCTTTGAGCAGGTTGGTGGTTTGACGGTGGAACCGGAGATTTAGACGGTGGCTTGGGACATCGATGACTGGGATTTTGCCGGCGACAAGGATGGCGGTTTGATCATGGACCTGATCGACGCGAGAAATCCGAGGGTAGCGTTTGGACCGATGCCGAGTCTCCAGGAGGGTAAGGATGCTACTTCTGAACGGAAGGATGCATTTAAAAAGTAATTTATCTCTTTAACTATCTGAATATCTTTTTTTATTTAATTGATTGGAGATATTAAATTATTAATTGTCGTTTGTTGTTTTATTGTTCGCCATTTAGTCATTTGTTTGGAAGTTCTAATTTTGATTTCCGATTATGTTTATGGCACGGTACAGGACTATTACTATATGGGTAAAACATCATGAAAATCCTAAGTCTATTCAAGTGATGGTCGACTTATCTTTTTAATAATCTTTTTTAAAGGTTTATTTTATCAGGCACCGTGCAAAAGCACGAGTTTATTTTATTAGGCATTGAGAAAGAGCAATGTGGTATATTTTATTTCCTTTCTCAACATTATAGTAGCTATGTAGGCGAAGTTTACTTATAGTAGAAATTTAGATTGTGTTATTCCAAATCATAATTACTAATAGTATATGGTGTTAAAATGAGCAACAATATTTTATATGTTTTGTTGTTGAAATAAGCATCAATATTTTACATGTTTTGGTGTTGAAATGAGCAAGCATATTCTACATTTAATCAATTTTCAATAATTAATGTATTTCGTTTTTCAAAAAAAGGACAAATTTGAAAAATATTGATTTCCTATCTAGCGTTTATAATTCGAATTCAATACAAAGAAATATATTCTTCAATGTTAAGTAAAACTTTAATTTTGATAAATTTAAATTAAAACATAATAAGCATCTGACTTTCTATTAGGGATGGCAGTATAGTCTGAATTTGATGCAAATCCGATCCGATTCGAGACAAAAGTATCCGATTCGAATATGATAAAAAGTAATCTGATTCAAAGTCCGATAAAAATAATCCGAATCCGACTCCGATCTGAGCGGATTTGGAGAATAGTCCATCCGATCCGATTAACATCCGATCCGATATCTTTTTCTAATAATTTCAACTTTTTTTGAAGATAAAAAATCCTAATATGATAACTCTCAAAAAATCCGTATAAGATCTGCACTCTATGTGCTGTTGCAAGAAAAACAGAGTTTTAATATTTATAAACCCCAAGTGCAAGGTGTATCGTTGAGTACTTGGGGTGTCGTCCGCAGGGAATTGTGTTTTCAACTACCAGAGTTTACTAAAGCGTCTCAATCTAGGCGTGATCAAAGGGGTGAAGGAGGGGAACTAAACTACGCTACAAATACAGAAACAAGCGACTTGGAATTGTGATTTTACCAATTAGTGAACCAACTAATCAATACGAGTCCTAACCCACCCAAACTACGCTATGAACAAGAGATGGTCGGTTGCACCATCAAAGACCACCCAAGCCCTCTCTCAAGGGTCATGAGCTAGTCTAATTCGTGTAACCACCTACTTTCGTGGGGTTAGTCGAATTAGACCACAAAACTAGCAACCCCGGACCTAGCTCGATTCGGATACTACTTTCGTGTCCCGAACTCGGCCATTCCCTCTCCCACACTAGCAAATTGACCTCACCTCTCAGCATAAGTCAATCGCCCAAAAATATGGATGAAAACCCTCTCAGGCATTTCATCGAACACTTGGCGGGCGTGAAGGAAAACTCTAAGTTCTAGGCATAGATTGGGTATGGTTAGGCCTAGTACAAGATCAATTAGCCATCAAGAGGCTAATCACAATCCAAGCCAACAAAATCTACCAACAAAACATGAAAAACGCATGAAAACCTAAACTAACCAACAAGAACATAAACTTGAAGAACAAAAAGAAGGGAATGAAATAAAACGAATCTAAACAACTAAACAACATAAATTAACAATGAAATTAAACATATAAATCAACCAAAACAAATACAAGAATCAAAACCAACAAAACATAATTAACAAGAACATAAAAACAAAGAGAGAAAGAGGAGAAAACTTAGTCTTGAATTGATGAAGAACTTGAAATCCAAAGGTTGAATCCAATGTTACAATCTTCAATCCTAAACTAATCTCCCTTCTTAACTAAAATCTAACCTAAACTAATCCTACAAAATCGCCAGAGCAAAGACCCCCAACGACGAACGAACTCCCTCGCGAAGACGCCCGAACGAAGCTTAAATAGAAAAACCGAGGCCCGACGAACTGGGGGGGTGGCACGACCGTGCCAGGTGGCACGGTCAGGCCGTGCCAGGTGGCACGGATGTGGCACGGCCACACCGTGCCACATTGCTGGCACGGTGGCCGTCTCCACCGGTTTTGCCCCACTTTGCCGATTTTCGTCGGTTTTCGCTGTTTTTCGTCGTTTTGTCCCATCTTCGTCCCTTTCCGCGACGCTTGTTTGATTTGGAGTTGTTTCCTACAAAAACACAAATAAAACAAGGTAAAACTCCAAAGATTAAGTTATTATACGAGCTAAAAGTGGGTGAAAGAGGCACGTAAAATAGGTAAATTTACCGTTCAACACACCCCCACACCTATCTTTTGCTCGTCCTCGAGTAAAATAAAAGAAAACTAGAGTAAACAACTAACTCACTTTCGTAGGAATCACGGTTGCATTTAGCGTATGCAACAAGCCCTTTAAACCCCTTGGTTACCCCAAGTGGACGAGTAAGGTCTCGTGAGGGTTTGCAGAAGATATACCCACAAAATCTCAAAAAGGAAAAACAAAGAAAAGAGAAACAAAAGTCGAAAAATAAAAGTAGCAAAACACAATATATACATGGGGATAAACTGTACACAATCGAATCAACCAAAACCACCTAATAGCTCAAATATCAGTCTGTACACAGGCATTATATGCATTTCAGGACACATCATCCCAAAGAATGGCATCCAGACATCAGCTTTTCACCCCACGACGCATGAGAATATTGAATCCATCCTGGTGCCTAGTGTGCAAGTGTATCATCACCCTGAAACTAAGCCTACCAAAACCAAACTCAATCCCACGCAATTGACACAAGCTACCTTTTTGATTGGCTAGCATAGAAAGCAGGTTTCCCTAGTAGCAGTATTGCCTCAAAAGGTAACACCCAGTAGCGCATGCCTCAAAGGGGTACTTGTCATTTCCAACTCTTTTCTTCCCCACTTTCTTTTCTTTCCATTGTTATTTTTTCAATACAAACTCATGTTATGCCTCAAAGGGATACACCCAGTAGCGCTTGAATTTGTTTATTTTTTGCTTTTGTTTTGGAAAAAGAAAGGGGGTGCCAGCACATATAAAGGGAACTGTGCAGTAGACAATGGGAGAGTCGATCGTGGAAGACTAAGAATTCAGGATGATGACAATACATGAATTCAGGACTGGATTGCAAAATTACGCTGGACTGTCGGGGTTAGAACTGAGGTCTAAAACGACAGATTGGGGATGAATATCTATCATACACATTATACTTATATACGAGCTAACAGTCAAGGTATCAGGGATCAAGGCTGATCAAAATAGTACAAAACTCCCCTAAATGCAAAAAGAAAAGAAAAAAATTGTACAAAAAGGAGAAAAAAATGAAAAAGTTATACAAAAATGAAAAATTTTCACAAAAAAAATAAAAAGAAAAGGGGAGATGACCCCACCCGCACACCTAAATCTCACAATGTCCTCATTAGGAGCCGTGAGTCATCACCAACACACAAAAATAAAGAAAAACAAAATCAAACACAAGAAAAACAAAAATCGATAAAAATATACACAAGCTAATACACTCTCCCAAAAAATACAATTCTCACCCAAAACAACAACACGATCATACATAAATACAAACTAACACCACCAAAAATAAATGTAGACCAATCCAATAACACCACCAATCACAACACAATAAAAATCTACAAAGACACAAAAATGGTGATCATAGCCAATAACGGCTCAACAACATCCAAATTTCACCACAAGATGATCACCAACTAAAAACACAATCCTAATATTCACAACTAAACAAAAACAAAAAGGGAAGAAAAGAAAAATAAAAAGAAGGGGGGAAGAGAAGAGTGAGAACGAATATACCAGGTCGGGTACAGAATGTACCCAAACTACACCTCGCTAGGACGAGGTTGGGGAAGCGCGAGGAGCATTAGCCACTCCTCGGCGGCGTTCAGGACGCGCATCGGCAACTCAGATGCTGTCAACGCTCGCAGAAGTTTATCAAACACCTGAGCCTGCAACTCATATGAGTGTAAGTAGGAGCACTTAAACAGGAATGCAGAAATAATAGTAAGTGCTCTCCTAAATTTATCAAATGCCTTAGAAAAATCAGTAGAATGATTGAATTTAATAGGAAAGATGATTTTTCCAGGCATGTCCTCTAGGTATAGACTATAAGGGTCAGGGGAGGGGTCATACCCTCTAAAGGCACCTAGGGACTCCATACAGTCTATCTCATTCCCCGCAAGCATATCATGACATGCAACGAGTGATAAATTATGGTACTCAGGGGAAGAGGAGGGTAATGAACATGAAGAAGCATGAGAAATATCAAGGGAGTTGAGGGATACATGGTCAGTAAGATCAGGACTAGATGAAACTACAGCCACAGCATCCACACAGGACTCCCCCTCGAGAATCTTGTCAAGATCCTGCACCTCACTACAAGTACTGTCTGACTCAAGACAGAAATCATCCCCATCGACCCTAGCACCAACACAAAATGTCGCACCTACCCCGAACTCCGTCGACTGAGCTAAAGGGAAAGGTGGATCAGGATAGGTCAAAGTGTTGTCCTTAAATGTGCTAGGTAGGGATGGAGCAACAAGAGGTAGAGTAGGTAAGGGAGGGTCGAGCACCTCCTCTAGTCCGGACTCTAGAGGAGGAAAAGACGCACCATCATCACACAGATTGACATCAAGTCTAGGAGCACTAGAACTAGGGTCAATCTTGGGTGATAGGTCATACTCCCTCGATTTATTAACAAACTCAGCAAACTCAACTTGTTGCTTGTTCATTGCCTCTATCATACTAGAAATTCTAGCAAAACCATCAGCAGAAATACGATAGGGACAAGAAACACTATCATGGTCAGAACGATGGCAGATCTCACATGCAAGAGGTGTAAAATTAGGAATGCAGGGGGATGGGATGGATGAAGTAAATTGACTAGTCTCAAATTCATAAGTATCCCTAGCAAACCACTCAAGTAATTCCCAAGCTTCATCAACGTTTCGAGCACAGAAGTCCCAATGCTCCAAAAGAGCACGGGTCTCACAAGTCACACCCTCATAGACCATGTTCAAAATTTCCCACTTCTCGAAGCAATAATCACAATGAGCAAGAAAAGCATGTAATCTATCATAGTATTGCCAAAACAATTCATGCTCATGTTGAGGGAAGTGGAAAGGAGACATATTTTCTTTTTTTTTTTTTGAAATTTTTGATTTTTTTGATTTTTTTGGATTTTCTAAAGGCCTAGTCTCGAATGCTGAAGTAAACCCCAATATTGAAAAACGCCAATTCCCCGGCAACGGCGCCAAAAACTTGTTGCAAGAAAAACAGAGTTTTAATATTTATAAACCCCAAGTGCAAGGTGTATCGTTGAGTACTTGGGGTGTCGTCCGCAGGGAATTGTGTTTTCAACTACCAGAGTTTACTAGAGCGTCTCAATCTAGGCGTGATCAACGGTGAAGGAGGGGAACTAAACTACGCTACAAATATAGAAACAAGCGACTTGGAATTGTGATTTTACCAATTAGTGAACCAACTAATCAATACGAGTCCTAACCCACCCAAACTACGCTATGAACAAGAGATGGTCGGTTGCACCATCAAAGACCACCCAAGCCCTCTCTCAAGGGTCATGAGCTAGTCTAATTCGTGTAACCACCTACTTTCGTGGGGTTAGTCGAATTAGACCACAAAACTAGCAACCCCGGACCTAACTCGATTCGGATACTACTTTCGTGTCCCGAACTCGGCCATTCCCTCTCCCACACTAGCAAATTGACCTCACCTCTCAGCATAAGTCAATCGCCCAAAAATATGGATGAAAACCCTCTCAGGCATTTCATCGAACACTTGGCGGGCGTGAAGGAAAACTCTAAGTTCTAGGCATAGATTGGGTATGGTTAGGCCTAGTACAAGATCAATTAGCCATCAAGAGGCTAATCACAATTCAAGCCAACACAATCTACCAACAAATCATGAAAAACGCGTGAAAACCTAAACTAACCAACAAGAACATAAACTTGAAGAACAAAACGGAATGAAATAAAACAAATCTAAACAACTAAACAACATAAATTAACAATGAAATTTAAACACATAAATCGACCAAAACCAATACAAGAATCAAAATCAACAAAACATAATTAACAAGAACATAAAAAAACTAGAGAGATAAAAGAGAAAGAAACTTAGTCTTGAATTGATGAAGAACTTGAAATCCAAAGGTTGAATCCAATGTTACAATCTTCAATCCTAAACTAATCTCCCTTCTTAACTAAAATCTAACCTAAACTAATCCTACAAAATCGCCAGAGCAAAGACACCCAACGACGAACGAACTCCCTTGCGAAGACGCCCGAACGAAGCTTAAATAGAAAAACCGAGGCCCGACGAATTGGGGGGGTGGCACGACCGTGCCAGGTGGCACGGCCGTGCCACATTGCTGGCACGGTGGCCGTCTCCCCCGGTTTTGCCCCACTTTGCCGATTTTCGTCGGTTTTCGCTGTTTTTCGTCGTTTTGTCCCATCTTCGTCCCTTTCCGCGACGCTTGTTTGATTTGGAGTTGTTTCCTACAAAAACATAAATAAAACAAGGTAAAACCCCAAAGATTAAGTTATTATACGAGCTAAAAGTGGGTGAAAGAGGCACGTAAAATAGGTAAATTTACCGTTCAACATGTGCAGTACGCTTTTCTTTCTTAGCTAATTTCTTCTTCTCTCCTGATCTTTTTCTCGCTCTCTCATCTTTGTCAATCAAGGTTGTACTTTCTCCATTTTCTTTCAGCTGTTGTATCCCTTTCACTCTAAAATAAATTTGCATTCTCTTTTTCCAACACATTTTTACTTTAACACATTGAAATGTTTAATATAAAAAGTTATTTGACATTAAAGAGGTATTTAATATTGCACTTATAAGTGAGCAAAAATAAGGTTGGAAATAAAAAATTGTGCAAGTACTGAATAAAAATATATAATCGGATTATATCCGATTATATTCGGATTTAATCCAATCTGAAACCAATCCGAATCCGATTTAACATCCGATCCGACGGAGTCGGATTTGGATTGGATTTTCAAATCCGATTATTAATTGGATTGGATTTGGATGTCTATACATCCGATCCGAATCCAACCCGTTGCCATTCCTACTTCCTATAAGGACAAATTTAATAAATATTGATTAGTGCACAATATTAATTTATACACATCTACAACATAAGAGTCTTTGTTATTGGTTTTTAAATTTTTTATTTATTTTTTTAAAAATATATCTTAAATTTAAATACTCCATGCATAGCACGGATCCATACTAGTCTTTAACAAGTAGTGACCTATTTAACAGCTTCTAAAAATATCATATTTTTAAAAAATGTATGTAATATTATGCACTTTGCATGTAACTTATTTTTATTTACTTTTTGAATTTTCAAATTCATGAATGACTCACGTATATATAAATTTAGAAACTGCTAAAGTAGGTTTTTTTTTTTTTTTTAATAGTTATGTTAGGAATAAACTCAAGATTACCTTTATAAAAAAAAGAAAAACTTCAAGATTGGCTCATTATTTTTTAAAAAAACCTATTTGTTTTTGAAATTATTGATATGTAGTTTCTAAACACATATCATTCATTTTAAAGATTTCAATATTCATTCCATTTTATATTTTCATTATTATTATTATTATCAACGTCATCATCATTATTTTGACTAAGTTTCTATCTTTTAACACAATTTTTTATGTTTACAGAATACATTATAATACGTACATTTGTATAAGTATAATTTTTATTTGCAATAGGCTTAGATATTTAGGGTTTGGGCTCAAGGCTTATGAGTTTAAGTTCTAGGACCGGTTGTTAGAGATGAGGGTCTGAAATATGGCTTAGGGTTCAATGCATGTGATAATTAAGGATTGGTGCTAGTCATTAAGATTTGGTGTTTAGGATTAGGGCTCTAGGATTTAGGGCTTTACGGTGACTCTAGACCCTGAAACGTATTAATAACTAAGTAGAAACCTCAACCTTACATATCTACCTCTTAATCCTAACTGTACAAACCTAAACACTAACACATAGTGTTAGACCTTAAACGCCATAACGGAATAACCCCTTAACTTTAACCTCAAACCTCAAATGTTAACAACTCATTCTAAACCTTAATTCATGTAGCCTAGACTATAAACCCTCGATTAAAGTAATAACTCCAGCCCTAAACCTTAATTCCATACGCTCTAAACATTACAATTTTGTTTAAAGGCCTAGTTTGAAGGCCTTAGCATTTTGTACTGGGGTGTGGGGCAGGGGCCTTCTAGGTTTAAATTTGGGATAATTATAACAGGTGTCCCATGCAAAATGACTTGTAATCAGTAGGTCATTTATTAATGGTTAGACCAAAACGAAGCAAACTTTTTCAATAGGAAAAGCAGCCAAATCGGTAAGATAGTTTGTTGAGGAACACAAGTTGGCGAGCTATATATACAATTGTATTGGTAATTTGGTATATATTCTACTTGCATTGAATACACACATTGTATTCTTACACATTTTACTTGTGTTATCCAAGCCCAGTTGAAATTTAGTCAACTTTGGCTTATCTTTTAAAGTATTTTTTTTTTCTGTTTTTATGAATAAACTTCAAATTCCCTTATTTTTGGAAACGAACATTTCTATATATTTTCCATAAAAGTTTAATATTTTATTTTCAGCTAATATTTCTATTTTCTAAAAGGAATTTTCTATATAAAATACAAACTTTTGTATAAGTAAATTTTTTATTTCCATATAAAAGATATTTATTACTATTAGTATGTTTATTTTTAAAAAATGAAGTTTTGTTATATGTATAACTAACATTTTCTATTCTCCAAAAGCAAGCTATATTTAAACGTAGGTTTCTTCCCTTTTTGGAATGGGCTTGGATATCGAGTTGTCATCGAAAATAAAGAATTATTCAACTATGGAAATATTGATATGCAGCTTCTAAAAATATATTATCCTTTCTCAAATGTTAATATTAATTCTCTTTTTATTTCTTTAATTATTATAGATACTTTTTTGGTCATAATATTTTTGTATGCATAAAATTCATAATATCAATTGTTGTTTTAACAACAATAATAAAAAACAACAACAACAATAATAACAATAACAATAAGAAGAAGAAAAAGTTAACAATAATAGCAACATTTGTTCCTTCAAAAAGATATAATAATAACATTTATATCATTTATTAGTGTAATAAAACTTTATTCTTCCATCATAATAACTTTTACTGCAACATAACATCTGATGAATTCTTATAATTTAGGACTTTCAAACCTATATATAAACCTTTCTTCTATTAAACTTTTTCACAAAAGCCTTTTTTCGTGGGTCTCTTGGAATCAGCTTCTCTACGAGTAGGAATGCCGGTAGAGGTAAGGTTGCCTACAGCTGGATCTCCCTAGATCCCGCGAAAACGGAACCCACACTAGAAGGTGGTGGTGGTGTTGTTGTTGTTGTTGTTGTTAACCTATATATAAACCTAATTTCGAATTTTAAATGGGTATGTGGCGGGCATTGAAAAACAAATATGAGTATATGCATGGGTACATCTATCATTTGCCTCATACCCGCACCCTACATGTACCCGTTTTTATAATAAGATAGAAATATTATTTTGGTTTAAAGGTTTCTCGGTTGAAGTCCAATTCAAAGCCTTCAAACAAGCACTTAGTCAATAATGTGCTCGCTTTTACATTTATAAACAATATATTTCCAAAATATCATAACTTTACAATCTTATAATATGCATATCGTACTTGGATATGAGTTACGTATGAGTATTAATTTTTATTCTTTATGTAAAACAGAATACAACCTGCAAAATCCAATGGGCATAGATAAAGGTTTTATTCTTTTAAATACCAATAAGTATGGGTACAATTTTTAGAAAAGAGCATAGATACGACTCAACCCATCTGCACCCGCTCTATTGCCATCCATAGGTATACATATACACTTACAGTATACAAACATAATAGATAAGGCATCATCATCCCTCTCTAAGCTCCCCCCCAAAAAAACCTCAATTTGTGAGGGCACATTAAGGCTCCGAGTATTTTCCACAACTCCCTCCACCATCCGAACTGCTCAAAGATCAATGAATTTAAAAATATGAACAACATGTAGACATATCTTATCGAGTAATCAACATCAAAGAAACATTGTCTATTGAGTTTGTCTTCAATCCAAAAATTATAGAGAAGCAACTAAAGAACGAGATTAGTATCACATAGTAAAAAAGTGTTACGTACTATTTTTTCACATCTAGGACCATTTCCTTTATAAATAAATCCAAAACCAACAAATCAGTAACGATATTCTGCATATCAAAGAAGAAAAAAATAAAAAGGCCGAGACAATTATCAAAAGTTCCGAGCATATAATTCCTTGCCATTTCCAACAATCCATTGATCCCTTTTAATATCAGTTACTTTCAAAATCAAAACCGCTTGAACTTGAGGAAGGTGCTACGTGGGTTATGACTCTCCACACTGATATTTTCTATTGTCCAAAACCCAAATAAGACCACGAACTGATAGAATCACACATGGGAGCAAACATTAAAATATTGAAAAATATTTTTTTTTAATTTTTTAGGCAAAAAAATCCACAAAATGGAGAAGACTTGTGAGCTCTGACTTACATGCATTATGGACACAACCATTCAATTAATTTCAGTTCTCCATCACAACACAATATTCAATGTATTATTCCACACCACCTTCACCAGAGATTTGATCCTTATTATTAAAATTGTCCCTTGACATTCAGCCAGTATTATTATTATTATTATTATTATTATTATTATTATTATATATATTTTTTAACTTAAAAAACCGTTTCTCCGAGTACCCTACTGCCAATTCTATGCTCAACGACAATCTCTTCTGTCTGCAAATGGTGGCAGTACTTCTCTGCTAACAATTTCATGGACCTTCACTTTGTCCTTTTGTTGAGGGTGGGATTTTCTTTGTTGTTCTTTTTCCTTTGAGCTGTTCTCATTCAGTTATCACAAAGAGCATAAAAAGAGCTGCAATAGGAATTTCTTGATTTTTTTGAAGAGGGTTCGTTACTGTCTTTGAGCAATCCAAATTGTGTCAAATGGGTACGTGAGTTCTTCTTCCTTTAATTTAAATCTGGGTTTTGGATGAGGTCTCTCTGTGAAAAGATGGCATTTTTCTGCCTACTATCTTCACTTCTGCGACTAGGAATTACAATTTCGTTTGTGTTGCAGGATTCAATTGTTCTTGTATCTGGGTTTTTTTAAATTATTTTTTTTTAAAAAAATTTGAGCATCATTGAGCTGACTTCATTTAGCTATCCTTGTTGCTGTGGAAAGAAATGGAACATGTACTCCTAATTTTGTTTGAAATTGATCCCTGCATCCCCTTTCATGCTGGAATACGAAATTGGCAGCCTGAAGTCATTTTACAGGATTATCTCAACAGTACTTTGATTGAATCTTACAGATTGGACCAACGAACATATACAAGCTCGTTTCAGAGTTTAAGTAGCTGGGTTTGCCTGGTTTTGGGCATAATTTTGCTTGACTTTTGGGTTTTTATGTTCTGGAAGTTGGGCATACTATAACAAGTTAACAACTGCACAAAATCGAGTGAGGGAAAGAGAGGAGGGGTTTTTAGCGGCGGAAGAACATTGCGTGGACTTGGCTGCAGCATGAAGTGATGGCTTCTACTAATGAAGACAGCACCATTAAAGGAAGCATGTGGGAATTGGATCAGAATCTTGACCAACCCATGGATGAAGAGGCTGGAAGGTTTAGAGACCCATTAAGAGACAAGGTGAGTTTGAATTAGTTACTGGCATTTCCTGTTAGTTAATTTTCATGTGAAGTCTTTGTTACAACATGTATGCCATTGCTTGTAAATTAGATATTCACATGTTATATAAGTAGCATAATTAGATGCCTAACGTTACTAAAATCCTTTGCACGGTAGAGCTTGAGATGGATCCTATGTTTCTGAATGAGTGTAAGGAAAGTAGATACTATGGTCATGGGAGCAAAACCTCCGCCTCTTTCATCTCTATTTTATTGCGCTAACTTCTAGATATGAAGGGACTAGCATGGATTCAAAATGTGGCCAATCTGCGACGAAACGGCTGCAACAGAAAGGTTTTTAAGTTGACCGAACTACGTTTTCGCTGTGATATGGAATGCGATTTCCGCATAGAATGATTTTTCCGTATCGCGATCGAAACCGCATTTTGAATCCTTGCGGACTACCTAAAGCTCTGGCTTCAGTTGTTTTGCAGTTTCAAGAGCCCGCTATTGTAAGATTTTTGATTTTTTCATATTCATCTGATTATAATGCATCCCTTGCATAGTTGGCATGGGATGAGGCTGTGCATGTCTCTGAAACAGTTCAGGTTCTTGGCTTAATCGATTGGTGGTTTTGATGTTATTCCGTGGTATTCAACAGCAGTCTTTTGTCTCTCTGTGTGTTTTAAAGGATAAAATAAAGAAAATTAGACAGCCCTCCTCTCAAGGGTTATCCCTAATTCAGCAAGAAAAAGCATGGAGGACAATTTGGAGCTTGGGGTTGGGCTGTTGGGGCAGTATCCCTTAGCAAATTCAGAAAGGTAGGGAGTCCTATACTCCTATTGCCTTCGTGGTTCCACCAGAAGTGAGGAGCTATTTTGATGTCTCTGCAAAGTCATCCATGTGGCTTGCTCAAGTTCTTGATGGGAGAACCTTGGAAAGTAACAACTGGATATGGAGACTTGTTATCTTCAATAATGAAGATTTACATTGGTAAATATGCAACAAATACATATATAACTCTGTTCTTAAGAGGTGCGCTTGTTCTTAAGAGGTACTCTTAGGAAAAGGGGAGTGGGCATCAATGTCTAGTGCCTTCTTTATTGCTAATAACCTGTTTTATATTCTATGACACTTGACATTGAGCACGGTCTCATGTAAGATAAGGGAGTTGCTGGGACTGCAAAGCTCATCATGCTCCATTGAAAGCATTGCCTATCAGATCATTCAGACATCATTAAGTGCTCCGCTTGGCCCTTTCTCAAGGGCATTAGGAAAGAGAGAATAATTATTATGTTTAGGACTGACTCATAAGCCGGTGGTAGTTTTGCCTTAAACTCTGCAGCTAAAAAAGAATATAAACTAAGGGCTCTGTAATATGACTTATTTTTGGGGAAAAAAATTAGTGGTGTCGTTGCTAATTTCAGTAATATGAGATTTGGCATCATTAGTGCATGCCATAAATATCCTTGATGGATGAAGATGTTTGAAGTATGGAGGTGTTCGCAGGCTATAGGATCTTCGCCACCTGATGGACTTCATGCCTACTAAAACTCTACAAAGCATTTCTCGTAAAAAGAGGATTTAAAAAGCTTTTGAAAATCTGCGTTCTGATTTGACATATGTTATGCAGTAAAATCCATTGTTGTTTTAGTGTGTATCTTAGCTTTTTCCAAAGTGATCCCTCATGCAACATATCACACAAACTGTCTGTATACTTCCAAGAATTATTGTCCATTACCTGTGGCCATTGTGTTTTCATATAACTCTTGTGCTAGTGAGCAAACATTTTAGTTACTGTTATGTTTCTTTGTAATGATATTTGCTGGAAGAATACTGTCATGATCTGATGCATAACCATTCGTGCAGAAACTTTCAGCATTGTTGCTTCTACGATTGTCATTCCAAAGTCTTGGAGTAGTGTTCGGAGACTTGGGTACATCTCCATTGTATGTCTTCTATAATACATTTCCGCATGAAATACAACATCCAGAGGATGTGATTGGAGCACTTTCACTGATAATATATTCCCTCACTCTTATCCCATTGTTGAAGTATGTCTTCATAGTCTGCAGAGCAAATGATAATGGCCAAGGTACTAATCAAACTGTGCATTCAAGATCAAATTAGATCATGTCTGATTCGTCCTATTAGATCATGTTTGATTCATCATTCGATATGAAGGCCAGCTAATGCAATGACATTTACGCATTTGAGAATATTTGAAATATCTATGGACACTCTTTGGTCAATGTTGGTTAATCTAAGCTACTCCAGACACCGCTATGAGCAATAACTGGGTACTTCTGTTACTGTATTCATTTTCATAGTGAGTAGCCTTTAGCTTGGGGAACATGACAAATATTCTTAGTAGTTGTACTTATAGCCCCTTCCTGATACTGATTTGACTAGATAATAGGAAGGCCTTTTTGAAGTTCTTAGCATCCCTCTTTGGAGAAAGAGGTTGATTCCATTGGATTTTTGTAATTTGGAACCTGGAAGTTGATTCCATTGACTATTTCATGGAGTACTTGGAATCAATGGATTGAGGGAAAGCTGTGCCGCTTCAAGATTTCAAGCACTACTTTTTGAGAGTTTTTGTAAAGTTGGATAATGTGCTCAAGTGTGCTACAAATTTTTCTCTTTTAGATTTCATAAATAAATTATGCACAAAAGCATGAAGGCATGATGTTTTCCTTTTTTGTGCTTGCCCCTTTTGTACATGGCTGAGACACTCCTGGTGTTCTTTTAATATGTTTGGGAAAAAAAGGTTCTTAGCATCCTTCCCACAACTCTTGTTTTGCAACTATCTGTTGGGATACAGGGTTTTGCCACTGGTATAGCTATATATAGCTGAAGAATGCTAACTAATCCAAGTAGATTTGACCATTGGTTTCTTAACCAATTAAACAGGGTTTTCAGACTAGAATTCTCGTCTCTCATGTCTGGATTTATCAACCGAAGTCAATACGTGAAACATGTTGAAGCTGATGCCATGATGTTAAGACTTAAGACTAGGATGGGAGACTTATAATCGATTGCAATGGAGTTGATTCTGAATGCCACCGAAAATGTCTTCGGACAAATTGTAGAAACATGTTGGACAGAAAAACTCATGTATTCTAGAGAGAAGTAACACTGTTGGATATATTCAGAAGATCGGGGAGATGAAGAACTTGAGGTAGACATAAACAATAAAGGAAACGAGGGAAAAATTCCTGCAACTTGAAAATGATAGGGATAGAAATAGGAACAAACTGGTTTTGTGAGGGAAAAAAAATTATTGAGTTAGGACAGTAAGCTGTGCAAAAGGATCATTTGATAGAGAAAGAAACAGAAGAATTGTGTATATGAATTTCTTCTCCCTCAATTATGCTACAGAATGTCCATATATATGTACAATGGTCACTATATATGGTAATCAATGGCATAAGGAAACAAAAAAAGCTGTCTGTAACCACATTAGTTATAGAAGTTGAATAAATAAGAGAAGGGAAGAATAAATTAGTGATACACTTATGACTGCTGAATATTTCCAAGGAATAGGACCTTCAATCCCTATTGGCTTGATCCTTTGACATGTTCAAAGACGAAAATTTAGCAACTTCCATTTGGTGCCGCTCAATTTTTGGAACTGCCATATGGAGGATAAAACTTTTGTGAAATCCAACCCTTCTTATTTGACAGTCAGATTGTAACGTCAATTGATTAGTTGGGCATTGACATGATTAGACTGCTTCTTAACTTTAAATACAATATGATAAATTTGCATATTTATGAACGTATCATCCCCCCATATTTATGTAGCAAATTCGTTACATTAAAGCATAGCGTTCATCATTTATCAAGCTGCTTTTTATCCCTGCTAATTTTCTCTCTCTTTTTCTCTCTTTGAGCTATCTCTAACTACTTTTGAAAGAGAACCTTCTTCCATCTGGAAGGAATACATGTTAACTAGTATTAGACCTTGTATAGCTGTCATAACAACTCTGCTAAGTAATGCAGTAATTTCTGTCACCATCGCCTTGTTCTAGCCAATCGTAGTATTGTTTTGTTGAGTTATTTTAATTCTTTATGGTTTACTATTTCAAGTATTTCTCCAATTGGACTTCTTACATCAGGGTATGGATCCATTAGTTATGAAATACCGTCAACTCTACGGGTGTTATCAAGATCTCTATGTGCGGTTTTGTTGAGAAATAGGTCTTTCTCCATTTCTTTTTGGGTTTCCAAGAATAAACATTGAACGTTATTAAATATTTTTCTTTATTTTCTGCATCTTTTTGGGTACGGTAAGCTGCCCACCTGTTGGCTACCGAAGTGCGTGGCTTGAACCTATGCACTGGTAGTGGGTGGGGGGAGCACAAGCATCAAACTTGCCCTAACACAAGTCCGGCCCTGAAGATGAGCAGGCCCATTGGACACGAGTTTGCAATGCACAATTCTCTGAGGCTGTACACCCTAAGATTTGATCCTGGGATGTCGGGTTTGACACCTCATAGGTAGCCTCGGTAAATATTGTACATTTGGTGAACTGCAGCGAAGATGGCATTAACCCATTTAAGTAGAGATGATTGGAACAGTAGTCCCTCTTCTTAGATCATAGTCACTAGCCAAAACCATTGCAAATCAGAGCCAAAACCATTGCAAATCAGAGCCAAAATTCAGTAATTCTAATCAATTATAATTGCTATTGGACATAATCAATTATAAGTGCTATTGGAACAATGAATGAAAATTTGACTTCCAATGGCCAAGGAGTAGAAGGTAATGATGGTAGGGAATGGGAAATCAATGAAAAATTATGCAAATATAGGAAGAAATAGAAGACGACATTTCTAGGTCATCTGATGTGTGGATGCAATTCACCACTAAAACTCATCTTCCAAATTCCATAGTGGCCAGATAAAGTTTTAATGTGGCCTTTCTCAACCATGTTTTCTCTCATAAGTTTGTTACACTGAAGAGATATAAGATGACAAAGATACCATGGCTGTTACTCCCCCTTCTCCTCTCCCTTTTTCCAATTGAGCCCATAGAAGCACCCTTAGTGGCAAAGACCCAAAAATCCTTGGGTTCATCTCCTCAAATTCTGTCAGAAATTTTGGTCCTGTATAGCCAGACAGCACCTTTAGATATTTAGAATCTTCTTTATCTTTTGCAACTCTAGATTTCATTATCAGGGCAAAATTATTTTGCTGGAGTCTAGGCAAATGTGGATTTGATGTGGTTTTCCTTTTTGAAGGAAAGGGATTTCTTGCCTGCACCTGTGTCTTTAATGGGGAGAAACATTGGTGTTTCCTGATGAAAGTAGTCTTTCAATCAATTTGTTTTTTGAGGTGAGAAGGATGAAGTATGTGAGAGAAGTAATGAAAATTCCACTAGTGAGGAAGGTGAAGGCATGAGAAGCAATACTGTTGGTGGCATTTCATTCAAAAACCTCCAGAAAATATGTCATGTCAGCACTTGATGGTGATCTTCATGGAGAGAGGGTTATGGTCTGGACTGTGTCAAAGAACAAAGGCGCTACTTGGATTTTCCCTCCCCAGCATCTTGCAAGTTGAATTTGCAAACGTTGAGGGCCAATAGGTGCAATTTCCCTGTACTTTACACTACTTATATAGAGGATTCTCGCTTAAGCCTACGGGAGGGATTATGAGAGGAAAGAACTGTTATGTAACATGGTTTAAAAGTTGAAACTGGTAACAGACTGAATTAGCCGTGTGAATGACATTTTTGAAAATATCACCCATGTACCCTTTTCCTTTTTGAAACTTAACGTGGAATAATATACATATGTCTCTATTAATAAATCTGGAAATACATCTACGATATTTAGTTATGGTTCAAAGTTAAACTTTCAAGTTTCGACTCTTTGGAAACTTGATGCCACCCAAGCAGCATATGCCTCTTTTGAAAATCTTCATGCTTAACGACTTTTTGCACACATATGTGCAATATGCTCATGAGACTTTACATATGTTATCTCAACTTTCAAGAAAAACATCTGTCATGCTTTTCGTTTGGCATTTGTGGCTTGTCAGGGGGTCAGGTGATACATTTTAGTAACTGACAGTGCGAAATGGATGTGGAGAATTTTGTCCTGAGCATTTTTTTAAAAATAAATTCTGAGCACTGGATAGCATAGCATTGTGTGCTTGGCTCAATATCTGAGTAAACAAAAACTTGCGACTGTTGAATGGAGAGATTGGTAGCCTGTGGATGACAAGATGACTCATCTTCCTTCTTTCTTCCCTACTGCTTCTCTTTAGTTTCAAATGCGCAGTTTGAACTACATGGCAGTGTCTCACCATTTATATTATCATCTTTTTGAGGCTATGACTTGTATCCTCATATGACAACAGCATTTCTACTTTGGTGGAGCAGGTGGGACATTTGCTCTTTATTCATTACTTTGTAGACATGCAGATGTCAATACAATTCCAAACCGGCACCGGACAGATGAGCAGCTGACAACGTATAGCCGTAACAAATTCCATGAGAATTCACTTGCTGCGAAAACCAAAGGATGGCTGGAGAAACATTCATCTAGGAAAAACGGACTTCTTCTACTTGTTATTGTTGGCACTTGTATGGTGATAGGAGATGGAATTCTCACTTCAGCTATATCAGGTATATGCTGAACACTTCACATTGGCCTTTTTGTTGGTAGTCCTTTAGAAGTTTATCAGATGAGCATTTGTCCAGCGGATCCTTGTTTGTGAATGAGCGCGTCACCAGCTCAATAGATGCTTATGTTGCCTGGAAGGCAGTTGATTCAGTTCAATTGCGTAGTTAACTTTCTTTGCATACCCCGTTGAATGGGAATACTCATTCTTGAGCTAAAGAGCTGACCTGGCTGCTTGAGAGGATGTGAGACTCCAGTGTAAGTGTTTTGAACGAAAATCTCTTCAATTCTGATTAGGTAAAGAAAATGGGTCGACCAAGAAAAGAAGGGGAAGGTGAGGTTTAGAATTAGTTAAGCATTCGTTTTAGAAGGGGAGTGGCATACATGCAAATTAAGACCCCTCGTGCACCATCTTGTTCACTTCCTTCCCCCCTCCCTGATCCAGCTTCCACTTCAAGGGTCTTATGTGACTGCATCCTTGGTTGAATATAAAAACAAAAACTCACCCTGGATGATGCCAATGCTGGCCTTGATGAGATCCATTATAAGTTGTATATTAATTAAGACCTCTTTACTTGATGTAAGACGCTCTAAGAGCAATTTTTACAAAGGGAAACAATTTATGTAGGATGCTCTAAGAGCAATTCCCACATTAAGAAATTTCACACAAGAACTTTCAAATACTCAATATTTCAATTCACTCAAGTTTTACTCCCTAATGCATAATAGAGAGTAAGAAAAGAGACCTAGAACAATAAGGAAGCTAAAAGATAAACAAGAACACAAAGATACTATTTTCTACCAAAGATGATAACTAAAAGATAAGCTATTCCTAAAAGATAAACTACCAAGATAATAAAATATCAAATACTTCAAATATGAAAATATTAAGATATACCCATATCTCCTTATTCCTCTATCCTTCTCCTGCATTAGTACTTTTGTCTTCAACATTGTTTCTCTTTGAAAAGCTAAAAGAGATAAGGAAAGGTGAGACACATGGAAAGCGAAAAGCCCAATGGAGAGAAACATAAAATAATTATCAGATTCAACTTAAATTTATTTCAGAATAGAGACTCCACTTTACGTATTGGGGAAAAAAAAAAAAAAGGACTGAGAAACTTTTGACGATTTGTATTGGGCTTGGCTTAAAAAGGGCAGGTCCCGAGAAAAGTTTTTTGTAGGGATCCCTGTCAACCCTAGTCAGCAAGCTTACATTAGAAGAATCTTGCCCCGGTTCATAAGGTTCAACCACTTCTATCACGACATAAAGAGAGAGGTCCAATCCCTCCTTTTTTTTCTATTTTTTCTTCAGTATGCTGCTCTGCGAATGAGGAGCAAAATAAGAGTTGAAGAAGTTCTGGTATATGCTTAAGACAGGCTCCTCTCATATTTTTTTTTAACAAGATAAGTGATCAAACCCAGGTTTCAATTCCCGGTTTAACTACTCCTATACCTGACCTCGGCTGGTCAAAACCAAGGCCAGTAATGAGGAAATCCCCCAAAAAAGGACTCAATAAGGCATATGTGTGGGAAGACGTCGATGCAGGTTTAGAATCAATCCCATCTGCTTGTCACGCTTCGTAGACCTTTCTGTGCTGAATTCTGCAATGTATTGCATCAAATGATTTGGAATTGAACATATCCATGCAATTGAAGGCCAAGCAGGTTTGGAGGTTTTAGGAGGCAGAGGGTGCTTTGTAGAAAGAACATGGTTTAGGTGAAATACAGCGTCAACAATTTTGGCTGACGAAGCAAGAAGAATCCTTATGTTCAGGGGCAGGTTGCTGGAAATCAGTTAGAAGTGGTTTCGACCATGTCAGATCTTTTGTGCATTATGAAGTGAAAAATGGGTCGAGGGCCTTGTTATGGCCTGATGTGTGGTGCGGAAATCAACCTCCCCAGATTCACATCTTAAATCTTTTCAAGATTATACAACTTGAAGAGGGAGCTGTGGAAGAAGTGGTGTCTTGGTATAACGGCCAAACCTCTTGAATATGACTTTCTTGAGAAACCCGAATATTTGGGTAGAGGGTAATGTATTGAGTCTATTTTGTTTTGCTTGCTAATACGAAGGTTGTACCTGAGGGTGATGACGAGATTTTATGGCCGTATGACTCAAAGTTTTTTTTTTTTTGGGGGGGGATAATTAATCAAGAGGTACATTAAAAGGACACAAAAGGATGTCACCCATGTACAAAAGGGGCAAATACAAAAACATTATACCCTTAAGCTCTCATCCATAATGCAATCACCCAAAAAGCGTTTCGTTACCATTAAGCCCGATACTCCAACTATACAACAACCTCAAAAAATTGGGCTTATAATCTTGAAACTACAAAGCTTTGTTCTCAAAAATACATCGATTTCTCTTATCAAAAAAAAAAAAAAATCTTATGAAAAATGCATCGATTTCTTTCCTTCGAAGTAGCCCACCAAATAGCCAAGGAAATTGTATTACAAACATCAAGAACCTAACTCTTCATCCTTCTCCTCCAAGCCACTACGACATCTCTCACATTAGAAGGTTGAACCCAACTGATCTCCATTAGAGAGAGAGAGAGAGAGAGAGAGAGAGAGAGAGATAACTCCTAAAGCGAATAAACCCATCGACAATGCACAAGGAGATGATCCCCTGTCTTTTAAGGGGTTGACTCTTGATTTTCCTAACCAGGCATATGGAAGTTTAAAGTTCCCACCAAAGCTCGCTTTCTTGCCTAGGTAGCCACCAAGAAAGATTGTTGAGGAGGACATGCTTTAAAGGAGAAGTTTTAAGTTGGCAAGTAAGTAGGTGTTTTATCTGATCTATGAAGAAGAATTGTAGGCCACCTTTTTGTCCATTGTTTGTGGGTCTCTGCTCTTTAGCACTAGTTCTCCTAGATTGGGGTTAGTTGGGTTCAACATCAAACTAGTGGAGAGATTGTTGGAAAGATGTGCTGGTGGCACGGCGAAGAAGCTTGAAGAACAGTTAGATCCTATGAATTTGGAAGATGATGTTGGCAAGTGAGTGGCGTACTTGAAAGGAGAGGAATGGTTGAATTTTGAGGGCAAGGCTATCCCCTTTCTTGATCTCGAGCTGTACTTTTTTACTCTTTTTGTATTTGGTGTCAATTTCTCGATCTAGGTACTAAATTGACTTTTCTAGATTTTTTCAATTAAGATTGGAGAGCTTGAAGGCTTAATGTTAATTTACAGTTGCCCCCTTGTACATGGGTGGCATCTGCTTTGGGTTTTATTATGTAGTATAATCTTTGTAATTACTCATAAGAAAAAATATCCATAGCATGTTAGACCTAGGTCCTTTCTTGATGGATGTTTTCCCATGTTCATGTACCTAAGGAGGCAGATTGTTTTTCCTGCTTAACTGACACTCATGGCGGTGATAAACCTTTGAATTGCACAGAGTGGAAATGTCCAATGTCCTTTTCTAAAAACAAAGCTAAATCATTGTTAGGCATGTTGAGGTAAAACCCTAGAATCACATAGACAAGTTAGAGAATAAGTGGATGGTAAATTTAACGCAGTTGGACCTCCACTCTGAGCAAGGATTCAAAATGCGGCTTTCGATCGCGGTATGACAAAATTGCTATAATGTGGTAATCGCATTACATATCGTGGCTATTGCGGCACGAAAACACGGATTGATCCACTTGAGAACCTTTCTGATCATGGAACGACCACATTTTAAATCCATGACTTTGAGTGTATACATGGGAGAGAAGGATATATTGACATGACAAGAAAGAGTTGTGGGGGTAAAGAGGACAAATAGTCTCAATCTCTTTTAGTTAGTGTTTGATGTTACCCTCTTGCATGGTTGCTCACCTTGTGCTCCTTTAGCTCTGGCTGCCATGTGAGCCCCTAGATGTGTATTATGTTTGGGGTTGTGTTTGGCAGCAGTGTTTGGTGTGGCAATTAGCGTTTTGACCAAGTCAAGACACTATTCAACCAAATACTACTGTTCGGTAAGGTAGTGTTTGGACTAGTGTTCAAAATAGCATTTAACATTTCAATCAACGTTCGTAAGAAGCCAATGAAATTAGTTTTTCACCTTCAAAGGTAGTGTTCCATATTTTTTGGTCGAAAATACCTTTAAAAATTTTATCTTTGATAATTATCCACATGCCTTTATGTCAGTTTACATTAATAAGCTAATCCTATACCTAAATTTTCTGAACATGTTTTTTTCAACTACTCATCTAACTAACTATCTCTAATAGCTAAATTAGAAGAATTATCCACTCCCTGCTACCGAAATAATTAATTTTGCTGAACAGAGCCTAAGATAGACCAAAGCTAAAAATGCTAACGTTTATTGTGTTTCAATTCCAATAGGGATTTGTATGAGGGGCATATTAGAGGATAAAACATTGGTTATGCATCCACCTATCACCTTTAAGATCTTAGGGAAGTTTTTTTTTTTTAAATATATTTTTCTTTTTTTTTTTAAACACATCAAAGTTCTGTTTATATCTTTCAGTCCTGTCCTCGCCCCCCTTTTCCCTTGATGTGATTTGCCCACTTAATAGTGCCCCCACCCCCTAAATTGAATTGAATTTGGAGATTATGAACGTTTTAGTCCTGTACATGGCTTTACTTTAGATAATGCATGAGCTGGACTGGCTAGTAAGGTTTGGGTTCAATGACAGCTGATAACATCTGAAAAGCTTCCAATTCAAATCTGGTTACTTACACAGAAACGGGTTGTTTTTTTGCAGTTCTTTCAGCTGCTGGAGGGATCAAGGTAGACCACCCTAAGCTGAGTAATGGTATTGCCTTACCCTTTATGTTAGAGTATAGAAGTGGGTGTTGTCCCACATTGATAAAATTAAAGAGTTTGAGTATGTATATAAGATTGTGAGTTACTCCACCCATTGCCATTTGGTTTTGGGTTGGAACCTCATTTGAACTGATATGCATGACTCTTGGTTGAAGGCCCAATTGATATAATAAATTTAACACTTTTGGATGAGTATCCTATCTTTATCTGTGTTTTTTTGTTGATAAATTGTAAGTTCTCATTGTCTCACTTGCTTCCCAAACCATTTTGTGGCAAGCAGATGTGGTGGTACTTGTTGCTGCTTTGATACTGCTGGGTTTGTTTAGCTTGCAACGTTATGGTACTGATAAAGTTGGGTGGCTTTTTGCTCCTATTGTATTAACCTGGCTTTTGATGATTGGTGGTATTGGTGCATACAACATATGGAAATATGATGGCTCTGTTCTCAGGGCATTTTCACCGGTCTATATGTATCGCTATTTGAAAAGAGGTGGAAAAGATAGGTGGACCTCTTTAGGGGGCATCATGCTCAGTATAACTGGTAAATATGTTCTATGCTTCTAATCACAATAAGCATGCTAATATTTTTCGATTGGATTACCTTGGGTTAGGGTGAAGCCCTCAAAACCAAATCTGACAGTCAATTATTCTCTTCTAAATTATAAACATGGCAGGGACAGAGACACTCTTTGCAGACTTGGCCTATTTTCCTGTTGTGGCAATACAAATTGCTTTCACTGTGGTGGTGTTCCCTTGCCTTCTTCTAGCATATGCTGGGCAAGCTGCTTATCTCATAAATCATCAACACCACGTAGTGGATGCATTCTACCATTCGATACCAGGTCTCAACTCAAGCCAATAGTTTCTTGCTTCTTGGAATACATATTTTGAGTGTTCGGAGAGCTGCTAAGGCTATTTTCCTTCTACTGTTTTCCTTCTTTTTTCTTTTTTCTTTTTTTTGGGGGTTGGGGGTGGGGAGGGGGTTGTTAAAGGATAGCCATCAAAATTTCAGGGCTGGTAATGGCTAGATTAAGGAGTTTTTAACCTCTGTAGGAACAACAGTTGACTACTTCAGTCATGCTTGAATACAGCGCTATATCATTAAGAACCAACTAAGAGAATGCAAGCGATAAATTCATTTCACTGTGCAACATTGTCCTGATTTGTGACGAATTATTAACTTTTAGTACCTCAATTTCTTTGCATTGATCTTTTTAGATGTATACTTTCTTCCTTTTTTGATTCCTTTGTTTAGTTCTCTCACACAATACATTTAGTATTCAGCTCTTTTTAAGGTCAATTTTGTCATTTGAATAATATGATTTGCTGATAGGGATTCCATGCTGCCTGTCACAGAGGAATTTATAATATGAGGGACAAAGTATACACATACATGGGGGTGAGGCTAAAATATTAAAGCTAAAAAGTTTGGGTTATAGACAATTAATCTGAAGACAAATTGTTTTTAGTTGTTCATTTAAGCAGTAATGAAGTGTGAGCCAAATAAAGGAAGCTTGTGAATCTAATACGGTAATGAAGGATGGCTGATAACAGTCATGATGACCGTTGCTGCTTTGCCGAGCCTGGAGAATGTGTGTTTGTAATTATGATGTATGATTTTAAAACTTTTAGATCTCTGGGGATGCCAAAGTGTGTGTGCTGCTTGTGTGTTATCAAATGACATGCATCATGATACCTTCACTGCAGATAGCATCTACTGGCCAGTATTCATTATTGCAACTCTGTCAGCTATCATTGCAAGTCAAGCGACCATATCTGCGTCATTTTCTCTCATAAAGCAGGCACTTGCACTCGGATGCTTCCCCAGAGTGAAAGTTATACACACTTCAAAGAATTATCTTGGGCAAGTATACATTCCAGACATCAACTGGATTTTGATGATTCTGTGCATAGCTGTAACTGCCGGGTTTAGGGACCAAATTCAGATCGGAAATGCTTATGGTCAGTTTGATTCCCATGTTTCGCAAAATCTTACATTCTCATCCTTTAGTTTCTGCAATGCGATCATGTGCTATTGCCTCTCGTTCATTGTACTCTATGTTTTGCGACGAAATCATGTGGTTATCTAGTTCATGTAAGGTTGCTTGTATTTTCTTCTGCTGTTCCTCTCTCCCATGCAACGAAGCCAGCAAAGTTCATGGACTTACTCATGTCCTAACAGGTTGGGCTTAGAGTTTCTGCATCCTACACATCCTTAACTATGGCTTAAATCTTGGATAATGTGTGGGCACACATAGGGAGGCTAGAGGTGTTCTGGTGAAAGGAAGATAGTTAGCGAACATGATGCCTTGTAAATGTGAAATCTATACAGAAGCAGAACTTCACCAGCAAGTATAATATCTTTTACACTTTGAATAATAATAAATTAATAATAGAGATGGCAATCCTGTCTGACACCCCCCCCCCCCCAAAAAAAAGCACAAAAAAGATGATTTATACCTGAGGCGATTTGCAGCTATTTGTCACAAACCCTGTTATATCATCTGGGATGCAGTTGAGCTTTCCCAGTGACGGTCAGTCTGTGTTATTATTATTATTTTTTTTTAAAAATTTGCATCATGGCAACTATGATATGTTATGTGATTGGTTGATTGCTATATTAGCCTGTTTCCACTATACTGCACTCATTACTGTTATTATGACTGAAATTGCATTTAGAATCCCTGGACCCCGTCACCCCCCTTAGGGAAGGCTATCATTGGCTTCCCTCATTAACAGCAATGCCGGTTGGTGGGGTATGGAAAGGTGGCAGAGGGTGGGATTGAAAAAGGAGAAATTAGGTAGCAGGCAGCGGGAAGGCAGAGGAGGAGGTGGTCGGACTGGGGGAGGCTACTAGGGGGGCCTTGGGTCAACAATGACCTGTTAGTAGCCTACCAGCTATGTGGGGGACAAGAAGGGTTTGCGTGGCTGTTTGGATGGTATTAAGTGGTGTGGGGCAAGTTGGGGTATGGGCTGATTAATCCAAGCCAACAACTTTGGTTGGCGAAGCACATTGTTCCAACTGTGCGAAATGAGGAATCCCTGATTATAGCTTTCTCATCCCATGTGTATTTGTCCACCATCAGCCCTTTTTTCTTTCTTTTTTTCTTTTTGTTTTGGGGGAGGGGAGGTGTCGAGGTGCAGTTCAAACTCCTGATCTTCTATGTGGAAGGTCAGTATCTAATATCCTGCAATTTGTCAATGTTGATTTCACCATGCGCAAATAACTTTGCTGCTTGATTTTGATTGTGGGAACAAAGCTGCTTCAATTATGTGTTAATATAACCATTCTGCTGTGACATGGGGTAAATGAAACTTGGCACAAGCATGGCTCTAAGAGAAAAATGCCAATACACCAGAATATCTTCAATCACGTAACTTAGAATGAGTCATTTGATAGGTTTTTATTTATTTTTGGTACATTTTGCACTGAGAAATTTCAGCTGAAGACCTTGAGAGCATTAGATATTGATATAAGTTTAGATTTCACTATTTTCTGCCTGAAGGAATACCGCTGGACCTAAAAACAGAATGCACTTGTGATAAAAGGGTGCTAAATGAGGCCTAATTACTTGTTTGATTGTGGATCTTTGTTACTGTTGAACTATTGTTGGGATGAGTCCCTTCTGAAGTTTTTACACGATGCATTTTCAGGGACAGCCGTTGTGATAGTTATGTTGGCGACCACATTCCTTATGATTCCAATTATGTTGTTGGTGTGGCGGTGCCACTGGGTACCTGTGGTGGTCTTTACCATTCTCTCTTTAGTAATCGAATTGACATACTTCTCTGCTGTTCTGTTCAAAGTCAATCAAGGCGGATGGGTCCCACTAGCCATTGCAGGAGTCTTTTCTGTCATTATGGTTGTTTGGCATTATGGAACTGTGAAGCGCTACGAGTTTGAAATGCATAGCAAAGTCTCAATGGCATGGATTCTTGGGCTTGGCCCCAGCCTGGGTTTGGTCAGGGTTCCAGGAATCGGGCTTGTCTACACTGAGCTAGCCAGTGGTGTACCTCACATTTTCTCGCACTTCATCACGAACCTCCCAGCCATTCATTCGGCGGTTGTTTTTGTGTGTGTGAAATATCTTCCGGTTTACACTGTCCCAGAAGACGAGAGATTTCTTGTGAAGCGAATTGGAACCACGAGCTTCCATATGTTCCGATGTGTGGCACGGTATGGTTACAAAGACCTCCATAAGAAAGACGATGATTTCGAGGAGAAACTCTTCCATAACCTGTTTTTGTTTGTCCGGCTTGAGTCCATGATGGATGGCTGTACAGACTCTGACGAATACAGCAGCGTATATGGCCACCAAACTGCGCAGTCAAGAGATTTCCTGTTGGACAGCAACCATGTGACATCCGACGTCAATCCTACAACTGAATCAGGAGACTCAATTGTGCCGGCCAGCTCTCCTCTGCGACAGACAACCGTCATGATGAGGTCATTGGGACAGACGAGCAGCCAAAACGAAGTCGATGAATTGGAGTTCCTGAAGAGCTGTAGGGATGCTGGAGTTGTGCATATTCTGGGAAACACTGTGGTGAAGGCAAGGAGAGATTCTAGGTTCTACAAAAAGATTGCTGTGGATTATATTTATGCTTTTCTAAGGAAAATCTGTAGGGAGAATAGTGTCATCCTTAGTGTCCCTCATGAGACTCTGTTAAACGTTGGACAGATATATTATGTGTAACAATAGAATTTCATGAACAAGAAATCATTTTTTTTTCCAATCATAATGGTGCATGTTCTGGTATCGATATCGGAAAATGGCCCGTTGATGGAGGCCCTGGTAGACAATAGTGGGCCTGTTCTTTTTGTTGGAAAATCCAGATTTTTCAACTCTTTCTGTTATTTCCTATTCATTCACACTCTTTTTCACTCCGGCAAAAATTCGTTCTTTCCAATCATTTCCTTTTCCCATTTTTATTTTCCAACGAGAACAGCAATCCCATAATGCCCTACATGGCAGAGGTGTAGCTCTCGTCTTCCCTTTAGTTTCCATCAGTAACCTCCTCTCCTTGCGTTTGGATTCATCAAATTTTGTTTCACTCTAACACTTTATATGTGGGTCGAATTTATAATATGAAATAAGGAAAAGAAAAACAAGTCTAATATTCCAAAATGCTCACATGAAATAGAGAGGTTTTGGCACAGGATTACCTTAGATTGGTGTAAAGGGCAAGGTGACAGCCCCAGTCACGCTGGAATCACTGGCTCTTTTACAAGGAGGATCCCTCCAAATTCAATCTAGACGCCTTTGATATGAATGACTGAAACTACATAGAACAAACAACGACCCAATTTCAAATGGATTCAAATCCATAGCCAAAAACCTACTCCAGATTGCTAAAACAGCATAGAAGTGAGTTTATAAATGCTAGTCAAATTTATAGCCACTAATTAGATTAGGGCTGCAGATTTATTAAACAAAACTAGGATGAAAGGTTGGAGTGATGAGTATGTGATACAATTTTTCTAGCTCTCTCTCACACACATTTTCTTGATCTTGAAAAAATGCTCACCCAATTTCTTATTCTTTTCGGATAATCTTGTTTAATGTTCATAAAATTTCATGCAATTATTGGGGAAGAGGAACATGGGGACACAATGAGGATCTACATATGTAAACTCTTTGAATCAAACACTTAAGTTGTCATTATACTAATTCTAAATGTCAAACACAACCCCAATAACAAATGGGTTGTTGAGAGTTTGTTATTGTTAATATAATATAATATTTACCAAAAGTACTATTTGATTAGACAAAACAGCCTAGGATTCCAACGGACTGGTAAGTACTTATAAGTTAAAGTATGAGGATTTTTGTGAGTTTGAGCGACTTTGTGGTCCACTATTTCCAACCCTTCTCACCCAGCCTTCTCATCCTAATTTCTTGTATGCCCATAGTTTTAATCTATTATTTAACTGAATATATTTTTTATTTATTGATTATCTTATTTTGACCTGAATAACAAATAGGTTGTTCAATAATAATTAACTTTATGTCATATGTACAAATTGCTTTATGAAGGCCTTATTTTTTTATTGATTCTATATAACTTGTATTTATCGTTTATATCGATTTCTTTCCAATTTGAATTTATATTTATATGACAATGATGACTTATAACCTCATTTAATTATTTATTAAACATGATTTTTCTTCTCACATGAATTAAGATTCATATGAGTTTCAAATGAACTATATAAATAAAGTATAAATAAAGCATATTTATTTTGTCAAGACATAAAGATGAATTCTCCACCGCCCTACCAGCCCTTGCCTAGCTGGCTACCCTAGAACGTGGCAGTCACATAGGAGTATACATATTAGACCTTCCGAATAATATAACTATAAATAACCGATTTAATGCATAAAATATGAGTATATAAATTCTAAGAAGACACGAGAATCTGGGAAAGGAGATCGAGCAAGAACTAAATAAAATATACTGAATTTAAAAATGAAAAAGGATACCATATATGCTAATAATAATTTAACACCAAAAGTATTAAATTTTTGGATTCTGGAAGTTTGACTTGTCGGATCGTGCTGATCTTGTCATGTAATGTCGTGTTATATGATGTTTCACAAACATATTATAATAACTCTTTCTAATCATCAATGAGAAGGACATGATGCAAAGTAAGTCAACTCAATTAATAGTCCTTCAAAGGTGCCACTGTTTTACGGAGATTTACTGTGAGTTGTTGATGTAGCATTTTGCTCGTTACATGTTACATCAACCATCTCACAGTAAGATATTATACGTACATTAATGTATCAGAACGTCTTATGACAAAGTCAATTAATCACGGCTCGGAGTTGGAGACGTTGGGGCCGGTACGTTCGAAGATGGGACTGAAGCAGGATGATCGCCGCCGCCGCCATTAGACGTCGACACGTTGTGGTTGTTAGTGCTGTTATGATGGTTGTCGTGGTTGCCATTACTGTTGAGCAGGGTCCGGCCTAGGGTCGGCGGAAGAGGGCTGTTGCGAGCGTTATGACACGTGGCAGTTGAAATAGCAGTGGCAAGAGAAATAGGCATAAGGCAAAGTCCCTTCCCTTGAAGGTATTGCATGGCTGACCCCATGTCTTCTTCCATCAACTTTGCCACTTGATGCTCCGTTACCGTCAAGCTGCTCTCGTTTCCTGAACTTGCCCCCGTTTGGTTGCCGTTACTGCTCCGTCCTCCCCCACCTCCCTGTATTTTATTTTTTTTTATTTTTAACAAAAATATTTTAGTAGTAAGTAAAAAAAATAAAAAGAAATATTTCAAAGAGCGAGGAAAAAGTTGGCACGCGTGGTACTTCGTGTCGTTTCTTCATCAAAGAAAGATACATACTTGACAAAACCAACATTTGTTTTTTTGGGATTTTTTTTGGACAACATTTATGACTTGACAACACTTTCATGGAGCATTGACTACTGTGCAGCTGTCTTGTCTTCTTCTAATTTTTTTCTTCAAAAGCATTAATTACTTCAGGTGACTGTTTATCCAGGTGCACGCAATCAACCGACTTAAAATTAGACTTGATAAAACTGATCGCGATTCAAAATTTAAATTGAACGATTTAGATCCGTATATAATTCGATATTTAAAATATATTCACTTGAAAGTTGATTTAAAATCTAAATTAATTTAAATTATATTCGACTCGAAATTTTCTACATAATAAGCTTATTGGACCAAAAATCGATTGACTTGAAATCAACCTGAATCGAAGTTCACCCGATCCAAACCCAACCGACCTGAAATGTTACCTAACTTGAACCATCACTTGACCCAACTTAACCCGACCCATATCCAAATCGAATGACTTATTTGCTAAATCGACTTAAAACAGAGAAGATAATTCAAGCTTGTAGCTGTGATGCTTTGTCAATATAGGGAATAGTGCTAACCAAAAAAAAAAGTATTTCAATGCTAGGATGGACCGACCTACTTTTGGATCAGTTTATATTTCGAGTCAAAACTATGTTTTGACTCATATAAGGTGATTTTCGATTTAAAAGTTTACCATATAAATAGAAATAATCTCGTAACCAACTTGGGATCAATCTCGAATTGATTCAGATCAATTTAAATTTTAAATTTTCTTTCAAATCAATGAGTTCCAAATTTTGGATCAATTTAACCAAGTTGAATAGGGAAGGGAACGTAGAGTAGGGAAAGTACCTCAGCGGACATATCAGCAACGAGTGGAGCAACAGCAGCAGCACCTCCTAATCTGCTCATGCTGAGAACCTTGACTTGGAGCTGGAGAAATTTGACGTAGTCGATGATCTCATCCAGCATTGATGCCTTGTCCGTCTGTCATTTCACAAAACAAAACTCAACACCACCATCATTTAAAGAATTAACTCAATCAATCAATCAATTTTGTCCCATCACAACCCATACATTCTTTTTCCATGTATGCTTTTTCATTTTTGTCAGTTTCGAGTTCAATCAAGACTAACGGCCGTTCTTTTTGGCTATGTTTCTGCCACCTATATTGCGGTCAAACTGCTTTGATTTATTCCAATTTTGAATTTATATCAACTCTTTCAATTCCAATATGCCTTTTGTAATAAATCTTATTATAAGAAATATATTTTTATAGGAACTAATAATAATTAATTAAAATAATTAATTATTTATCTTAAGGTGGCTGTCATTATAGTTATAGCAATGTGATCCATTAGTCTTCCCCTTATTGTAAAGGTTACTTCAAAACATATTAGTAGTCGTTCCAGAACATTAAAAAGATCAATACAATATTTTTTTTTTTTGGTGTGTGTGGCAAGTAGAAACACTTTATTGAGCCCAATTATATTGCTGAAAACCCAATAGAGTTGCACCTCCGAAACATTCCCATAACAAGGAAGAGTTGCACCTCCGAAACATTGGACTTTGATGGTTGTGGTGCAAAAAAGTAAACCAATGCAAAATGAGTTGGGATTCGTTAAACTTACTTCTTGTATTTATTCCTTTTTTTAGTCTCTTCAACGTTTTTTTCCCATTTAAAAGAATTAGCCTTAAATTCTATTTTCATTATTTCAAAAAAAGTGAGTAAAAAATAAAAATTCAACTCAAAAATCGTCTAAAGATCTAGAAATAAATAAATATATAAAATTAAATTAAATTATGAGATGAACTTCCAAAATATTAAAATATACTGGAGGAAGGCAGGACAACCACAAAAAGTGGGAATCATCCCGTTTACTGCGCAGTTGTCAGTTCATAGTAACCACGCCAGGAAAAGGAATCTATCACCACCATTACTCCCAGATGCGTAATTACTAATTAGCCCTTTAGTAGACCACCTCATGTATAGTTTATTAATCATCACTGATCTAGCAATACGTGCTAAAGATACCCAATTATTTCAATATTAATTAAATATAATTATAATTATTCCATCCTTCTCACCATCATTCTTTAATCATGACTGATCTGGTAATACGTGCATAGGAGTTGCCCTCAAAAAAGGTATGTAAAAAATTCATAATTAATTATATAGAAGTAGTTAGGACCTATTCTTTAATTTTCGTTTGAAAACATAAATTGATAAATGAATAAAATTGGTTAAAATTAGTAGAAATAGATTAAAGTATATTAAAATAGGTATTTTTTATTGAAGTGATTTAAAGTCCGTTAAAGTTGATTGTAATTGGTTAAAATTGGTTAAAATTTTTTGATATGATAGATAGAAGTGGGTTTAAATAGTGGAAAGTGAACTCAAGTTGGTTAACATGGATTATTTTTTTTGGGGTTGTTGAAGTAGATTGAAATGAGTTGAAATTGGTATTTTTTTTTTATTGAATTTCGTTTTGAAATAGGTTGATGTAGGTTAAAGTTGATTAAAATTGATAAATTTAAATTTACCAACAAAAAGAACGGGACATTAGTACTATTTAATATTATAACTAAAGCTGTGTTTAGAATGAATATATGATTATACTATTTATGAGTAAAAAAACAAAAGGTATGTATGGGGGTTATGGTCTAATTACCTTGTTAGCATTGGGAACAAGTTCTTGTAAAGCTTTCATCCTCTCTGCGATTCTCTCTCTCCGAAGCTGCAATTTAATTAACACATTAAAAACCAACAAATAATACAATATTATTAGCTTCAAGCATCATTAAATCTGATATTTGATTTTTTTAATTAAAAAAAATGATCGCTCTATCACACAAAAAAAATCTCCCTTTAAATATTGTTTAATATATCATTTTCCATTAATTTTAATGCTCATTTTTTTACCCAAAAAATTTAATTTACATTCTCCATTAAATACTAAAAAAGAAAGAACTGTTAATTCTGAAAGCAATTTTAAAAAAATTATTTTAAAGGTTTATGAAGCAAAAACAGGCAATTCTATAACACAGCTATCAATATTGAAGTTGATCATTGATCAAAATGATAATGTACATCATATATCTAGAAATGTAATTAAAGATTGTAAATTGTACTCACTCTTTCAGCTATGCTATGGGGGTCGGTGGCCTGGCCTCTACGAGCCCGTGGCTTATTCTGTTTTTGAGATGGTGTGGCAGTCCCAGCACTCCCTCCTGTGGATGCGCTTGCTGGTTGTGCTTGGCTCATCACGCCCTGACCTCCATAGTTCTTCATTTCATGCACATATATACACATATATGCCCCCATTATTATTCACATTAATTACAACACTATTTGGAGGCACAAAGGTTAAAACTAAAATTGTTCAATCCGAATCCGACTCGAAGTTACTGAGAGAAATACGAACTCGACACAAACCGACCCGAAGTTGACACGATTTAACCATTTAGCTTGACAACATGTTATTTTTCAATTTTGAGTAAATCTAAACTATTTTCAAGACCGACATAAGATTGACCCGTTTATTAAATGTGTCGACCCAAAACGACCCATTACCCAACTTTTTTTTTTTTATAAATAGAATTACCCAGCTCTAGTTAAAACACATAGTTTTGCATGCATGCCCTCATCACTCAAATTAATTAGAAAACTACTTTGAAGATCATCAAATTTTTATTTATCTTTTTGAAATACACCATAATTAGGGACAAGGTTAAAATTTAAAGCACACCTGAGCAGCAGCACCAGGGTGAAACTGCTGGTTAGGAGCCTGAGAATTGTGAAGAGATCCAGCGAATCCGTTGTATAATGCTTGCACAGACGCATCTCCCCCTCCCTGCACACCAAAAAGACAGACTTGTTTTACTCCCTACACGTACTCTTTTTATACAGTAGAAAGACGTACATACCTGGGATTTGAAGGGGGAAGGATGAACGCCGTCAGGGTCGGCGAGAAGGCGATGAGAGTCAACAGAATCAGCAGCAGTGCCGAGGCTCAAAGGCAAGGATAAAAGTGCAGAGTGTAACTGCTGTTGAAGCAACATGGTCTTGCCATTCATTTGGTGGTGATGGAAGGCAGCAGCATCCGCGTTGTCGGGGGCCGAATCAGAGGATTTATTGGTATTAGGGTTACGGTTAGAGTTTGGATCAGAGAGGTCGTGGGCTGATGGCGGCCATGAACAGTTAGGAATGGCTGATGATAGTATCTGGTCGAAGAAATCGCTCTGAGTTTGGTCATGAAAATGCCCATTTTGATGTTGTTGGTCTTCCACTTCCAGGGATATTTGAGAATGAGAGTGGGATAAGATTGAACTCATTCCACCTTGATCGCCTCCGCCTCCACCTCCTTCCATTTGATCTACAATGGAAGTATATGTCGATATCTCTTTTTTTTAATTCAACAATTTCATGATACTTATGACAAAACGTCCAAAATTGAGAAGTCAGAAGCTTACTTGCAAATTACTGCGAAGAGTTGATCGAGTACAAGGAGGCAGTTCCGAAAATGGTGGGTATGAGTATGAGTACGGATATATATACTAGAAGACTGAATGACAGGAAGGAGAGGGTTGGAGAATCAGAGGAGAGGCGGCCAGCTGATTAAAATGGAGGAAGGGAGGGTTAGTCGGCTTGTACTGGAGAGGGGCTTCTAAGTTAAAAATTGGGGGCCTGGGGCTACTACCTAGCAAGTACCAACAATTCATACTAAAATAATGTGAACTGATAAGGACAAGTTTGCCTGACTAAAATAGAAGTATTAATTTATTTTGGGAATTAATTAAATTAAAAATTTTTATCAATAAATTAGCACTTTTTTGATACAAAAAAGATCTTTTTTTTTTTAAAGAACTAAAATGAAAACTTGGGTGGAGTCAGTAAAGATGGAAAAATCTGACCCAACACGATATCCAACTCAAATTTAACCTCAAGTTATCGAGAGAAATTCGAATCCAACACAGACTAAACTGATTTTGATTCGAAGTCAACATGAACTCACCTTTTGGCTTGAAAACATATTATTTTTAAATTTTAAGTAGATCTAAACTATTTGTAAGAGTAATATGAAATTAACTCGTTTATTAAATAAGTCAATTCAAATTGACCCGTTATTCAGCTCTAGGTGAAGGGGCCAAAAAAAAAAAAAAGGGAATGAAACAAAGGTAACTCCCTGATTTCTAGGCTTCCTTTTGGCATATTCTTCCCCCACGTTTTCCCCTCAATATAGTGATAAACTGCTTCTCCTAGCCTCCTACCTCCCTCTTCTCTCTTTTTTTTTTTTTTTTTTTTTTTTTTTTGGGTTTTTGGCTGCAGTAGCTTTGACTAACTACGGTATGGCCTCACAAAAAAAATCAAGATAACTACAAAAATTTATCTAAAATTACGTCTAAATTCATTCTATGTGTATTACAGCAAATTTTGAACCAAAAAAAAAAAAGAAAAGAAAGTACGATTAGCTTCCCATATCCTTCAAAAATAAATAAATAATTAAATAAATAAAACAACTCCTTCGTATCTACCCCATGTTCCATAACGAATGAAAATTTTTATAGAAAGTCAATTCAAGAATCAGATCCTACGTCATGGTTACCATATCTTTTTTATAAAAATGGTTTTATTAGGGCTATTTGAAAAAAGAAAAGACAGTTCAGTAATATTTAAAGGTTAGACCCTATATATATATATATATATATATATATATATATATATATATATATATATATATATATATATATATATATATATATATATATATATATATATATATTACATTGTAAGCGGATCAATATAACTGACTATATTCTTATCTCATAACAACTCAATGTATCAGATAGGTCAAAAATAACGGAAATGTCAAAGTCCATAGAGGCCCTCGACTCACTAGCCCAAGTCCTTAGAGATTATACTTCATCTCACAATAAAAAAAAATTTTAAAAAAAAAAAACCTTAGAGATTTATACTTGAATCCATATTCACTCAACTTGTGTTTCTCATAGACTCGTATAGATACATGTATGTGTATATAACTTGGGATTTGTTTGATATGATTTATATGAATCGATTTTGATATGATACAATTTTGGTTAGGTTAATTAGTTTGAATGGGGAAGGAAAACGACTTAGATTCAAGTGTAGCTAAATTTTGGTACACTTTTTTTTAGGTCAATTTGTTTGAATGGAGAAGGAAAATGATATAGATTCGAGCGTAGCTAAACTATAGCATGTTGCATACACTAGCTAAAAAGCCATAAAAGGCATACTATAGACTAACATAAACTAAATAAGTTTTTAAAAAATTAAAACAGATATAACAATATAAGAGTCGGCCCCCCTAATATATATTTTCTGGTTTCGCCCCTGATGCCCTTCCCTATAACTCGAGGGAGTTGGGTGGTGGTTTGATCGATGATCATCAAGCCAACACTACTTCAGGTAGACCCCAAAGAGATACAATAAAGATCGATATGATTTGATCCCACTTACCTCATAAAATGCTCATAAAAATTATTTTGGATGAGGCATTAACTACATATGTATATTTATATGTATGCGTACATGTATATATGTGTACAGAAGATATTAAATGGTTTTACCAGACACATGAAAACAGAATGTACACAGAAATTGTTGTTGTTTTTGTTACTGCTGCCACATTGTATAGTTTTACACTTTTACCTTAGCAATGGACAACATATTCTTATTATTGACCTCCTCCAAAAAAGGAGGAAATTAAAGCAAACGTCCGAAAGAGCAAAAAAAGAGATAAAGGGTAAGCTGCCACTTCCCTAGTCACTTCATTTTTGGTTTTATATTTTTCTCATTTTTTTAACTTTTTTTTAATAGTTCAATTGTTGAGCTATGTATTATTATTTTATCGGATTTCCTTCTTATATTTTTTTCCTTTTTATTTAAGTATATAAACAGTTTCTTCATGTATCTTCTCAATTCTATTTTACAAATAACTAAAATGCTTTTTCACAAATCGCAAAATGTTTGTCTACACATACAATAAATGCTTATAAGCCTTATATAGTTATCAGGTAATCATAGTATATTTTTCATATAATTGACTATAATTTACATTGATAGCTACCAAAAAGTTATAGTGGTTGTCACTATATGACAACCACCATAATTAGAGAAATTCAGAGCGTACATGTGTTATAAGTTAATCTTGACCATTTATTTTATTTACCTTTTTTAGTAATTAAAAATGTGTTATAAAAATTATATAATACCTTTATATATTAAAGAAAATTAATTTTATAAGGATTTTTTGATTACTCTATATATCTATTTTATTTGAAACTAAAACTAAAATTTATGAAAAGAAAAGACAAAATATATTCAACACGTGTGTATCTCCATTGAAGGACACCACGCCATCATCACCGGCAAGCCACCGGACAGCCATTTTTACCAATGACTTCTACTTCATGGCCATCCTCACCAGTAATAATGGTGGACCGTCGCCGTTAACCAACTCAGACCTTGAACAACCTTGTAGGAAAGAGATTCGGGGGTTGGGAAAGTAGAAATCGCCTGTAAAAATGGTCGTCTGGTAGCTCACCGGTGATAATGGCCCCAAGTGTTCTCCTCCAATGGAAATACATACATGTTGAATACATTTTGTTCTTTCTTTTTATAAATTTTTAGTTTTTGTTTCGAATAAAATAGATAAAAAGAGTAATCAAACAAATTCTTATAAAATTAATTTTCTTTAATATATAAAGGCACTATATAATTTTTATAACACATTTTTAATTATTTAAAAAAAATAAGTAAAACAAACGGTCAAGATCAACTTATAACACATGTACGCTCTAAATTTCTCTTATAGTTATTATGATCAACTCCTAAAAATAATTAAAACTAAAAAAATATTAACAAAACTTTACCCTGCATCGCACGGGTTGCCAAAAACTTATTCATCATAAGATTGACACCTCATATGGTTTACTTGAGTACTTGATATTAACCTAGGCGTCTAAATTACATGGCTTAAGCTAATTTTCATACTAAGACATGATAAAAGGAGGTAAATTATCGTAACATGAAATGATCCCAAAACAGCAAAGAAAAACAGTGTAGAGCAGCCGGACAATAAAGTACAGCTTTTCTCCTTGGTTAAATTGAAGTCTTTCATACTTGCATTTTAGGGGAGAATTCAGACTTACACCAGATAAATCTGCACATTGACCTTCTACCTTCGAGCTCAAATTCGAATGAACAAATGATGCTCAAATCAGGGGCAACTTGATTCATTGAAGAAAGGGCATTTGATGCCAATCTTGGTACCAACATGCTCAGTTACTCACTGCTAAGACAATAGTTTTCCAATACGATGGTTTTTTTTGGGGGGGTAGGGTTTCAAATAAGCCACAAAGACAGTACAATACAATGGGGGAAGGGGGAATCGAACCTGAGACTTAATGTACTCACTATTATGATAATAGTTTTCCATTACGATGCTAATCATGGCTTATCATGACATCCGGTTAACATCAATATCTATTTAACACAATCAAGAGGCGTCACTTATCAGCCTGTGGGATATCAAAATCAACAATCTGTCATGTTCTATGTATGAACTACTCACCCTGGTATCCTCTTGCTAGTCGTATACATTTATACATTGTACATCAAACAATTTTCTGACATTCCTACCCTAACCCTTCATCCCATGTGGATTGGGACGGAAGACACAAATAACAGCTTAGAAGAAACCGTCGCATTAGCCTTACCGTCATTTTTTTCCTCAGTACCAATCTCTGTTCACAATACAGAGGGTTACACCCTAAATATTAGGGTCTAAGGCCATTAACATAGATACCCAATAGGTCCCATGGCTCTCCAATCTACGGCACCATGCTGCCAATACGGTGGCAATTTGAAATGGTCTCGACTGTGCACATCCTTTGCTTGAAGGATATTATTTCTCATGGGCCTGAGCTATGCACATCACCTTCCAAGCTTCGACGTTTCTTCTTTCCCTCCCCATGCCTTGACCTTCTTGGAGCTTCATCCTCACTTTCACTATCGTCATTTGTGATATTGTTCCTAGATCCAAATTTATCATCCGGCTGGCTCTTGATACCTTGTTGATACTGTGAGTCATCACCGCGCCCGCCACCAAAGGCCCCCACATCTTGAGCCTTGCCTTGCTCTGGACCTGTACCATATGTATCACCCCAGTCATTACCAGATCCTCTCTGATCTCTCTTAGGAGGCCGATTGCCACCTTGAGGTGGGCCGGGCTGGGGAGGAAACATTGGAGGCATACCCATAGGTCGTCCACCTCTCACTCCCATACCCATCCCTGGCAGGAAAGGTGCACGTCCAGGGCCCATCATCATTCCAAATCCTCCACCAGGAAGGACACCACCAGGCTGCGAAGGTCGTCCATGGAACATCATACCAGGTGCGGGGCCTGAGAAATCGCCAGAAAATCTTGGACCATATGGCATGAAAGGACGTGGAGCCATGCCAAAAGGATCGGGCATTGGAAAGCCATCAGGTCCAGGTCCAGGTCCAGGTCCATATGAGAAGCCATCAACCCCCATCATGCCAGGAGGAAAACCTCGCATCCCAGGCATAGGCCTGATGCCTCGACCCATAGGAAAGTTAGGGGGCCACATCATCCCTCTGCCCCTTCCTCTGCCAGGAACAGCAAGCCCAGGTGCCTGGCTAAAACTCTCTTCTTCTTCTTCTTCACTTTCTTCTTCCTCTTCCTCCTCTTCATTGTCATCAAATGGAACTATGTCTGGATTTCCAGCTCCATTTTCCACATTGACCCCCTTTGCCTTTTCCTCCTCACGTTTGGATTCAGCAGCACTTAGAGTGGCCTGACAGATCGGACAAGAAATCAGTAAAGCTATGATTCAATCAGACAACATAAATTAACACCAACATAAGATGCATCAGGAAAGCAAAAGACTAGTTTAAATATTATGTTGCCTTTTTGGTTTTTTTCCCTAAAAGAAAATGAGTGTAAAGTAGCAAATAAGGCTTTCTCCAAGAATTCATATCAAAAATATTTACCGTAAAGTTACATCCATTCATCTCTCATACAGATTTAAAAAAATAATAAAAAAATACCTGAAGTGACTGCACCTATTCAGTTCTTTGTATACTTCTGCAGAAATATTGCTATCTGTCTTCTCTAGTAATTTCCTATCCATTTGTATGGCGCACGGAATGATTTCGCGTAACTTACAGGTGGAAATGTTAAAAAGCAAAGAGCCAGCCAAAACCCTTTAGTCCTCCGTAGGCATGGTGTAGGTGGCTAGATGTATCTGTCTCATATGGATAAGGAACTGAAGGAATTGCATCTCTAAATTGACTGTTGAAAGGTTGTTTCCACCAGGCTTGGACCTTAGATTTGAAAGAGTGTTGACTGATTGCCAGCTATCTTGCTCAGATCTAAACAAAGCGGGTCATATGCAAGTACATATCCACGTGGCTCACTCATTTTGGTGAAAAGCAGGGCACAGGGACCCTGACCCAAAACTTGCCACAAATACAGAGACATGGCCATTTCCCCTTTTTGCCTCATCGACGTTAATACTTCACTTTAACCCTTGGTTGCTCCAGGTATTTGAAAACTAGGAGAACTGCGATCATGTATGTAATATTTTACCATTTTAATTTGAAGTAAGCGGAGACAACTCATGGACAGATACAAAGAACTTGGACTGCGGGGAACCAACCTAAGAAAGAATTAGGCTTTGACCAGAGCCCAAATGCATGCAGATATAATAGTCTCTTCAATAGCTACGCAAAACTCTATCTTCCTATAATCTGGAGTGCTGCATTCCACGAGAGGCAGACCAAAATGTTGGGCACCGCACGAGTAGAAGAAAGAAAAAGAAAGAATGCAAGGAAGCAATCTACTCCAGTATTGACAGCACTGCATTCCTCATTCACCTCTACAAAATCTGAAGTCGAGAATTAGATGCTCAGGCTTTCAATTTAGCTGTGCCAAATTGCCCATGGTTGGGCCTGCCCCGTATTCTTTGTCGTGCTGATGGGCTCAGCAGGTTACAGTGCTGAGTCCAAGCAACACAGCTTGCCACTACCAAAAAGAAGAAAGAAGTTTTTGCTTTACTCCACAATCTAAAGCTGAGGAGTTGGTCCCCAGAATGTCTTAGGACGTAACACTGTAAATGCTTGAGGAGCAAACTCATGTTAGACTAAAGCTGTAAAGGTAGGGCAGTTCTGTTTTCTTTTTTCCAGGAACATTTACTCAGATAATAGCGTGCTGTTCAAGGGCTTCCATTAAATTCGAGGTTTTACCTGCTTCCCTACATAGTCCACCTATTAAATCTGACAATAGAAATATCTAATCATATGCTGCCACTTTCTTAGCAAACTTATCATACTGCCAGATGCTATTGCTATTCCATTCTTTTTTCTTTTTTTTTGAAAAGGAATTGCTGCACAGAGAACCAAATTTCGTACGTACCATGAGATCACTGTCTGGTTCAAGATACAGCAAAGAAGCCAACTGCTCACCAACAGACGGCTCCAGCTCCTGGCAATCTCTGCTTATCTGCAAAAAATCAGAAGAACGAGTAATGCATATTATGTTTCACCAGAAACTCTCAAGTACAGATCACAGGTACCGAACATACTAACAGACCAGAGACCACATTCAGGCATATATGACCAATCGTCACATCAACCAGACGTTCATCATAGTTTATCTCCAGGTCCTGAATAATATAATCAATGCGACTGAATTGACTGATATAGTGATATATGACACATCCTTTCCAAGCTGTGTAAGGCTTAAATTTCAATTATCATTCGGTTTATCATGCAATAAATTTGGTGAAAATGACAATGGTTAGTGTATTTCTGAGAATTTCTCTACTATATCCAGCAATAATAATCACTGACACAGGTACTACCATCAGCAAAATAAGAAAACAAAGGTGATTGGCATTATGCATACTTGCGAGCGGAATCTTCAATATTTCACGAACCACATTCTCATTAGATAATAAAATAATTTAGAATACGAGAACACACACCCTATGAAGAGTACCCATCGCTTTCCTAGTACCTTTAACTGATAAATAAGAGAAAAGGAATAAAAAGAAAAGACAACAACTCGAAAAATGAATTAGACATGAGAAATGCCATAATTTCAGCAAACTCCTTAAAACAAGAATAACCAATTGATAAAAGTTTCTACGGTGATAACTATCAAATCAATTAACTCCAAAACTGTGATGTAATGTTGCATGGTAGCCTACTCACAGGAAAACCTTAAAACACTACAGCCATCTGCTAGCTTGGGGAAACGGTAATAAGCGTAGATCCAGTTCTCTATAAGATAGGGAAAACGATCAAATATTTGTAATCCTAGACAATCAAAAAGTTTTAAAAATCTTTATATAGTAGAATAGGCTAAAGTTACCTTTAATAAAATACATGAAAAAATTAATGGTACCAACTTTCTACCAAAAAAATATCCTCAAATTTGCAGAGGGAAGTTCAAAATAGCAAAACATAATCATTGAAGACTAACTGCAACTATAAAAAATTAAAAGAAAAAAGAAAAAAGAGCTAATATACATGTAACTCTCATGGGTCAGACTAAGACAGTAGAGTGACAGGTTGTGCCACTGCAGACCACTCAGCCACCTACTTCCTCAATTCCCTGACTGGAGTTTCAAGCTTATAATCTGATTATACAGCTTTCTGATAATTGAAATTTCAAGTTGCATGTCATACTCTAACCATGTCTAAAATTCCACACTAAAATTTCTGGCTCATCTTTCATTGTCTTCAGAGTTGCCCTATCGTTGGGGTAAGGGCATAGGGAAGTCTATAGCCCAATATTAAAAGTCGAAATAGAGGCATGAAAATCATAATGAGCACATAATATTTACCCCACAAAACAGAGACATGAGATGCCTCTTGTTTATGACAAAAATCTAAAATCCTTACTAACAATTATACACCAATTTGTATGCGTGGGAAAATTGATGCTTCAAAAATATAGCCCATACTTATTAGAATCAAATTAGTCTGACGCATCCTTTGGCATTTAGGACACACAAGTAATGTATGTTGAAAAACCTCAGTTGGGTAGTTTATGATCTAGCTCTGAGCTCCTGCGATCACCTACTATGCTGGTCATGCGATCTGGAGCTGGGACAACCAACGAGTGCAGTTCCTGCCAATACTAAGCTAATTTGAACGTGATTGTCCACTTCTCCCAGCATACAATTGTGGGTTATGGACGTCCTATTTTTGACATTCAATTTGAAAAGTAATAAACATAGACCATACAAGTAGCAGATAGAGATTATTTCAGAAATAGAGACCCAATCACTGTAGGTAGCACGACAATCGCCAGTGCAAGCTATCCATTAAATTAGACGTCAGCCACAAAGAATAGCAGGCTAGGGCAGAAAATATTTCAAGCCGTCCATATATGTTGACAACAGTATATAAAAGGATTGACCAAAAAGTAAAAGAGAATTTAAAGGAAAAAACGATTGGTGGCCGAGCCTGTCACAATAATACCTTCACTGGCAAATTCTCATTGTAAGGGTTCCGCAAATGCCTCGTTTTATTGAAGGACAGCTCACACAACTGCATCAGTTCCGCAGAGTTTCATTAAGATAGGCATACAAAATCCTAAAATAACACTCCCTCTGTCCTGATAAACTTATCAGCTTTATATCTATTCAAGTTGCAAAATACCGTCAAATTTTCTTTCCCGGCTTACAAAAATGATCCTTCATCAGAAAAAAGTAGATATGGAGCAAGTTCAATGGAATGGAGCAGGTATGGAGAAATGAAATTAATAAAATAACAGCACAACAATCTGCAACACAGCTGCCAGTATGATACATTGAAGAAAATAAGATGTAGCCTGCTAAATACGCAGCCAAACGGGTATATATGGACGACATGTTATCTCCTTTCAGGATGCAGGAGATTAATAACAAAAGTTCACGTTAATTTCAGCTATCTTTATTTCTTTATGCATATCTACCTGGGCCGTTCAAGTTCCCTTATTTTTATAAAGATAAGAATCCGCCAATAGGGAAGAAAATTCTGACAAAGCCTTCCAATCCTGCTGCAAAAGCATTATTAAAAAAAGAGTCCAGAACATGCCCCAAAAATTTTAAACTAACGCATTCTGTATATCAATAAAACTCCTGCAGTATGATCAACCTCTAACAGCTTTTATCAAAGGCGCTGCTCACCAGATAGAATCAATCAACTTAAACCTGTCCAACCACCTTAGAAAATTCAGGAACGTCGACTCATTCTCAAAAAAGGGGTCCATACAATGTTGACACTTTCTGAAGACAGGAATTATGCCAAAAACCTTGTATGAATATATCCAATTATGTTCCTCACCTCCTCAATGAAGCCAACTCTTTTCCCCACTAACGTTTTCTTTCTATATGAGTTCTTCATAATTGAAACAAGATTTAAAAAAAAAATTCCCAAGGTCAACCTAGATTTTGCAGTACACTTGGATTAGCAACTAACTGAATTCTTTTTTCACCCTAAACATACATTGCATGAGATCATTACAATATATCACGGTATCACCTAGAAAATACAAAATTCTCAGTGCTATGTTCTGATAGATTAGGAATTAACTAAAATTAAAGTTAGGACAAAAAAAGAAATGCGAACTTCAGTGATCCTTGGTTGTATTTCCCAACCTCATCAATTTCTTTTTATCAACACCCATAAGAGAATCACTTCCTTATCCACCCATTTTAACTTACCCCTATGTAATTACTTCCCCCTTTCAGTCTGCTTTACCTTATTGTCCATCACCATTCTCCCATCTTCCATGTGAAACGCTACAAAGCTAACATAAAGTCATGCTTCATCTTTCTCGTCAGCTAGATGACTTCTCTCTCCCTTCCCTTCATAGCTAGGGCTCAGGCTTCTTTTTGTCGCAAAGAATGACCTCAAAGTGTGGTCGAGTTTATCATAATAAGTGAAGACTTTAAGAGAACTCCCCAGCTTTTGAGTATATGAGTGAAAATATATTTTGCTCTTAACTCTCTCTTTCTCGCTTTAACTAAATACCCCTAGCAAGCGAATATTACTACTTGTCCTCAATCTTATGTACACTTTAATCTTTCTTAGTTTTATGGATTCTCGTCTACAAACATGAACATAAAGCCTAGGTCCACTATTAAGGGCATGTTCACTCCAGTTGGAACTCTTCTATTCTAGCTCCTTCCAACTTCTTCCAACTTGTTCCAATTTCTTCCATATCCTTCCAATTTGTTCCAACACCTTCCACATTCTTCCAACATATTCCACCTCCTTCCAGCTTATTCCAAATCCTTTCAGTTTCTTCCAACTCTTTCCAGGTTTTCTAAAAACTTTCCAACTGCTTCCATTTTTTTCCAACTGCTTCCATCTTTCTCCAATTGTTTCTTACTCCTTCACCCTCTGTCAAACTTTTTCAGGCTCCTTCTAGTTCCTTCCAACTCCTTCAAACTTCTTTCACTTCCTTCCACTTTTTCCCACTTCCAACTCCATTCTTTCCAGTGAGTTCATCATAGCTGTCAACGACCAACAAAGAAACTAGCCATACATTTCACCAATAATTTAAACCAAGGCATGCTTGTTTAAAATTCTCTTTCTAGAATTTTTGGGTAGATATTTCAGTCACTAATTTGTTAATATTGAACTACACCAAATTTGTTCAGTATAAAATCACCGACATTTAGATAGTTCATTCAAATATGCAGAGTCTCAGGACCTGGGCTTCCATAAATTGATCTCTAACATAGAAAGAAGCCCTCATTCTCGAGATTCGATCTGGGACAATATATTTCAATATGAAATTCATGAGTGGCTATTGCAAAAGTTTTTTTTTTTCTTTTTTTGAAATAAGGAAACATTATACATTCAAACAAACAAAGATTTGAAATAGAATGGATGTTGATCATGCAACCTACGAAGAAGCTATTACAACAACCAAAAAGAGGCTATCAACAAAATCTATTATATCAATGAAAGAGTAACAACAATCGTCCTCCGATGAAAAGTATAATTACCACTCTTCCTTCGATGCACTCAAGTAGAACACAACCCTATCAAGACCGTCATTTCCCTCCATCTGAATTATCCAAAAGATAGCATGCGGAAGAGCTCAAATGACTTTGAGTTTGAATTGTCTTCCCAAAGAATTCTCTTACGCCATTAACTAATATCAAATAAAACTAGTCACCACACAAAAAAGGCCAAACAACTCTAGCAACTAGGCAATGAAGGAATGAATGGTGCACAACTAGCCAATGAAGGAATAAATGGTCAGTGGATTCCAAAGGGCCCCCCTCTGCACATCAATTACCTAATAGCTAAGATATTTCCCCTCTTTCATAAACCATCACATGTAAAATCTTGCCTTGGGTTGCTTCCACACAAAAAGAGCACAAATCTTCCGACTAAACTTCCACGCTAAACCACAATCCAACAAATGGATGACGGAGTTGGCTTGAAAAGTGAGGATGAGTGCTCCAAAAGCACGATTTCCTAGTTCAATTCCAAAGGCATTGAGATTTCATCTAACCATGAAATGGAGGCCGCCCTTCATAGCTAGACTATTGAGTGTGCTAAAGAAGAGAACAATGCAATCATCCTCTACCAAAGAAGCCCGGACAAAGACAGGGGACCAAATACATGAAGTCGAACTTTGATCATGATAATAAGAAAGGAAATCATCTCTAACCACAACAAGTGCATAGAATGAAGGGAAACAATCCCTCGAAGGAACATTGCCGGACCATCTATCATGGCAAAATAAATAAGTAAAAAATATAAAGGAGCCATCATATATGAAGGTAGGATCACTTGCCGCTTTTAGTGATAAATTCCTGCAAACTCATGCAGAACATTCTGCATACTAGCAACTGAATTAAAGCCCTTCACCCCATAGTAGGCCCCAACGCAACTCTCCTTCATACCTTACGTTTCTCATTTATGCATCTCCACAACCTAACTAGAAGGGCCTCGCTGAAGATTACAAGATATCCAACACCAAAGCCACCTATAGGAAAATTTTGCTCAACATATCATTTTGCTGTGTGATAACTAGAATCATTCCAGAGAGTTCCCCACAGAAAGTTCTTTGAATGTCTTAAAACATGGTCGTAAACAAACAAAAAAGAGAGGTAAAAAAAATATTATGCTGGGATGCTGAATAGGACACTTTTATATCTCCCTGCAATAGGATAATTAAGGGTCATTTGGTCAGAAAGTTGGAATGGGATGGAATCAAGAATGATACCAACAGTTATGAGAATTAGTTTTGATTCCTAACATTATTTGTTTGGTTCAACCCATGAAATGATAAAATTTGATTCCAAAGGTATTGGTTTATATAAACCTGGGGAGGGAGAGGTTTAAAGGTTTGAGTGATTCCTTGAAGAATGTGATACCGACAAAAAATTATAAACCCAACAGCAAGTACAGGCATCAATGATTTCATCCCCATACCAAGATTAAAAGATGATGAGCCAAACGGCCCCTTAATGTTCTCTCAAAACCTTTTAATGACATGTTCAAGATGAACTTCTCTAAAGTATGTTATAACCGAAGTAACACTCTGTAGATAATAGACAATTTGGAACAAGAGCTAATGAACACGATGATAAAGCTATCATGGGTTAAACCCGTCAACTTAGATAAGAATACAAACTCAAGCTCCCCAATCTTAAAGAAGAGCTATCAAGTGTAGTTTTGAATTTCCCCTCATCAACAATACCCTTAATCCCATTAAATTACTGACAAAAGTCATCAATAAATGAGCAAGCTGGGCAATAAATGCATCTCCCATTCACCTTCTTCTCTAGATGCTTTTATAATTGCAATTTGTTTTGATGATTAATATATTATTATAAACTAGAGTAATCTCATTAGGTAATCCTTTTTTTACAATGACTAATCAAAAGAATTGCTCTATAAGCCACCAAGGAAATGCCAACCATGTGCAGAAGGCAGCAATCACAAAATAACATCATGCCTTGAAGCCCCCCACAAATAATCTCATAGGTTATCTTATCAAGGAAACGAGACTTCATTATCATAAGATAAACTCTTCATATTTTATTTCACCTCTTTATTTTGCATACAGCCTTTCAAAGTTAAAAGATTAGATAATGTAAATTATGAATATTTTGCATAAAGTTCCCCACAAATAATGTAAACGTGACATGAAACAAAATATACTCACTGCTTTGATTCAACAGGAGAATAATATTCAGATTACTTCGTCTTTTTTGATAAATATTCAGATTAAATTTTACAATATGCATCCTGATGTATAGCATTGTTTGACTTATCTTTATGTGTTCATAGCACAAAGCAAACAGCAGTGGGTTATGTTATGCACACAATTTGGGAGTTAGAGCAATGTCAAATGAATTATATCCCAACATCAAAATATCGCCACTGTACATGAAGCAAATGTGTTCTCTTTCGATCATTGTAAGAGATATAACATATGGTTTACATCAAGCATCTCATGCGTTGTCTTGTGCAGAAGCCTGCTGCAATCAGCTCCAGTAGCAATGGTTTCCAACAGATCAGGATGAATTTTTACAAACGGCTGACTTCTAACTGTCGCATTATGTGGTACAGGAACTGCATGGCTATCACTAATCAAGAAAACTGTCTCTTTAGAAGTTAAATATACCTTCAACCACTTAACAGAGAAATTCCTCCCGTAGTGAGCAGTGCCATGTGCATGCTTCCAGTTACCCCCAGCCACAGTCTCGCCAATTTTAGATGTCATCTTTGCACAACCCTAATCATGGGAAAATTTAAATTTTGTATACGTCCATTCAATATAACAAACCTAATATCCTAAATCAACAAGAAACTTTAAACACCCACCTGAAAATGCCGAGTACGGTTGACTGAGAATATCAGAATAACATGCTCAACAGAATCAAAAGCTTCATTTAATTTGGCTTCATTACTCCTTTGAGTAGCCCATACTCCTTGTTGAACAGATAACTCCAGGTTTTCACGGTTGCAACTCTTCACTATGAAATACCTGCATTTACACAAATCCATATAAAGCATTAGGTTAGAGAAAGCTTATCCCCAAATATCTAACGGAAGACATCTTCTGTCATAATTTTAGAACACTAAACAGCCCTCATTCAGCCAGAAAGAGGACAAACTGGGATGCAAGCAGGTTTTTCTTCTTTCCCTTTTTTGGGCATTAACCGTCCATCTAAGCGCAATACTTACGAAAGCATTCTGACAAACCTGACAAGATAGTTGATAACAATATGAAAGCCAGATGGAGTAGATTTCAGACAGCTGATGGTCATGGATGCTGTTAGTACTGAAAGGAGACAATGAATTTCAATGCCGCACTAATGTAAATTGTTTTGCAGTGTAATACTTCTGACATTGATGGGAGATTTTAGATAACATGATGGTATATACAGTTGACAGATTACTTATACATGATCAAGAGTCACAACTGCTGAAAGCTACACAGTTGCATATGACAGGCAGCCACTAGTTTTTTTTTTTTTAAACTTAAACACCCGACTATGAGTGCAAGAAGAAAAGGCCTACAAGCTATAACTTACATATTTGAAAGGGACGAAAGGAAATAAATCAGCTGTGCATGTCATACGTTGTAACTTACAAAACCAGCGGTTGAAAAGTTGAAATTCACTGAGTTTCTGGCCAACTTAAGGATTCAAAATGTTGTTTCAGTCATGACTGCAGTAATCGTGCAGTATAGCAGGATCAATCCAAGGCGGCAATCACATGGCATGTCGCAGTTGTAGTGGAGTGGAAAAACAGTTGTCGCTCCAACTCTCATTTTTGTCAAAAAAAAATAACAAGGGCATGACTGAAAGTATATTTCTCCATATAATTTGCAAACATAATGAGAACCACCAAAATTACAATTTCAGAAATCAAATTAATTGATTGCATCATGCCCAAAAAAGGCAAATTCCCCAACTCAATAGCTGCAGTGCAATTTTGTTCCTTGAATCATACTAACGAGAAAAATCTACAACTGAAAATCACAAACGAATACTATTTACAAACTCAAACACATAAATGGAGAAACATTTTTCTAAACTCTTAAACCATAAAGCTTCCAATTTTTAGTCAAGGCTATCGTCAAAGCTGCTGCCACCAAATTGTTGCCAAGATAGTTAACAGATAGCATCCTATGCATAAATTTAAATAAGTATATTGAATATCAGTTATACCTTTAATCTCATATACAAAGATCATTGCCCCCCAAAAAAACAAACAAAAAGCAATGTGGGTCCCAGTGTCCCACATTAGCAAGGTGCGGGCAAATATTATTGCAGGCAGCCTTACAAGCAGAGAGAGACTTCGGAAGACTCACAAAAACATGGAATGGAAGGAAAAGAAGAAATTAGACAACCAATCCTTGATTTCACTCTTTTTAGGTGACATAAAAAGAATGGGTATCAAATGCTATAAGAAATTCCGTACTTGATATCACTCTTTTTGCATTTTCTAATGTTATGTACCTCTTGTTATCCCTCCTACGTAGACCAAATATGTAAAAAAATCAATGAGGATAGATACAAACACAGAACTAAAGAGAATAGAAGAAATTGAGAGGGGATGCTTGGAAATTTTCCCATTTTTCCCCTTCATAATTGCAAATTTGCAATACTAGCTTACAGTATAGAAAGTCACTATAGATTCCTCAACCTGGAACAGAAATTGTGCTAGCATAAATAATACATAGCATGCACAAAGTTTGTTATACAAGCTTCACAAATCTTTTTTCCCCCCTTGTTTTTCTTTCGTTAGGCACATGTTTTCTTTTTCTTTTTTTTATTTTTGGGGGGGGGGTGATAGCTATCAAAGACAAATATTAAGGAAAGACCACCATTCAAAAGATGAGGCAAAGAACAAAAAACTCCGTGCTCTAATAAATCCATCATATATGATTTTATCCACCAAAACCCAAAGATGATCTCTCGATAATGTAAACCAATTGGCATTGACTATACGACATTCAAAGAAACAGTGAATTTGAATCCTCGACATGATAATTTTGCTCACAGAGATATGTAATTTCTGTCCTTCCCAGCTTAAAGGACTCAGCAAAATTAGCACAACTTCAACATTGCTCACGTAAACCACCTCGCCCCCAACACGGATTTACCAACAAACAGAGAAAGCATTAGCCCACCCATTCTTCCCCCTTAAACATGCAATGTATCTCTTGCTAAACAATAACTTCTCCATCATGAACATCTCACGCATATATACTTGCCCCAAAACAGGCAGGGGAAGGGGAAAGCTTTAGGAAGAGCATAATCTTTTCCAAAAGGCCTTGGTCCTTCGAGTAGCACATTACGAAGATACTCAACCCAAAAAGGGGGGGCAATTCAGATCATACAGCAATGTCATCACATCATTTCTTTCCATAATCCATCATAGACAATAACAGAATCTTCCTCTTTTGTTTATACCATTCTATGGAACCAATTAGTCCAATGTAGCTTGTACAAGTGTTCCATCCAAGAGATTTATGAAAAGTCAGCCTCCGAATGTTGATACCAGAAGAGATCATGACAAGAGAAGAAAGGGGATAAAAGGCCATATTTCAACGCACCCGTAGAATGAGTCAAGACCTAGCAAAGTTCCTATCAAAGAGATTAAGTGTGGTTCGCCCACAAAAGTGCAAGGGGTTCTTGGCCCTGGGGCATAGGCTTTTTAGACGTAAGGCGTTACTTTTACTCAAGAATACTTGAAAACCATTCTGAAACTATATTTTTGACAGATAAGTTAGATGATAGCATCAAACAAGTGATTATACATCGTCATGGACCATACTATAGAATAAAGTATCTTATATTAGACTCATCAATTCTAACAACATTTAAAGAAGGAGAAAAAAAGAGAAGGAAATAATATTTGGCAATATATCAGGACAGAGACAAAACAACGAAAGTGCATTCTTTAATTCTTTTCATATTTTTGGCAACAATTAACCAAATACACACACACACACACACACACACATTGTGTGTATGCACGCGCGCGCGCACATATATACATACATATACATATGTACATATATACTTCTACACGCGCGAGCGCATGCGTACAGACATATACATGTGTGTGTGTGTGTGTGTGTGTGTGTGTGTGTGTGTGAAAGAGAGAGAGAGAGAGACAGAGAGAGAGAGATAAGCACCCAAATAAATAAACATATGTATGGAAAGAAAGTCATAATTTAAGCCTGAAATTATTTTTTCCCTTTTATCTTCACCCGCTAGCACAATAGCAAATGCAAATCCAGAGAGTTGAACTAGATTTTACCACAATATATCGTTGACTATGGATTCAAAATGTGGCTGAATCACGATAGAACGGTCGCATTGGAAAGGTTTTGGGGTTTTAAAACTGTGTTTTCATCCCACGATAGCCGTGATTTGGAACGCCATTGTCCGATTAGTGCAATATTGTCATACAGCGACCACAACTGCAATCGTGATTGAAACCGTATTTTAAATCCTTGGTCACCAATGCTCGATGTAGATTGGTCGTCAGAAAAGTATGGGAAATGATTGGTCCACCAACTCCGACTTTATTAGAATGCTATACAAGCCTCCAACTACAGCCAACCCTCAATTCAAAAATCAGGGTTTCTAAATTAGGGTTTTTCAGCTTACGCTACACTCAAAGCAATTGCATGCAATTAGATGAGGATTTCTACTTGAAACCGAATAATATAACTAAGGTAAGTGTTAACCTAAAGGTATTTCCATCGTATGTGCTCCTTTTTCTCTCTCTCCCATGACTTTTTCCCATAAAGCGCGCCTAGGTCACTTTGAGCCCCATTCTCAGGCACAAAAAAGTGTGGGCTTCTATGGGCTTAAAGAATGAGGTGGGTTTGACCCTTACAAGGCACAACGCTTTTTGGGGGGGGGGGGGACGCTTTTTTAAACACAACTTAACAATAATAAATTGTAATTCCAAATGGTCGACATGTCACTCTCACCTCAGCTTAGTTGCCAATGTGGTTGTAGAGGTATGAGAAGGTCCAAAAGGATGTTTTCAAGTCGGACTCAGGAAAGGCCCATCATGCATAAAGTTCGAGTTGTTTTCCATGAAGAGCTTGTTCATAAGGACGGTGGAGTGGGCAAAGGAAGAGGATCTGGGGGCATCATTCTTCTACGTGTTTCATTAAGGATTGGCTTAAGGCTTCTAGGCAGCGAGGTTTAGGGGACCTACTTTCATCATCCGTGGAGAATCATGTGTCATGGTAATCCACTTTCAGACTTGTTTACAAGACATCTCTTATATTGAAACAACTTTCAAGGACTTTTCAGGAGCATTTCTTTGTCCATTCCCCAGTAAGATCATCTAACTCCTCTTTCAAATCCAAGGAATCAGTAGTATCTATCATATTATACCTCTACATCTTAACATCTTTAAAGACTTCTTTATAACAGTTTTCTCACTCTTTCTTCCTTTAACAAATTAGAGCTGTCAAGGTACAACACCAAGTTTTTAACTTCCCCCCCCCCCATCCAACCACCTCATAATAAAATTAACAAAACCATCCCCAACAAACCACAAATTCTCACACCTTGTAGCAATATTCCTCCACGAAATCTTGGCCATCTCTACACAGATAGGAATGTGAACAAAGATCAAGGTAACCATTCTTGAAATAACTTGGTAAATTGTTTATTAGGATGCATAGATACTACAAAATTATCTAGAATACCAATCAACAAAAACGCAACCTTATCCAACAAACTCATGAATTCCTCCCATACCAATGCCAATCTTATTAAGTCCCCTCCTAGTAATCAAGGCCCGCGCCTTTCAATTAGGTCTACACAAAGTTAAATAGGTTCCTTACATGAGAGCCTACTGGATTGTGACCTTTATTTATCAACACAATAAACAAAAAAGGAAGTCAACCTACACAAAGCTTCAACCTAACTAGGCTCAAAACCATTTTATACAAAAGGAAGAGAACGTCCTCAGTAGTTAAGATCATTTAGCATCCTAGATACTTTTTATCCACCACTCATCAAGGGAGAAAAGAAATCTAGTAACATACTAGCTCTCCCCTTCACCTCCACTCCCTTCTTCCCCTCCCCCATAAATAAGATAGGAAAAAGAAGAACTCCTACCACCACACCCTAAAAACTCGAGTGGTAATACAGCAATCACAATTAAAGGGCAACTGCCACGATAACAACGGCCTCATTTTGCATAAGGAGGCATGAACTCCAAGGTAACATAATATTCTTCTCACTTTTTCAAACTAGGAACCTCATATCAGCTATCAGCTTTATTCAAATTCATAGGTCTTGCCCCTGCCCTCCAGGACTACATATCCCATTAACTAATTTATTGAATGATAATTGTCAAATTTCCCTTATTGTTGGCAATGCAACAAATACATTCTCCAAGGACCATTCATTCAAACTATGTGCTGGGAAGGCAATACATCTACTATCATTTCCTCTTTTCCTCTTATCATATGATAAAAATGAGAGGTTCTAATTTGTTGATGTAAGGTAAAAGTAACGGTAATAATTAATAATTAATAGAGGAAATCTGTATTCCAGCTTATCCATATAGTGACATCCCCATTTGTATCTTTGTGTATTTGCTTGTATTCAAAAATGAAGAAAAGAAACAGAATGCAATTCAGTGCAACAATAAGTACTCAACAGTATAAAAAATTTCCATGTATGTTTGCTAACCATAGAGAGACAAATGTATAGTTTGTATACAAGGAGATATCCATCAGAATATCATAAACAACCATAGCATACAATAATTGATATTTTAATCCTAAGAGAAAACTTTGGCACTTTGGACACACCTAGTTATCCCTTGAGGTAAGGGGGTAGCTGTCCTCCCTGGTGGATTTGATGGATTACTGGGAAGATTTTGTATTTGAGCCTGGCCAGTCTCCTGCTGCTGCTGCCCTTGTGGCTGTTGCTGAATGTTTGAGGACTCTGTCGCTGTAGGCTTTGGACCTTGGTTTACATTGTTAGCACCTTGCTGAAACTGAGGCCTTTCAGCTGGTTGAGAAAAGTTGGAATTCCGTTGCTGCGAAAATCTATTTGAGGGACCATAGTTGTAGGAAGTAAGCTGCTGAATCTTCTGAAGAACTTCCTCGACAGAAGGAGGTGGACCAGGCTGCTTTGCATGTCTATAACGGCAGTCTGGCCCATTTGGACAAAACCCCAATTTGTACCTACGACACGATCAGTAATTTCAGTTAACAATGGCAAACCATGTGCAGCTATCAGGACATAATCATTCTTAAGATCATCTCGATTAATTCAAAAATTGAAACCCACCTCCAACCAGTATCCCAAGGTTCTAAATTCAACAGCCAGCTAGACCAGCCCCTTTCCTTCCTCAATTGAATAGCATCAACAACTCCATATTGAATTAGGCCATGTATGGCAACATCTGAATTGTTATGGTGCTACTGTGCACGTACTACTATTGTCAGGACAAGGTCAATAACGGTACAGGTTTCTTAAGACAAATAAAAGAGGTGGTGTTGACACAAAGCTGATGAAAACACCAAAAAAATTCATTGGGATATAAAAGAAAACGACCCTAACATATGACCCAATCTTCATCCAACATAACATTCAAGATAAAGCTTTTGTAAAGTAAAAAAGGCACTAACTTAGCTAAGGTTTCTAAGAATTTTTTCTATTTGACATACTCTCTCAAATCATAAATTCTTGATGGACAAATTACAAGCCACAAGGACAATCACCACCACACTTGCAATTGCACGAAGCTCGCTACGTACAACACAACAACTAAGGTAGCCATTCCAACAAAGGTTCTGCTTAAGTCATAGCATTTTCTCCAACTTAATTGAAATTTTTCAGAACTTTCAGTTTCTTAAAGCATCTAAGTTCTCATACTTTAAGAAAGAAATTCAAGACTAACAAGCACAAGAGTAATTACAATTCGTAGAGAATACAGATTAACAAGCAACTAATTTCACCCAAAAAAGAAAAGAAAAAGGAGTCTTACTTACATGTTACACTCCTTGATGTCCTCATTAGTATGCTTATACACACAATCCTGCTCTCGACACTCCCCATACAATCTGAAGAACCGACAAACGGGCATCCGAGACTTATCATACTGATGAAGAAACCCACACGAATCTCCCTTCATACACAGACTGCGCAGCCAGTGCCGGCAAACCGTTTGCCGATAGCTCCGGCGGTTTCCTTGACCGGCCGCCTGGTCTACAGTGGCGCCGCCAGCGGGTCCGCCAGCAGGTCCGGTTGCGCCAGCGGCATTAGCGTCGGGCTGGATCACGGGATTGGAGGCGGTCGGAAGCGAGGGTCCGGCGTCGAGGCCACCCTCGAAGTCGAAGCTCAAGCCCCCGTCCGTGTCTTCCATGGATTTTTGGATTGAGGTTATACACTGCAATTGGGGCGGATTGACTTACTAGGGTTTATTCAAAGCTGATTTATTAGGGTTTACTGAAGCTTTACGAGGATTTTGGAAAGAGCGTGCGTCGAGGAGAGTCACCAGAGAAAGCTTTTGGTAGCCAAAGTAGCGTTCTTACTCCCTCAGTTGTAGACGTTCTTCAAAAAAAATAATGAGAGCCCCATGTATGAGAGCAAAGATACGTAAAAAAATAAGGCAATGCACATCTTAATTATTGTATATATAGCCCGCAACAGCGGAATATATAATTGGAATTATTGTTTTGATGGTTCCTATATGAAATATTAGGGTTCTCTTGTGAGGAGAGTATATAATTTAGGGCTATTGGACTTAAATAATCTGAAGTTTAAGGGTATTAAATGCTAATAATTCTAACTGAAAATTTAGACCCCAATGATCCCAACTTTGCACATATTTAGTTTCCTTGCACTCCAACCGAGTCCAACTCGGTTGTTTGATGACGGGGCAATGGTGCTGCATTACGTGGATGGTGGCATTAAAATGATGAGATTTTAGAGTTTTTTTGAGCGGGACACATCAGATTAATGAGGAACACATCAGATTAATGAAGTTGCTAATTGTTTTCAAATTAAAAGAAAATTGGGCAATTTATTTGTGTTTTAAAACCCCCCGTTCTCTTTCAGTCTAACTTTCTTCCTCCCTTCACTATGGAACAGTGAACCCTAATTTTGGAGAAGACAAATCTTAAATTCTTCTATAACTGGGTGGAGAGAAGATCAACAATAAGCAAGGTTGTGTCCGAAGAGAGGTCAAAAAGATTTGGGACATGTCTGGAAAGAGAACAACAGAGATGGGCTCATCTTGCTCAAATAGAAGAATTTCTTCGAGAAACATAAATGGAGAGTTGTCTAGGGTGAAGTATTTTTATGAACTTCCTGTCGTCCACCAGATATGCAAACGACCTACCAACAAGGGGAAGAATTTTTTCGGTTATCCTATATGGAGAGTGACTGTGCAAAGTTGAAATTGGGGTTTGCATTTTTTTTCGTTTATTGAAACTAAAATTGTAATCATTTTGACTTATTTGGTCTCTGAAATTTGCAAGGTTAGCGATGACTGTGGGTACTTCAGGTGGGATGAAGAGTTAGAGATTTCAGTTGGGGAGAGAAAAAAAACTTTAGAACAAAGGACGGAGGAACTAGTGGCTGAAAATGAAGAATTGGGAAATGAGTTGGGCAACTTGAGGGCTAATGAGCAATGGAATAACATAAGAGATGAAGATAATTAAGCAAGCAAGTGGAATGTGAGGGAAGATATCTCCATACTGAGGATGAAGATTGCCAAGGATGAAAATTGCCAAGGAGAAGCAGAAAAGGGCTGCAGCAGAGGATCAGTTGAAAATAGTTAGAGGAGAACTAATGACACTTGAATTGAAGTGTTCTCGAAAATATAAAATTGTTTTGTGTGTGGCAGTTATGGTGATGGTTCTTGTAATAGCTATGTTTATGTAATAAATGGAAGTTGTTATCAGTTGTAGGATGTCATTGACACTAAAATGATGAAATTTCAATTTTTGTGAATACCAATGTGAAATCTAAATTTGTCGTTTGGGTCTTTGACAGTAAAGCTTCTAACAATATAATTGGTTAATTGGTTGATGCTCTAAAGGGCAAAACATTAATGCAAAGAAAAGAAAAACCAAAATAATGAGTTGACAGATAATGTTGTATACTTGCTCAAAACTGCCAAACATTAAACAAGTACTTTAGCACTCCCAAAAAAACTACACCAACATTACAGTGTAGCACATGGCTTCCTGGCAAGCATTCACAAAATATAATACCTACAAAGTTTTACATCACCTACTGTTGGGGACCATAATGTACACAAAATAAGGGACCACGACCTCACAAATTGCATTTCAAGGGAATGTGGAATCTTTAATCCCTTGATGACTGTGGGAGACAGCTACTCCCAAATGATGTTTAACTAAGAAAATGCACTACGTCTACATCAACCATAGATGTTGCTCCACTTGTGCTTGCATTGTCCTATTTTAGGATATTGAAAACCCCCCACAAAAAGGTTAGTTTATGCCAGTGAAATCCCATTTTAAAATAGCAGGGTCTTAGCACTTATATTTGTTGCTATAAGCACTAGTTGGACTCTTCCTCTCCCTCTGCTAGGGATGGCAGTGGGTTCTGGACCCGATCCAGATCCAGATCCATCAGGCCCGACCCAAATTAGAGGGTCTGGAGCCAATCAAATGAGACCAGCTTTTGGGTCCGAGGGATGTGGCTCGGGTTTGGGTCTGAAACATTCAGACCCAGACCCGATCCAAGACCCATTAATTTTTTTAAAAAAAAAGTGGCAAATGCAATTCGTTTAAGTAACTCTAAATTAGTTGCTTAGTGCTGGTATTAGAAGAAAAACTATTATGTTATGTTTGTAGACCTTGTCTTCGTTTTTTGTACAAAAAGATTGTTTTTTGTGTGTAACACATAAGTAAGAATACTTAGTTATGGTATATGTCACTAGAATATTTTTGTATTAAATATTATGTCTTCTAAATTCAATTATTTATATTTAGAATGTGGTAATTCATGTTGAAATGTGAAAAAAATAATCTTTAATATAAAAAACAATCAGGACCCATTTAGGACCCGTGAACCCGCCAGACCAACGGACTTGGGTGTGGGTCCCATCTTTATAGACCCAACGGGTCGGGGGCGGGTTTGAGTCCAGGTTCAAAAAAATTAAATGGGTCTGGTCCAGATGAACCTGACTCAGACCCGACCCATTGCTATCCCTAGTCTCTACCCATGCCTCTCCCAGTAGATCTTCCTCTGCTTGTAGTTCTGCCTCTTCCTTTTTGAGCATGAGAGGCAATAAGCATTTGTTAAGTTTCAGGTTCAACACAAGGTTGTTAAGGGTTTATTCTTGGTCTGCCCCTTTCCCTCTTTGGTTGTCACTGGCTTGCTTGGTCCTTGTTAGGGCATGACCTTTTGTTGTGAACATGTTGTCTGCAAGTGCCACAGGACATCTGTAAACCATGTTACTTAGCTTATCTGGCTTTTTGGGATCTTCATGTGGATCCCTTTTCCTGTTCAGGCCAATTATGATGTTAGGTGGGTCTAAGGGGAAGTTATGTTGAGGCCAATGCCTCTCCCCTTGACAAGGAAATATCGCTCCCTCATATGACTTCAAATAGTGTTCCTTGTGCAAGTAAGGATGAACAAATTTAGTAGGATCTTCCTTAAGTCAAGCTGCATAGGAGACTGCATGACAGCATGGGATACCAGTGACATCCCATTTTTTATAGGTATATTTCCCCTCACTTATATCGATATGCAAGGTATCTAGTATGTGAATCACTTGAAAAATCCTGTTGCCTGAAGGTACAGAAAAACAGCTCCTGGCTTCCTCATTTTCCTTCTCTAGGCTCAGTCTTATCCTTGGGCAAATTTAGTCTTTAGATTTCTCCATAGCAGCCCTTTTCAGCACTACCCTCTCCATCAAGGCAACTCTAATATCCTCCGACACATATATAATGTGTTTGGCCCTTGCTTGCACAATGTATGCATTAAAGGTTTCAGCAATATTGTTCACAATTACCTCAGACTTAGGGGTCTTGTCAATAAAAGCCCTACAAAAAGCCCTTGGATTTTGAGAGACAAAGTCCTCCACTACCCTTGCAGAAATAAGCTTCATAGCATCCAAGGCATCTTTGTAGTCAGCTTCAGTGTAGGCTTTAGCAGTAGATCAAAATAATTAAATAACAACTTCAGCTCTTCTCCTTTGTGAATCTTGTGCCAATTTGCATATATGTGTATAGCACAATTCCTATGCTTACTTTCAGGGAACACATTCTCAACAGCATGTATGATAGCCTACAAAAACAGTATTGGTTCATATACTTAGATTTTGGGAAAATCAATGTAGTAATTAATAACAGCAAGTAACAAGCACATTCAGCCATACCCTATGTTGGTCAGATACTAATGTCAACCCTTTACCATCTGTGGTACTAATACAAGTCTTCACATTGTTTAAGAACCATGAACAACTGTCATTGTTCTCTCCCTCTGATATTGCCCAAGCAAGTGGAAACATTTGATTGTTTCCATCAATGGCAACTGCAGAAATCAAAGTGCCCCCAAGAAAAGTCTTCAGGAAGCTGGCATCTATGCATAACACAGGTCTGCATCCAATTAGAAATCCTCTTTTCAACCGATCAAAATAGAGAAAAAACCTTTGAAATACTGGGATGTTCTTTGTCATACTCATGGATGTCTGCAATATGAAGGAGTTTCAGAGCTGCATGTCTCACCCTGTAAGTTACAAATTTCTCTAACACAACACCAAAGTCAACCTTGACTGTATTGATTATATCCTTAGTTGGCCAATGAGGGTAGTCCTTAAACTTCAACAAGTAGTAGTTTGTAGCCCATGAAGACTTTAACTATCTGTTCTTCTTCATATCTCTTGTACAAACATAGTGGTTGTTCACTGTCTTCACCACATAAGTAGCTCTCCTTTTGTCCCAAGAAGCATACAATTTGAACTTGCAATCTCTTCTACATACTGCTCTAACCATCCTCCTCTTACTGTCAGACACATTGAATGTCAGATCATAACCTAGTGCCAAGTCAAATCTAATGACATCCTGCTTAAACTTGTGCATTGTACTAAATGTTATCCCAACTTCTCATTTCAGCTTCTTAAAGTCTATGTGCTCATCAATTTTCACTCTCTTCTTTTTATTTCTTCTACTTAGTACCATGTTTTCCTCTTCATTAGTTGTGGGAGGTGTGTCCAAATCAGCATCTGACTCTTCATACTCACTAGCATTCCCACATGTAGTAGGTACTTTACTATTCTGTTCAGGTGCTGCCCTCTGAGCTTCCGCTTCCCTATGTCTTTTGAACTTTCTTAAATTATTAATGGTAACTTCCCACTCTTCATCACTGGTTTCAATGTTTTCCACATTGTGCAACTCATCCTCAAGTATATCATCCTCAATTTTAAGTACATCATCATCATTTCTTTCGATAGCATCATTATACTTCCTCTTTCTTTTGTCTTTTGAACTTGCATCCTCATTGCAGTCCACATCCTCTCATTCATCAGACTCGGGTTCATACTCACTTGTCCCATAATAACCACTCACTGATCCCCCCACCAAAACATCCCATGGGATTGGAGAGTCAGGCCTATCATCCTCAAACTCATTGGTAAATTGTTGTTGGGCTTTTGTTGGTACAGGAGAGGCCTTATGTTTTGAACTTTATGTTTTGACACTACCAAGGGGAATCCTTTGTTTTGGACTTGTACTTTCAGTAGCAGGAGGGGGGCCCTTTTCTTTCTGGCTTGAGGCATATGCTACAACAGGGCCTTTGCTAGGGGAGTTAGTTTCAGTTGAACTTATACCTTTACTAGTTCAAATGAGGCCTTTTGTCTTGCGCTTGAAACTTTAGCATTTGAAGGGGGGCCTTTGCTGCAATAGGGTCTTTGCTACAGTTAGTTTTAAATGAGGCCTTTTGTCTTAGGCTTGAAACTTCAGTATTTGAAGGGGGGGCCTTTCATGCAACTGGGCCTTTACTAGGGCTGCTTTCAGATGATGCCTTTTGTCTTGGGTTTGAAACTCCAACATTTGAAGGGGGGCCTTGCCTCTTGGACTTGTCCTCTTGTTTGCCACATGCTTCACCCTTTTTCCATCTGCATTTTTAGGTTGCTTGGAGGTATATGTTTCTTTATCAGACTCACAACTAGGCAAAGCTGGAGGAATGACTACTGGTTCATCCATTTTATGGATAATGTAAGCACGAATTTGCTTTGCTGTCCTAGCACATTCCGTCATATCCAATGAATCATAATATGTCTTAAGGGCCTAATGCCATCTTCCATACTCAACCAAGGTATGACATAGTAAACATCTTCTATACTGGTAAAACCAACATCCTCTGCAAGCCCTTTCACCTCAAAATATGACAACATATCTGCATCCACTGGCCAAACGGTCCTATTTTCACCCCCTTTATATTCCAAACTACTTTCTCCTTTCTCAAATACTCCTCCATAGTTAATCTCTAGAGTAACATCATCTGGACCTCCCACTGGAATATCTAATGACAACCAAACAACAATACACAATTTCAAACCAGTTGCTCAAACATTACACATTTCCCATACCAATTTTCTACATAATATAAGAAAAATCTTTACACAATACCCACGTTATACAATTTAGACACTAAATTAGAGAATAATGGAAATAAGGGTTTCATGCTTACCTTTACGAGCCTTATCAGTCATTTTCCTTTGGATTTCAGGTTCTCCTGCCTCCAATTGACGGTTTCAAACCAACCAACTCAACCACTTGAACACCTACTGGATCAAAGCAACCTTCCACTTTCACCGCACTAATTGCAACTCTACAGCTCATTCTACTCTTCAAATTTAGGGTTTACGACATCTCTCACACAGTTGCAATCATGAAGTTCAAAGCATTGAGGGAGGGAGCATGACAAAGAACTATGGGGCAAGTTTAGTTATTTTGGGTCTTAATATGAGATTTGAGAAGGTGTCTAGTTTTCTTTTAATTTGAAAAGAATTAGCAACTTCATTAATTGGACGTGTTCCTCATTAATCTAATGTGTCCCGCTTAAAAACACTCTAAAATCTCATCATTTTAACGCCACCCTCCACATAATGCAGCACCACCGCTCCGTCAGCAAACAATCGAGTTGGACTCGGTTGGAGTGCAAAGAAAAATAAATATGAGCAAACTTGGGATCATTGGGGTTCAAATTTTCAGTTGGAATTATTAGCATTCAATACCCCCAAATTTCAGATTATTTAAGTCCAATAACCCTGTAATTTATAGCATATGTTTATATTTGTTGAAATTCGAGTTGTACGTTAATTGAGGGAGAGCTTTGTACTTGTTCTTTGTTATTAGTTGTTGTGTTTGCATAATAAATAAAGCAAAAGTATATTAAGGAAATCTATTGAAAGTTTTAGGCAATACTGTCATATATTTTATGAACAAGAAAACATCAATATTAGTTGATGGTGTATTTGAGTCGAGTCAGGTTGTTAAGCAAGCAAGTCGAGCTTAAACATGGCCAAAGCTTGGTCAAACCCATTCCGAGCTGAGCTTTAACCAAGTTAAGCTAGCTCGACCTTAATCAGGGCCTTTACATTTTATATATTTTCCTATAAGATTCAGATCTTCACGTAATTAGTTTGAAATGTATTTTAAAATTTAAGAATTAAGACCCACACTTAATAAGGATCAATAACATATGTCTAAATAATTAAATATGATTATGTGCACAATATAATTTACTTCCAAAAACAAATAAACGAGCTCAACCGATTGATCAAAGCTCAAATTCCTAAGCTTGAGTTTGGCTCACTAAGCACACAGGCCGAGCTCACTGTCAAACTAAACTCGAATCGAGATTTAATCGAGGCGAACCTAAGGGGTTGACTCGTATACAATCTTAAGCATCATAATACTTTGATGAACAATCCAAATTTAATGATGTTGTTGTATCAGTTGTAATGAGCAATGTCTTCCAAGTTAATGAACAATATTAAACCAACTCGTTCTTTTTTCTTATTATTCATTATTATTTGGCATTATTGTCGTCACCATAAGCGATACAAAGTTAACATATTCAGTAGTTCCTATTGTGATACCCAAAATTACAATCCAATGACAATTATAACAACAATTACTACTAATTTCAGTGTGAGTCTCACTTTCATGGGGTCTGGGAGATGCAGATATAACTAGCTCTACATGTACAGACATGACTGTCCGTAGAAAGACCAATTCTAATAAACTCACATAAAAAGTAGTAAGAAAATAATTAATTATTAAGGGATGTACATTGGAGCTTTTGAATTGTAATTCTTGTTTTTCCTCTTATATGTGAGTCTTTGTCCTTGTACTTTTGCATCAATCATGCTATTAGCGAGAATTGGAGGCTTTTCTGGCTCTATTTAACTATTTGCCACTTTGACAATACTGCAAGCAAATGTTAGTACCAGCAAGATAACACTATAAATTCTTATACAGATCATGGATGTATGTTTTGATTCTGAAATTGAGATGAACTTAACGTTACTCAAGCAATGAACAACGTTTAGTTTATGACAATTTGATGCATTAATTTCAAACACTAATGGGTAGAAAGTTTACCATACACACACATGCACACACACGCACACACATACTCACAAACATATGTTTGTGTTGTGTGTGTGTGTGTAATGTATATTTATATATACATGTGTGTGTGTGTGTGTATATATATATGTATGTGTGTGTGTGTGTGTGTGTATATATATATATATATATATGTATATATATATATATATATATATATATATATATATATATATATGCATATAGATACATATATATGTGTGTGTGTGTGTGTGTGCACGCACACATACACAGACATACATTGATACATGCACTCATACATACATACATACATAAATACGTATGTTGTGTACTCAAATGGAATTCAATGCCAATTTTTAGCACAAAGGTTAAAATAGACATCTTATGAAGGTAAATAAATCAAGTTTGGCATCAATTGAGCACCCTTGATCAAGAACAAACTTATACTTAAGTTCAGCGAAATTATTGGCAAAAAACCTAAACCATAAGAGCTGTTTGCCATTGAGGAAAAAAACGTGCAAAGTATAGTTAGAATTTATTTCATATTCTTGAAGTAGGCTCTCTCTACTTCCCAAATAAGGATACGACACCTACATTATACTTTGCTTGGGTGGTGAGAAGTCATATCAAAGTTGGGTGTCGTGTTGGAATGGAAGCAATCTTGATGTAGGTACTTAGATAAGAGTTGACATTGGATTCGATATGTACGAGCATAAATACTAAGCTTTTTTTCGAAACATATGCTAGACTGTTCGATATCGTTATCAGTTAGTTAATGCTAGCTTTCATTATTTTGAAAGGGTGGCTAGTGAATTGGGGTGTATCAAAAACATTTTTGAGGGAGAATTTGAACATGTTAAAATAAGTAGAAATTGATGACATATTTCATATGTTGAAAATAAACAAACCCTTAAATATGTTGCATGCCCTTAGGCCCTAGGCCTTGTTCTTTTCATTGGTAAATTTTAATCTACCAACTTCAATCAGTTTCAACTCACTGCACCAACTTTAATAAAAAAATACTTACTTCAACCTACCTCAATCTACTTCAACCACTTCAACCCACTTTTCACTATTTTGACCAACTTCTACCTATCATATAAAAATTTAAATATTTTAACCAATTTCAGCACACTTCAACCTATTTAACATACTTAAACCCATTTCAACAAAAAAATATTTACTTCAATTCACTTTAATAAAAAATATTCACTTTAATCCACTTCTATCAATCTCAATTAATTTTACCGATTCTCTAATTTATATTTCTCAACGAAAAAGAATAGGCCCTTGCTACGTTACATTTAGGTCCTGTTTGATAAAATTAGTTGTTTAGGTAGCGGATAGCTGTTTAGATAGCGGATAGCGTTTCAAATTTAACTGTTAGCGAATAGCTGTTTAGATTAGCGGTTAAAACTAATATGTTCGGTAAATTTAGCTGTTACGCTAGCTGATTGATATAAATTGACATAAAAAAATATAGATAATTTTCAAAAATAAAATTTTTAAAGGATATTTTTTGACTAAAAAATATGCTATTTTTAAATGTTAAATGTTAATACTATTAACTTTTTAAAAATACTGTTTAAAATACTAAATACTATTTAAAATAATAGTTAAAATATTAATTGACGGAACATTAAAAGTTAGTTAATTAGTTTATTGATCTCACCAAAATATTAAATACTACTCAAAATGTGGACGTCGAATACGGCTTTGGGAAGATCGAGCATGTTAAGACTTTTAAGGGTACGGGTCATACTACTCATATCCTCGCCTGACCCGAGAAGGAGCTATTGGTGCCAATCGCAGCTCGCCGCTGCTTCACTCCCGCAATCGCAACCATCTCCGATTACAAACACACTTTTTCCCCGGAGATCAAAAAACCCATCATCATTATCAGCATCATTATCAATCTCAACTTGATTCAGTCCACATATCACCAAAAACCAAAGAAATCACTCAGATTCAAATTCCCACAAATTCCCACAAAACCCCAGAAGACCAAAAGGAGGATAGAGATACACAATGTTGGGTGGTTTGTACGGAGACCTCCCGCCGCCGTCGTCATCGGAGGACGAAAAGGCCGGCAACGCGGTGGTGTGGTCAAGCAGCGCAAAGATGGCGCCGCCGACGCTCCGCAAGCCGCCGGCGTTCACCCCGCCGCCTTCCGTACTCCGATCCCAGAACAAGCCCAGGCCGCAGAATCACAAACCCATCCAAACTTCGCCGCCGCGGAGCCCTCCTCCAGCTCCGGCTGCGGCGTTTCAGCCGGCGCTGATGGGGGTGACGTCGACGGTGGTGGAGGAGTACGACCCGGCCCGGCCCAACGACTACGAGGAGTACAGGAGAGAGAAGAAGAGGCGGGCTAGGGAGGCGGAGCTAAGGAGGGAGCTGGAGAGGAGGCAGCAGGAGGAGGAGCAGAGAGAGCGGGAGAGGGAGGAGAGAGAAAGAGAGAGAACGAGTCTGAACCTTTCTGGGGAGGAGGCGTGGCGGCGACGAACCACCATGAGTGGCCCCCAGCACCACCCTCGGTCACCGTCGCCACCTCCTGAAGAAGGAGGCAGCAATGGGGGTGGGGATGGGTTTAGCATTGGGAAGTCGGAGACGGTTGGGCTTGGTGTTGGGGCAGGAGGGCATATGACGGCGGCACAGAGAATGATGGCGAAGATGGGGTGGAAGGAAGGGCAGGGGTTAGGGAAGCAGGAACAAGGGATTACTACTCCTTTGATGGCCAAGAAGACTGATAGGAGAGCTGGGGTTATTGTCAATGCTAGTGAAAGTAAGCAGCAACAGGAGAAGAAGGTCAAGAGTGTCAACTTCAATGGCCCTCCCACTCGTGTTCTGCTGCTCAGAAACATGGTACTGCTACTCTGCTTGAGCCTTCATTTCAATTTTGTCAAAGTATGTGTTAGTTCTGCTGCATTTAAGTATCGTTTGCCATTACTAAGAAGTAAGAACAATGTGGTTTAAGTGTATAAAGAGGAGGGGAGGGGGTTACAATGGAGCTTGCACATGCACATTTAGCTTGGTTGCTGATGGGATTTAAGTGTATAAAGAAGTAAGAACAATGTGGTTTAAGTGGGGCTTGGGCATTAGGTTAATGGTACACCTCAGTTGAGCTTGACGAACATGTCACTGATGGATTTGGATATTTGTCTTTGCTGTCACTGCAATAATTTCGAACAAAACTTTGTGGTTTTTCATGTACATTGCATGAGACATATTCAGTCTTTACTCTTGTGGTTTATTTAGTTTCACCTCTTGGAATCACAACTTAACAAGCTAAACTCACTCTGCGACAAAATGAGTGAAGCGGGCTGCACGAAGTTGGAAACATTCAAGTTGATCCAATAAAGACTGATTCGATAAATACGCTATTTTCGCCTCTCTCATTCATTCCTAATCTAAATCGGGTCAATTTCTTGGAGTAGGGTTTTTGTTTTTGTTATATTAGTATTTGTAGTTCATTTCTTTGTTTAATCAACAAATGCAAGGATACCATTGGAGTTTACGCAACAAGAAGATCCCCCTTAAGCTGAAGGGAGTATTTTATCATACGGTGGATAGGCTAGCCTCGTTATATGCCTCAGAATATTGGCTAATTGGGAGGTTTGAGATGACTGATGAGTATGGCCATGTAATGAGATTTGAGAAGACAAGGAATGGAATTATTTTAGAGACGGCAGGTGTGCAACAATAAGGAGAAAAGATTAGCTGGTAAGATTCAGATTGTTGTGAATCACGATGAGTACAAATGCACATTGGCTTTTCAAAGTACAAGAGAGCTAGAGGGGCACCAAATGAGAATTTGAATGAAGTTATCAAACTAGATATGACAAATTTAGATATTACACATTTTAGGCTTTGCTAACAACATGGCTTTGGATAGGAATAACAGTTCTTGGAGGTCTACAATTAGGATCGGAAATCTTATGTAAGCTTGCCTGACATTCTATGACATCACCTACGCACCTAAGAATTGCCCTTAAACTGCACTAAATATACTAACTACATCTGTGAGCTCGTAGTCTTTCGCATTTTCTAATTTGTAGTGTCAGCAATATAAAGAGCAATGGCAAATCCTGTGTTATGAAGTTTATTCTGATGTGTTTTAGCGGCCAAGAACTGTAAACAGTATGTGGCATTTAAAACCATGGTATGGAGTTGGTTTACTTTTGTGGCTTTATGCTTTGAAATATTTACCAATTATGTTTATTATAGTTCTTCCTCTCTGAGTTATTGACAAAAAAAACTTTTTCTTTTTTTAAAAACTGGTTCGGAAAAGTAGGTAAAGTCTCTATATTTGAATCTCCTTAGACCCTTCTTAGTTTGGATCCACATCAAGTGGTGATGCTGTAGTGGAGGAGCCATTTAATGGAACTTATTGAGGCATCTAAACTGTAAAATCATCTAATGAGTTAGTTGCCTGACCAGTATACTTTTCGAAGTTGTTCTTTTTGTGATATGGACCCACTTTAGGGGGATCCACACTGGTTTTGTATTGTTTTTCCTGTTCTTTTTAATGAATTTCATGCATGAGAAACTTCATTTTCGTTTGGGATATTGTAGGAATACTGTAGGATAGCATCTAGATGGTGATAAACGATATGTAATGGTGTGCCTATAAGTTGTGCTCGAGAAATATTTGCGCAATTGTGCTTGTTAGCTGTAAATGCCTCCTTTTATGTGCTGTTGTCTACAAGCTTGTCATGACTACACTTCTTTTATAACTTGTGCTACACCCTCCTTTTTTTTTTTTGGGGGGGGGGGGGGGGGGGTGGGGTGTTGAGGGGGAATGGCAGGTGTTGCAGGGGTCTATAAGTTTTCTGTGCCTATTGCTTGGAAGTTATTCATTTGAATGACCATCTCTGTAGTATTTGGTTGCAAATTTTCTTCAGCTAATCAATTCTTGGAAGCTTTACTACTTAGTATCTATTAATGGAATTGACTTTAGCCTAGAGATAGAAGACATTTATCTGAGATGTTGTTCCGGCGGTAATTGGGATTTTGTTTGTTTTCCTGTATGTAACTGGAGGTTAGTTTGTGGTAGGTAGGCAGTCCCGTGTGTTACCTTGCCTTGAATAATCCTTCTACTCCAATGGCGTTCAGCCAAATGGGGAGATTTTGTGCTGATTTCTTCATTTGGATGAAACAATTGAGCCACTACCTGATTGGCGATTGTTTCCTCAATACTGAATGGTCTTGCGTCTCCTTTTTTTGGGGTTCTTTTTTTGGAGGGAGGGGATATTGAGATATTTTATTACAAAACTGGGCCAAATATGTACAGGTTCAAGAGCTACCTAGAGCTAGAGCATAGTACTCAAGCCTCCGAGCTGACAGAACAGCTGTGAAACTCCATTCTGTTGGAGGACTCTTCTACTTTTCTAGATGCCTTGACCTTGGCCTCAAAATATGTGCAGTCCCCTCAAAAGAACTTGTATAGCTGCCTCCTTCGTTGTAAAGATTCTGTGGTTTCTCTCCCCAAAATGTAATATATTCCTACTGCAACTATGATGTACAGTAGTATTCTCTAGAAATTGGTAGCTTCATAATGCATTAGAGCCCAATTCGGATGCAGGTGACCCTGCTCTCTTGTTTATTGCCAGCTATTGAAACAGTTCTTGCATAGAGTCCTGTCTATATAAGCATTGAGAGAAAAGGTGCGATGAGATTCTTCATTGTTCCTGCATAAACTATGGACATTCTAATCTGCAATTTGCAAATAATTTGCTACTCTATCAATGGTGCTCAATCTGCCTAGGCATGCTCCCCAAAAGCAGAAGCTGTGTTTGGGGCTGTTAAATTTACCCCCAAATAGTTGTTGAAAGATAGTACTTCACTTGATGTACTTGCAGCTACTCATACCCATTTGCAATAGTAAAGACACCCACTGGTTCTCTGTCCCTGTTTTTTTTTTTTTTTTTTTTGGGTGATATGTAATCAAAAGTGGTATTACCAAGGGGATGTCACCCATGTACAAGGGGAGACAATTACAAACTAATATTTTGCCTTCAAGCTCTCAACAATAGCACAAAATCCAAAAAAGTCGACTTTGTACTATGATTAAGAACTTGACTCCAACTGTACAAAGTGCTCAAGAAATAAAGTCTGAAATCATGAATAGTCCTAGCATTGCCTCAAAAATCTGACCATTCCTCTTCTTCGAAGTGCTCCATCAAATAGTCAATGGTATCAACTTCCAAATACTTGGGACCCAACTCTTCTTGAAGCTTCTTCTCCATGCTACCAAAACATCTCTCATGGTTTGAGGTTGCACCCAACTATCGCCGTCAAAGAAAGGGACAAATGCCATAAAACAGAGATCCACGACAATGGACAAAAAGGTGGACGGACTCACAGATTCTTCCTCCCCTGGACACATGGGACACCTTCTGGCCAACTTGAAATTTCTCCTTTTAAACATGTACTCAGTTGGAGCCTTTCTTTTTGTGGCTACCCAAACAAGAAAACATTCTTTGGTAGGAGTTTTGCCGTAGTTGTGAAATAGTCAACCCGTTGTAGATCTCTCTATAATAAGTTTGACACTGAATTGCTTACTTGGGTCATGTGGCCAAAGAATCTTGTCATCACCCTCATGAGAAACCTTTATATTAGCAAGCAAAGCCAAATGACGCATCACACCCTCTTCTTAGCAATCGTTCGAGCTTCTCAAGAAAGTTACATCCGGGTGGTATTGATTGCCATTAGGAGAGATAACTTCATGCACAATTGCTTCTTTCAACCTAGCCATCCTAAAAAAGATCCGAAAATTGAAACTTGAGAGGTTGATCAGCGCAGCACACATCATGCCAAAAGAAGATCTTTGACCCATTTTTCACCCTATATTACACGAGAGCGTGCAATGGTCAGCACCACTCATAATAGATTTCCAATAACCCACCCCATGAGCGTAAGTGCTCTTCTTACCCCACCAACTAGGATTGTCCTCCCCTTATTTCGTTTTAATCACATTTCTGCACATCGCATCATCTTTCTGGGCAAACCTCCAAAGCCATGTGGCCTTGGAACTTCATTTGTATTGCGGAGACATCTAACGCCAAGGCCACCATCATGCTTAGGGTTGATGTCTCAATTGACCAATGAAAACCATTGTTTGAGTCGTTGCCCATGATTTTCTCTAATTGGGTGGTAGGGCTAGCCATAATGGTAATTAAAGACATGAGGTAAACAGGGAGATTTGATAAGGTGTTTACAATAATGTCTACCCCCTATAGAGTGGAGCTTCACCCTATTGGTCTATTGTTGAACCTTTCTACACTTGGTTCCCACGATGCATTGCATTTTTAAGAGCTCTGAGAGGAATGCCAGGATAACAAGATGGACGATACTCCACCCCACTACCCCACAACCAAAGAATCGGCTAGGTGATGAAGCTATGGCATCTCACCAATAGGTATGAGAACCCTTTTTTGATCAATTAACTCTCGAGCTAGACATCGCCTCAAGTAACAACCGAATATATCTTAGAAGGCCCAACGTGCTTTTCTCTAGGTTTCTCCAAAAAAAAAAAAAGAGTATCATCAGCAAAAGCAAGTGAGTAATCAACATACTCTGACGCTGGGAGTTAGTGGTCAAAAACCCTTCTACGAGATTAATTTCAATAGCTTTATTCAGAAGCCTACTGAGGGTCTCCAACATGAGAATAAAAGAAAAGCTTACAATAGGTCACTTGGACAAAGGGATTTAGCCTTTATTTGCTAGGAGTTTCTTGGGTTATGTCCAATTCTATTTTGAATCACCTCTATGCATGGGAGGGCTTTTTTGGTAGGAAAGCTAAAAAGAAGAATACTAGATTATTTCCTCATACAATTTTTTGGAGCATTTGGCGCGAAAGAAATAGGAGAGTCTTTGAGGGTGTGGAGATGTCGCTTCAATGTTTTAATGATTATTTCATCAAGTCTCTCCATTTTTGGGATAAAGGGATCTTTTGTTACTCTTCTCTTGATCTTTTAGATTTTGTGGATAGTGTGCATATGGGATGTGTATAGCCTTTTGTAGGATGCTAGCTTTGCATCTACGCTTTTGTTAATGAAATATATTTATTATTTTCCTGATTAAAAAAAAAAATGGGTTACCTTGACAAAGCCTACTGAGGGTCTCCAAGTGGTTCTTTGATTTACAAAAAGATTTTGAAATGAACAGAGGAGTTTCCATGTGGCAACTAGGCTAGTGATATATGCTCGCGTTGGCTAGTCATTTGGGGATGTACATGTGTATTTTCATCTAGGGCGTATGTCTGTTGGATATCATGACAAGGTTGCTTGGATAGGAACATTGAGATGAACACTGACCGACTTCAATGAATGAATGAATGTTTTTTACCCCCAGTGATTTTTATAAGTAAACATAGTTTTAAATATAACATTGTTGTCTTTGGTTCCAAGAAATTGGGAGGATTCTGAGAGGAAAAGAGAATCTCTAGCTTTTAAGAAATTCAAATAAGAAATGACAAAAATGCTGTCTTCATACCCACATAAAAAGTCCCTATTCTTTAAGTGTGTGGCAGCTGTCATAAGAGAGACAGGAAAAAGGAAAAAGAAAGGCAAGTCTTTGCTCTCTTGGCATCTGTTCTACAATTTCATCCCTTTACCTATCTGCTGGTCACTATTGACAAGCTATGGGCAAAACAATCATTTGGGTTCCTCCTGGTGCAGTGATGTCTGTTACTTAGACATCATGCTACCCTGGGCTTGGGGTGCCCATGCTGGAAACCTGTCATTCAGACATGGGTACTGCAATTGGACACTTAACTCTTTAGAATAGCTGAGTCTGACACTTGGAATGTATCTTACTGGACATTTGGACGGAGTCTAAGTTATGTTTTGCCAGACTGTTGTTCTTCCTTCTTACTTGCTGCCGCAGTTACAAATTTATCCTCAACATAATTTGAAGAGTAGAGTAGTTCCCCACCCTTTTGTGCCGAAAGAATTGTGAGAAGAAGTGTAAATGGCTATAAGGACTTATATTTCAACTCCAAATGGTTTTCGCCCCCCTCAAGGTATTCGAGGCAATTCCTGTGTTGTAGGCTGTTTAATTTCATATTTTATGTTTTTAAAATGCAAAACACTATCTCTATATGTTTCCATGAAGCAAAATATACTTCACAGATAGTGGAGCATACAACAATATAGGGCTGACATCTAGTGCCTGCTGCGTCCCCCTTTTCGGTTAGTTTTACGGCTAAGTTGTCTGTGTAGGATGTGATCTGCTGTATAGTACAATTTCTGTTATCTAAAATAAACACGATAGATCTTCAGCTCTTGTTTGCGAAACATCAGTGGATGGAGGCATTGACTTATATGTTGTGTTTGCAAAGTGAGATTATCATTCTTCAACTTTTGATTTGGGGTTGTCTTTTGTGTTAGTAGCTCTATTTTCCTTCGCGAAGAAGATAATGTGCTATCACAGTTTTGCCCACCTCCCTCCACCCTTTCTCTTCTTGTTCCCCCATCCCCCCAAGAGATAATGTTTCTGCATTTGGTTTACCATGATTAACTTGGGTCATTATTGTGTTTAGATACATGACAGATGCTGCAGAAGCTTATTTTATACCCACAAATTCCTTCTCTTTTTTATGAATTGATGCATAGCTACTTTGTGGATGTTCATTACTTCAATCACAGTTATGTAATTCATGTGTACACAATCTAAACCTTCATAATATATTCTCTCTATTTTAAAGATAATGCCCTAGGTCATGTTATCTGGTCACAAGGTTTAAATGTTGATGACATAGAGTTCCACTTATGTTATCAATATTGATTTTTGCAAATTTGTGGCCCAAACATTTTTTGAATGTTTGCAAAAATATTGTCAACAATATGGTTATAGTGGACTACAGAAATTCAAGGAGGACATTTTCTTTGAAATGGAGGCCATATTTTGTTAACTGCTAGTTCATGATGAATGCTTATTGTAGATCACGTAAAAGTTTAGGAAGACATTTTCTTTGACTCAGAAGAGCATTTTACTTAAGTGCTTGTTCATGAAATTTTCTTTGACACACTTTTCATGTGTCAAAAGTTTTTCAACTCCAAAATGTTCTCATAAAATTTTTTGTGGGTCTCTTAGAATCGTTCTCTTTGCAGGCAACGATGTTCGCAAAGGTAAAACTGCCTACATTTGGATTTTCTCGGATCCTGCAAAAGCGGGACGTACACTAGAAGTTGTTGTCGTTGTTAATTGTTCATGAAATTTCATTATTTGTTTTGAGTTATGAAATTTACTTAAGTGCTTGTTTATGAAATTTTCTTTGACACACTTTTCATGTGTCAAAAGTGTTTCAACTCCAAAATGTTCTCATAAAATTTTTTGTGGGTCTCTTAGAATCGGTTTTTTTTGCAGGTAGCAATGTTCGCAAAGGTAAAACTGCCTACGTTTGGATTTTTCCAAATCCCGCAAAAGCGGGAACTACACTAGGAGTTGTTGTCGTTGTTGCTTGTTCATGAAATTTCATTATTTGTTTTGAGTTATGACCCCTTAATGAGACAACAATCTGGTGTAGATTTGCCAAAAGTAAGGTTTTGGGGCATTGAACGTATGCAATCCTGCCCTTGATAAGCAGTCAGGCTTTTCCATATAGAGCCCAAAAGCAACATGAGTTTTTAGTCTACGAAATTTTTGAAGAAAATTCAAAAACTTTGTGACAGAACTAGACCAAACAGACCATGCTCTATTATCCTACCTATGATGGTTGGGTGTGAAAGCTACCTGTTAGTAGCAATCTCACCCTAAACGTAGCATTGTAAGAGTGGCCCCTCGATTTGATAGGGGACTTTTTTATTTGTTAAATTTTTTGCTTTGAGGAGTCTTAGACAGCTCATCTGCTGCCATTCCGTTCCTCTGTTGAACTCTTTTCTCTACGCCTTAAACTGAGCAAGGTGAGCAGCTGTTCTTGAATCAGTTGTCTTTGATTTGGGAAGGTGGTAACATATATAATAGAATCATCATGGCTGCTTTTAGGCGTGATCTATCTCTCTGCTTTGAATAGTGTAGTAAAGTACACTTCATAGCTTTGAAGTTAACAAGGGAAGGGAAGAAGCACACTGCTTAAGATATAAAGTGCAGTGCAGCCACCCCGACTTCCGTCCTATCCATCCTCGTCTTTCTCTGTATCGATAGTAGCATAGGCCTCATTGCCCGGCATGGCTTGAGAGTGGTCTAAGGATTTACCCATAGGTGGTCCGCTTACTGTGCTGTTTCAATGCTTCGGGTCTTGTCGAAGGAACAAAGCGGATGAAGGTTCTTCGCCGCATATTCGGATCTGAGATTGGAAGGCTTTGATGACTAAGAAACGTAAACTTTTGAATGAAGGCATTTTGTTTTAATTTTGTGCACTATTGTTCGAAGTTGGAAAGATATATCCACTAATGACCTTTTCAGCCTTTCCATAAAGCGAGTAATAAAAAAAATTAGTAAACAACAGAAATACAGTGTTATAGAGAGAGATTCATGTAATCCAGGTTTTGGCATTGCCTACATGATAGGACACTTGGAATGAAATGATATCCAGCACTTGTCTGTGTTTGAGAAGTCGCATATTAATTTTGAAATAGAGGATAGAGTTCTTGCAAGAGGCATGCTCTTTTTTTTTTTTTTTTTTTTTTGGATAGGTATACTGTTGGTTGAATGGATGGTTAGGTCTGAAAAGCCATCCTCTTGCTTGTTATTGGTTGTGGAATTAGCGAGTTCGTTGTATCCTATTGAACTCTGTTAAACGTTTATTTGTTATTTGGATAGATGGCTAGGTGTGACGAGGCAGCCTCTTGAATGTTGATAGTTGTGGAAAGAGATTTTTGACAATTAGTGAAGCTTGTTGTTTTGTGACATCTTGATCTGTTTGCAAATAGAGTTTTTCCTTCCCCGTCAATTTCTTTTGGAAGATTTATTTTTCCGATCCTGGTGGTGGTGATGGTTATTATGCCTTTTCTTTTGTTTTTCTTTTTTCTTTTTTAAAGTGATTAATAAGAAAATTGTTCAAATTGCCAAGTAACGACAGCTCGCACATCCCTCACATTGGAGAAATCCGTGCTGCCCTGCCACCTCTTCCTTTCCAATCTGCCCGCTCCCTTCTTGTATTGATTGCTCATCCCGCTTCGTGAACCTTGAATGGGAACGAAGCAACAGGAAATATTAAAAAAGGGGGAAAATCTGAAATCCAAAAGCCACAAATTTCACGCGGTCGCCCAAACAGCACTTCAGGGACTTCTGTGGCAAGTTGAAATTGTGGTGGTGTGGGCTGCTATACTTCGGTTAAAATTTTGTCCATCTGCTCTCTCTCCCCCCTTCCTGACCCGCCCTCGTAATCCCTGCACAATATGGCCTAAGAAAAGGATTTTAGCCCATTTCTAGCTAGGGGAATGGAACTCAGCGATGGAAACATGGCTCTGGACAGTGAAGGGTGGGGATGGGGCACTGCGGATGAGAGAGAGGCTACATCATAGAGTGGGAAACTGAGGGGATGGGGAAGGATGAGATGGTGGTGGTGTTTTTTTTTTTTTTTTGGGGGGGGGGGGGTGGGAAAAAAAAGGAAATGGGAGTTTTCTTTTGCAACCTGCATTCTGTTATGAGTATTGTTTGTTTGTCTGTAGCCTTTCATGTTGCTATTTCCTTTAAATGAACCAAATGCTTTGCTGATGTGTTTTTTTGTGTTCCATTTGAGGGTTGTTCCTCAAAGGTATTGACTATTCATGTTGGATGTTCATTGGCAAAACTGCTTAAATAGGACTTACCCTGACCATCCTTTTGTGCCAATAGGAAAATGTGATCAGAATTACGAACTTAGAAAATCAGCAATCATTAAAATATTAAGAATTAAGCCTATGCATCCGTAGTTTTGAGCACATCCTAGGATCATGTAGAGGCTGCAGGGTGGTTTATGCTTGTGCAGCTTGAGGCAATTTGCACGCTCTAGATTATTAGCCATTTCTAACCATAGCCCCTCTAGAGAGTGAGGTGCCCAAAGTGAGACTCAAATGGGTCAGACGCATGAAGAAGAGACATTTGGATGCACCAACAAGTAGTTTTGAGTAGATAACTCATTAGAATATAATAGGAGGTGACGGCAGCCGCCGAAGGAAAGATTCCTATGAAGGACATGATTAAAATAAGAAGCTTTAGCGGTTCAAGTAGCTGCTCTGTGTGTTTTGAGGACGAAAAATCTGTGGATCATCTTCTTATGAATTGTCGGTGGGTGTCTTCACTTTGGCATTTATCTCTATCTTTGAGGACAGTTGGTTGGGTCTAACCATTTAATGTAAAAGATCTGTTGATGGCTTGGAGGAGGAGGATGAAGAGGAGTTGGGTTCATGGAGTTTGGAAAATGGTTCCTTTGGTTGTTTGGTGGGCTAATTGGAAGGAGAGAAATCAACAACTTGTTGAGGACACAGCTGCTCTTTCAAGATTTCAAGTTCTATTGTTTGAGAATGTCGTATAGTTGGAGTGTTGCGCTCAATGGTGATAGGTTTTTTTTGTTTTTGGGGGGGGGGGGATTTTGTAGATTCTACTGTGGATGAGAGCTGGCAGGCATAATGTTTTTGTATTTTCCCCTTTGTATATGGGTGACATACCCTTGGTATCTTTACCAATACATCTGTTGGTTACTTATCAAAAAAGAAAAAAGGAGGGTGAAAAGATCTGATAAATTGGTCCAGCATTGACTTCCATTGTAGTGCTGGATTTGCGTGTGTGCTAGCAGGCCTTCCATTATGATGATGCTTTTCTATTGTTTGCTTGTTTGCTTGACTTTTCCTTTGTCCTCGATGTCTCATTCTAGTTGTCTGTGCTTCGATTACTTTTAGGAAACCTTTTAATACTGTTGCGCCTTTATGCCTAGTGTTGCTATGTTCTTTCTATTTTCTTGCCTCTTGGCAATGTATTTTCATCCGATCATAGTATTTTCAAAACTTTTTGGTGGTTGTTCGGAAACATTGTCCTTGCTTGTAAGGGTAGGCTGCTTATGTCATGAATCTCCTCGTACCGTGCTCAGTAGGATCATCCAATATGGGATGCTTTGTATATTGTGTTAGTCTTGTGCATTGGACAGGCATCTGTTTTAACTGGTTTTGCACCACTGAGTTTTGTTGATGCAGAGCAGCACTAACCCTACATTTTCGTTTCTCAAAAAGGTGGGCCCTGGTGAAGTTGATGATGAATTAGAGGAAGAAGTTGGATCCGAGTGCGCCAAGTATGGAACTGTTACTCGGGTGCTTATATTTGAAATTACAGAGCTCAGCTTTCCATCCAATGAAGCCGTTAGAATTTTTGTACAGTTTGAGAGGCCTGAAGAAACAACCAAAGCACTCGTTGACCTCGATGGCAGGTTTTTTGGAGGCAGGGTGGTCCGTGCCTCATTCTACGAGGAAGAGAGGTTCAACAAAAATGAATTGGCTCCTCTCCCTGGAGAGGTCCCTGGGTTCTGAAAATCATATTTCCTGTCAGAGACTTGATAGTTTAGCGTAGTAAACGCAGAATAGGTTAGGCCAAGGAGATGCTTAATCATGTCAAACTTCCCTACGTGCAGGCCAGGTTTTGTTAGTCGGAATTCCTTGTACGGAACATATCTGTGTTTCGGATAGCACATATGGTGCCTGACCTTACTCATTGGTCTCTTCAAGTAGAGGTTACACAGATTTATGCTGAGCGCCCGTATGCCATGTCTTATGGTTTTGTGGTTGAAGTGACATAAATGCATCTAACTATTTTTTCCCCCTATTATTAATTGTCAAAGGCAAAGAGGGTACAAACAGGTTACCCACGATAATACAAAGTTCAGTCTAGTGAGACAGCCAAAAAGCCAAATTCTAATTAAGCAAGAGAACATCTACACATAACAAAATCATCCAGCTATTATTTGTCCCTGCATGGTGCATTTTCCCAATTCCAAACAAAATCATCCAAACAAGACATAATGTCCTCCTAATTTGACACGATTCTTCAATAGTTGATCTAGCTTAGTTCAGCAGTTAATTCGACGGACAGTAGATTTCAGGTCCGACTTTCTTGACCCCCATGCTTACTTATTACCTAGTGTCATTTGGGCTCTGTTTTTTGGCTGTTGTGGGTGGGGGAGGGTTTGGGGTGTGTTTGATGTCCAGTGAGCCTTGCATTTTTCATTGTCTTTGGTTTGTGGAGAGTCAGGCAGGAGCCAAATGTGTTACTAAAGCAAACAACTGGAACTAGACAAGGAAAAATCCAACTCGACCTAATCCTGCTTAAAAGTTTTGGTCGATGTAAAATATGAAATTCTATCAACCTAAATTTGAAATATGAAATTCTATCAACCTAAATTTGAAATATGTTGAAGCTGAAATAATATGTAAATTAGCTAGATTCGAACGATTTTGGTTGACACACTCAAAATAATAATTAAGAGTCTAGGATGGAGCTGAAATTTTTGAGGGGAACGGGGAACATTGATAGTGCGTAATTTAAATAGCATCTATGGTTATTCATGACCGTCAATTTATCGAATTTTGTTTGTTGGCTTATTTATGATAATATAGTAACTTAGACGGTTACACCCAAACTTAATGTAGGTTCTTTCGATAGTCAAATGATTTAATAATGTAATTTGTCTTGTTCATTGGTTTAAGCTGTGGATAAGCTTTTGGGTTGCATTGACAAGTGCTTAGCCGAGCTTCTCAAGTGGAATAAATCCACTTTTGGTCATGTCCAACGTCGAATCAGGGAACTGGAGCTACAATCAAAATCACAGCATGACGCTATTGGCCAGCGCAGCACCCTTAAACTAATACGGGACTGGCGTACGAAGGAAGAGATCCTTTGGTGGCAACGTGCCTGCTCTGCCTACCTCAAGCATGGAGACTCGAACACTCGATGGCTCCACTCTCGTGCGAATATGAGACGTTCCAGTAATCTGATTGTGGGCCTCAAGGATGATGCTGGAAACTGGCAAACTAACGACGACGACATCGCTAACGTTATCACTCAGTATTTCGAAGACCTCTTTTCCACCTCCTATCCAAGTGGAATGGAGGAAGTCCTTGATTGTATCCAGCCGAAGGTCACTGATGAAGTGAACGTTGCCCTTTGCAAGCCATACACGCAAGAAGAAGTCGATCGCGCCCTCATGCAAATGCATCCGCACAAGGCCCCAGGCCCAGACGGTCTAAAACCGTTCTTTTTTCAACATTTCTGGAGCTGAGTTGGTGATGATGTATCGGCTTCCGTCCTCTCCATTCTTCACGGCCACCCTATTCCTCCAAAGTTTAACGCTACATTTGTTGCACTCATTCCCAAAAAACAAAGGCCGGATTCAATATTTGAGTTCCGTCCAATTAGCCTTTGTAATGTCACGTACAAGTTGGTTATTAAGGTAATAGCAAATCGCCTTAAACCCTTTCTGCCTGGCATTATCTCTGACACTCAAGGTGCTTTGATTAAAGACCGGCCCATCTCGGACAACATTCTTATTGTGTATGAAAACTTACACGCAATGCGTGGTGACTTAAGCACAAAAGGCTCAATGGCAGTGAAACTGGACATGTCGAAGGCTTTCGACAGGGTGGAATGGCCTTTTCTGGCCAATGTTATGCGTAGATTGGGATTCTGTCAACAATGGGTGGACCTTGTGATGAAATATATAAAATCGGCCTCCTTTTCGTTCCTTATAAATGGGGTTCCGAAAGGTCATGTTATACCCAGTCGAGGGATCCGGCAAGGTGATCCCATCCCTCCATCTCTCTTTCTATTCATATCGGAAGGTCTCTTTGGTCTACTTAGAAGAGCGATGGCACGAAACGCATTGCATGGGTATTCATTGTGCAATTAGGCGCCAATTATATCCCACCTACTATTTGCAGATGATACAATAATTTTTTGTGGTGCGACAACAGCCCAAGCGGCGGCTCTCCGAGACATACTGCGCAAATACGAAAGGGCATCCGGGCAGATGATCAATTTCTCGAAAACAAACGTGGTTTTCAGTCAGAAAGTCCCATCCGCACGTCGCCAGCAAATTACACTATGCCTAGACATCCGGGAAGTATTGTTGCATGACAAATACTTGGGAGCCCCCACTTTTGTTGGTCGCTCAAGAAAGAAACGTTTCCTCTTCCTAGTCGATCGCATCAAGAAACGACTATCGGGCTTTATGGATAGACTCGTATCCTAGGCAGGTAGAGAAGTGCTGATAAAAGCTGTTGCTTAAGCAATCCCTACCTACATTATGAGCACCTTTTAGTTATCCAAGGAGCTATGTCAATCTATCGAATCAGCGATAGTAAGTTTCTGGTGGGGTCACCATCCAGCCGATCGCAAAATACACTGGATTAACGCATCTCATCTCTGTCAACGAAAGGATGATGGAGGGCTTTAGAGACATGGAGGTCTTCAACGAGGCCCTCCTAGCCAAGCAACTATGGCGGCTCCTAAAAGATCTTGCATCACTTGTGGCTAGACTCCTGGGAGCAAAATACTACTCGGACGGTGACCTCCTTAATGCCTCTCTCGGAAACCGCCCCAGCTACAGTTGGCGCAGTTTGTGGAGCGCCAGGAGTGTTATCCTTCGGGGTTCCCGGAGGATTGTGGGCGATAGGCGAGCGCTAAATGTTTGAGACAATCGGTGGCTGCCCCGTCCCATTGTCCTGTTACACCGAAAACCGATGCATGGGCTGACCTCAAAGTCAGCGACCTCATTGACCACGCCACGACTTGCTGGCGTGAGTCTCTCGTACGACAGATCTTCCTTGATTGCAACTCGGAGCTGATTCTCAAAATCCGCCTATGTAGCTCCTGGCCCCTCGACAAGCTCACCTGGCACTACCATTCGCAGGGTTCCTTCTAGGTGCATTCTGCCTATCCCATGCTCATAACTGATTCCCAAGCAGGCACCGGGTCCTCCTCGTCGAATGATCACTCTCTATGGCGAGCTATCTGGAGTTGTCACATCTCCCCTCGGATTAAGTTATTTGCATGGCGTGCGGTAATAGTTATACTCCCCTCCGCTTTAGCTATCTCCAAACGCATTCCCAACTTCTCTATGTCTTGCAGCATTTGTGGGCACGTTGAAGAATCAGGCACACATGTAGTCCTTGAGTGCCCGATTGCATCCCACGTTTGGCAAGGTAGTGGTCTCGATGAATCCCTCTGGACGACCAAATATTGCACCCTGGCAGAATGCATCGACCGAGCTAGGTGCCTCCTTGACGGTGATGGCTTTGGTGATTTCCTGGCAGTCCTATGGGAATGCTAGAATGCTCGGAATCGCTTCATCTTCAGTAAACCGGATGGGAACCTACAAACCCTGGGTAGGAGAGCTATCGACTTTGTCAAAAGCTACCGAGACTCCAAAGAAAGTGAGCCCGCATCGGCCCCAGCGAAACATCCTACTGAATGGAGCCCCCCACGACCGGATATCTCAAACTTAACTTTGATGGAGCCGCATCTGACGATTCCTTCTGGGGATGGGGGTTTGTTCTTCGAAATGAGGACGGGGACGTCATCCTTGCTGGAGCCAAACACGGCCGTGGCCCAGCTAGTGCACTAGTCGAGGAAGCAAGATCGTGTTTGTTTGCGCTACAATTCGTCTTCGAGTATGGAGCACGTACTATTATTATTGAAGGAGATTGCCTCCCCTTGATTAATATGCTCAAGTCTGAACAGATCATCGACATTACCATGGGTTTTTTTGTTCGAGATATCCTCTCCTTTACTAAACACTTTGATTTCGTTTCATCATTTTGTTAAAAGAGGTGGTAATAAGGTAGCCCATGATCTTGTCCACAGACAACCCCTTTGTTTGGTGGGTAAGGTATGGGAATCTGATGCCCCCGGCGATATCCTCAAACAGGCTTCAGAAGACATGTACGCTTTCGTTAATAGAAACTTAATATAACCGCCCCCACCCCTTTCTTTCCAAAAAAAAAAAAAAAAATGTCATTTGTCTTTAGTTAGATCGTCTCACCTAAGAAAATGGTGAGCTATATATGATAGAAGAGGTCTAATAAGAAAAGTTCAATATCAAGAAAATAATTCATACGATTTCCTAATACATGCTTTCTTTAGATTCATACGGACATATTTAGGAGAGGATGAAGACAGATTTGAACGTAAATTCCTAAAAACTACCTTTAAAATTTTAACCAAGGCAGCAACCATTCTACTTTTACTGTTCTACATGGGTACAGTTAACCGGGAATGAGAGCAAGGACTTCGATTTCTTCTATCCTTCGCCTGGGAGCTTACACTAAACGGAACCCCTAGCATGCAATGGCAGGGTTGCTCCAATAAAATACAACAAAGGCGTGTTTTGATTCCACTAGAGTCCGATGGGATCTTCCCCCATTGGAGTGCCCTACATGATGGACTCCTACATTGGCCATCTTACTCACAATTCACAAAGATGCTTGCTCTGCACCAGGTTAAGTTACAATCAAACCGGGACTTATGGTGAGCTCATTTTGAACATTTCACTTCAGGCAAGTCAGAAACTGTTGAATCTGTCAGGTTTATGGAAATCAAACGCATAAGACGTGCAGGAATATTACCAGCAGCAGATGAAACGCCGAAACAATTTAATGGCTTGCTCGACATTCCTCAGCAAGAAACGTCTAGACCATGGATTTGTTCATACTGAAAAGACCATAAACTGAAACAAAATGACTCCAGCCACCAAGGGTATTCTCCATTGTGTTGCATTGCAAGTAAAAGATCCTTAGGGAGCAAGGTTCATCTATTTACAACACATCATCATCATAAGCCTTTCAACTCGAAGTTCGTCCTCTCCCCATTTCCCACCTCCATTTTTACAATGACGGAAAAAAAAAAAAAAAAAGATTCGGGTATTGGTCATTTCAATCTACATCATTGCCTCTTCGCTAAAGTCTTTCTCACTCCCTTGAAGATCTTCCCAAACCACATCAAGTTCAATGCAGCAAGCACCGATGGCACAACAAACACCAAAAAGAAGCCAAATGCGTGCATTTGGATAACCTGCCATAGCATCATCACAATTCACAAACAGGGCGGCATCAGCGTTGATTGATAATTGCTCTCTCGATCACTAAAAATTTACGTCATCACAGAGAACCAACATGTAATCGTGTGTTCGATAGCAACTAAGAACAGGTATCAAACAAGGACATTTGTTTACAATTAACTATGGATTCCCTCTGTTGAACCTCCTCCAGCTTTATCATCGCAAGGAGCCACAGTTTCTTGCTCCGATCTCTAAGTTTTTCCTTATAATATGTCTCAGTCAAAAGTGAAAAAGATGTTGAGATGCATAAGTGCTTAGTACATGCGCGTGAAGACGAGAAGATTGTAAGGCCCCTGAGTATTGGGCTGTGGATTGGGCAAACATTTGTGTAGCTACACATTTCCATAACACATGTGCAAGCATGCTCACACACGCACGCGCACACACACAGACAAATACAAGGGTACAGGTTAATGAAATGAATTTCAACATCATTGCGGCAAGTAGTTAGTAATATGAAAGGCAGTTACCTGATCATAGTGCAAGTAAACATGATAAAACATGTACACAAACAGAAGAATTCTCGCAACCTGCATTGTGCATGACATGTCAGTACATCCAGTAATACAAACAAATACATAGAGGGAGCGGAAGCTAAGAGAAACCCAGGCATAAGAAGTATTAGCCTCTCTTGTAGTTCATACCTTTCTGCTTAAATCTGTGTGGGTTAAAGGTCAGGATATAGTGTGATAGGGACTTCAATTCAAGCAAAGTACTAATCGTAGGCTAAATGATGTATTCTTTTGATGTGAATGCCTCTTTTAATTCTCCACAGAGTGTGGAGGGGGAAACAAGGTGGAAAAATTTTCCTCTAGAAACACAGCAATAACATATGCACTCACCAACCAGGCAAAAAATATCACAATCCCATTTATGAGATATGCATTGGATCTCTTCAGTCCAGCTGTATCAAGAAACCTGCATAAAAGCAAGATACATTTTCATTTTCAGAAAAACTGTTCCCTGCAGTGAGAATGCAAATGAAATCACCACTGCAGGACAATCAATCCATTAGGAATTAACATGTACACAACTTACCATCGTAAATTTATTTCTGGTGTTGTCACCTCAGAGATGAGGATCATGTAGGTGTAAAGTTGCGCTTCCCCAGAAAACATAGAATAGGCAACTGCAACTCCTGCAAGGGCATGATGTACAACCTGCAAGATGATGGCCACCCATGAGGCAAGAATGGCACAGAGTCTGACCAAGCACAATATTTAAGGTTTTACTATAGACGTTGGAATTCCCTTCTGTAACAGCCTACATTTGCTCTAGCTTCTAACACAGGAAAAAATACAGATGTGTCAAAGTCGCTGACGCAATAGACAGAAAGCCACGAGGCACCAAAACTATATATACGAGATAAAATCTTCTGAAGGATAAAGCTGAAATCAAGGAAAACCATGTTTTCAGATAATAAGATAACAGCCGTTTGTCTATTTACCACTCTCACCTCAGTATAAGACAAGAACATCAGCAATGATAAAGCATGAAACCAATCATTCTTTAGCTTCCTCAGCCACATCCCAAAGGGAAAAATTAAGTTGGAAAAGTGAAAGGGAATATAGAATGGTGCTTGAAGAGACCAATGTTGTTTGTTGAACATATCATTTGAAAGAGTATTTCTCCTAGAGTTCATGGCATTTATATCCGTGTATGCACCCAATCGTTAACGACAAACTACTGTATGGAAAGAAACATCCAAAGCTATGGTGCCCGAAAGAAATTTTGTCAAAGGAAGCAAGAAAAGCATCAATTCAAGTTCATAAGATGTCATTGTGCTGCCATGACTTAGACATCTACATACCTCTGTTTCCATATGCATGTGCATTGTTATTCACCCTGTTAAATGCAATCTCCACTCCAATAAAACATTTAGCTACATCTACATACCTCTGTTTCCATAAGCGTGTGCATTGTTATTCACCCTGTTAAATGCAGATCTCTACTCCAATAAAACATTTACCTATAAGCTAGCAATCGAAAGGAAAACTTAACTTGGACCTTAGCAGGCAGTTCTACATCCACAAGGTAATATATTGCCTCAGGAAGAAAGTTTGAAAGGCTAAGGCCTTTACCATGACCGACAATTATGCATTTCATAAGTACAAGATTCTCTAAGCCTTTTATTCAAGCCTTTACATCCTAAGAAAATGTACAAATATGCATGTTTGTCCTCTCTTGGTAGTTGGTACAGAGTAAAAGAGAGAAGACGACTTACATACTCCATTCCACCCAAAGAAGGATAAAGCCACAAGATCATTGCAAGGTCTGCAATAAAGTACCCCACAGATACCTGTCAAGTGTGATCTCCATGTTACCAAAATAAATAGTAGATTCAACTATTTCAATAGCAAAGACGAAAACAGTCTACATGTTGCAAACATACAATTTGATGCTAGGAATTCAAAGCTAATAACATGCAACATAAAAAGTGCAAGCCACTCTTTTAAATAATCAGAAAATGCATTTAAAGACAACATCAGCCTTGTAATATTACAACCACAGCACCAACCACAGTGGATCTTATTGAAGCAGTTTGGGGAAATCTAGATGTAGCCAGCTTTACTAGCTATTTCACAAGACAATTGACAGAGTCTCATTAGAAGCTTTCTGCTTGCACACTCTTGATGTCTATAAGTGACAAAAAAGTGACAAATGGTCCATGATATCTTGCATGCCTTTTGTGTCTAGAAATGGCAAAAACACGTATCCAGTTGTTTGAGATAACTTGGTGAATATCTACATTATGATGATTATGCCGTCAACCAGAATTTTGATAATCCTAGGATTTGAACTGTAGGCTGTTCACTTCAAAACACCTTTTTTTTTTTGGGGGGGGGGGTTCTAGAGTATTATTCAAACCTTGACTCCAGTCTACACAATTATAACAGCACCAACATATGCTGAATAAGTTCTACTACTTACTACTATTATGGGAAAGTAATTCTGCATGTGCTGAATATTCAATGATGTTTATTTAAAGTAAAAAGTACAAATGTAGATCTTCATATCCTGTGCATCACACAGGCCTTACGTACTGTCTTTTATTGAATTGAATTCACAAAAGTACACCACACTTGCAAAGCAGTTAAAGAAATCGCAAATGCGGTGCACAATAAAAAAATCTGAGTAATGTGAAGACAACGAAATGTTACCACAACTAATGGCAATGGAAACAGTAAGCAAGTTAGCAACATTTCACTTTTTTGTTTTTGTTTTTGTTTGTGTCTGTCTTTACACACTGGATGCTTCAAATTAATTATCAGCATGCATACAAGAACCAGAACGATGAAAATGGACAGGTTCTATGACAGTCCCCACAACACAGGTCAAGGGAGAAGTGAACCAGAATATCTAAGAATCCAAAAGCTCTCCACATAAACGGCAATCAAATTATGACTAGGTAAGTACAAAAGTACAAAACCACCATCACCATCAACACAACATAACTCCGAAAACAGGAGTTCGACTGTTCCACCTTCCAGGGAGTTAAAGAAATTATTTGCATCAAATGTTTGCTGCCTTTGTATTATAGTGAAGCAGCAGAATAAGGCAAAATGTCTCACTTTCTTGCTCTTTACTGTTTATTTCATCTTTCTTTTGCCCCCCACCCAAGTAGTAGCAGTAAGTCAAGGCCTTTCAGATAAAGGGTTTAGTTAAAACAGCTTCTCTGCAACTAACCAATACAGAGAACTGAAGGCGGCATGCATTGGTTTGGTTTTGCTTGGTGTTTTCTCTCTCCCTTACCAACACAAAAATTCAGGATCGATTAATATAATCTCACAATCACTAACAACCACCCCCCCGCCCCCGAAAAAAGAAAGCACAAAGAAAAAGGGAGTTTAACACAACCACCTCCTAGTGTGGTTCTCGCCTCAATGAAGCTTAGAAAGACCCATTTGCCGGCAGCCTTATAGCAAAGAGGCTGATTCCCACAAAAAGTTTGGTGCAAAAAATTTTGATGCATTGAAGCCTTGTGTAGGAAAAATCATGGTAAAGGGAGGCATTTAGTATCAATACCGAGTGCCAAATGGCAAATAATAATGATCAATTAGTGTGCAAGTCAAAAACCATTAAGGTTGGCTACGTGTTTTATATGCTAAGACAGAGGTACAAGGCAAGCTTACCTAAGGTAAAACCTAATCCTAGACCTCCATAGACTCCTCCCTAAATCTTTTTTTTTTTTTCCCTGTGATAAGGGAAAAAGTAATGTATTATAAATGGGTATTACAAGGATCGATGTACAGCTACCATCCTACAAGAGGCTATATAAATCCAAAATACAAACTATCCACATCAAAATTCAAAATCCCATGATTTCTTTCTCTAAATCATGTTCTATAAGTCACAAATGTGCAAAATCCAGTTTTATATTCCAATTGAATTCCTTTTTTGACTGCCTCTCCCTCTCTAGCATTTGGAAATGTCATTCTGCCATCCATTGTTGATGCACCTATACTTTTCCTCTTGGTGTGTTTAAACCATCCAAGTCTCCTCCATCTTATGGAATCACTCCTACCTACTCTTTAATCACTTCATTGCTTATCCTATTCGATTGTTCATACCCACACATTCGTCCAATCATCTGCAATCATCATCTATTCAATTTGACTCTAGTTAATTAGCCAATACTATCTGACCCATATGACATCACTTTCACCATTATAAAATCTTGCCCTTGTCCTACTTGGATCATTTTATTCACTATCTACTAGATGCGGTCCCCCTTCTTCAGTTCTTCCCTCCCATCCTGCCCTTATACAGTGAACAATGTCCTGATCATTATATCCTGTTCCTTGAGTGTTTAAAATTCTCAACGCGAAGAAATAGAACTAGAACCAAATCACCCCAGCATTCTCAAGAGTTTTTCACATGCATTTACAACCCCCCCCCTCTTTTTTGTTTCCTAGGAGTGCCAAATGTATGAAGTTTAGCTGCAGAGAACATATGACCTGATGAAGTTGAATCATGGAGAATACAGGCTGTGCTATCATTTTTGCTGCAGTGATAGCACAATTGTACAATGTCTATTCCTTTCCTGCAACTGTTCTCACCAATCATGATATTTTGATAGTATTAGATACTTTTCTGTTGTCCTGTACTCTGTCACTTCTATTTCAACACCTACCAACACTAGCACTAACCCTCAAGATCAATCATCACTGCCAATTCTATCTGCATCCCTATTCCCAATGGATGATTATTCTATGGCTCAACAACAAATATGTTGATTAGACATAATGATACTTTCCAGGTGAAAAGCTAAAGTTGTAGCATTGGTCCATTCAAAGGTGAAAGACTTGTCATTGCTTATGGGTACTAGATGGCTATAACAGAGTGAGCCACACACACACTTCATCTGGTTGCTAGTTAAAAAATAAATTGTTGAGCAAAGAAACTATTTTTTGGGGTCTATAAACCAATACAGATAGGCAAGTTCTAGCACAGTGCCATATAACAGTAAGCCAGCAGCAGCAGAACCCACCAGCCAATTTAATTGCAGTCAAGAATGGCGAAACAAATAGGCAGCTTTTGCTTGATTCAATGGATTTGTCTCTACCGAAGGATTACACATTTGCACTCAAAGAGTTGAAGGATAACAGAACCACCGAAAAAAAGGAGGTGGAAGGGGGCATAAACTCAGAAAACAACTATGCAGAACTGGATTGATATGCCAACAGAAGGCCCCATCTATGGCCACAACTCCCAACTTTCCAGGGAAGTAAAGGAGGCTTGGCACAGAGTAATAACATGCTGAAATTATCACGGCATGAAATGTGTCACACAACTCACAGATTTTTCTTATCTTCAGTACTGCCTGAACCATGAGTAACTATGAAAGCCCCCAGCATCCCAGTCAAAAGGCTTTGCAATATGGCCAATGGTTATTTCTATCCCTCCATCCCCTCATTCGATGTACACTCCACTTACTCCGTCTTTGACATAATCCATTCAGAACTGCCTATCTTGACCAAAATGATCTGTATGCAATTGATTATTTTGCATCATGGAACGGCAGAGCAATCATTCTTCATTCAAATAACAAATACACAATTGCTGAAAGAAACCCAAATACAAGGAATACATCCAGGGCATCCAACATGTTGATGCTCGTACTGAGGGCGGGGAGAGTGAAATAGAAGAAGGTACAGTAAGGTAGCTGCAGCAAAATCCGACTTACCCCAAGTGTAAATGTTGAAAGCGTTGAGCTGCGGAATGTGACAAAGCCATCTGTCTGATAATCAGCAAATAGATCCGACCAGTAAACAAAGTACAATGACATTGCAGCAATGAAAATCGCATGAACTGTTGATATACCACTGCAAGGTCATTTTAGAGAATTAAAAATATTGAAAAGAAACAAAAGCAAATGCTAGAAAGGACTCAAGAGGGACCTACCGATTGTTCCATTCCAACCTTTGTACTTTGTTAAGGCCAACATAACTCTTGAAGTACAGGGTGCTCAACATATGGGTGAGATCATAGACCTGACAGCACAACAAATGGTTTAACATGAGCATAACAACCAAAATCAATCATGTAGCAACATTTGACATGAACAGGAAAGAAATTGTGGGTAAGCAAATCGCCTCCTCTAATTAGGTAAGAAGACTAATAGCAGTTGACCATCCCACACCCACCAAATAACAATCCAACATGGTCTTGCTGTCATGATGCATGCAACCTTATGCCTAATTACTCAAGATAAGTATAGCAATGCCACACCCACTAAATAACAATCCAATGTGATCTTGCTGTCAAGATGTATGGAATCCATGTACATACCAATTTACAGGCTAATATGCCCGCGCTGATTGCAGTGTAGGGAATAACAGGATCTGCCAACAAATGGTTCTTCACCAGCATTTCAGCCTGACTTTGGTAAGATTTGATTGCCATAACAGTCTGCTTTGAAACTGCCATCTACTTTTTTCCCTTATCGAAAAAAATTTCTTCTTATTCTTTACTTTGAACACCTCATTTAAGCATCTGCTTCTGCCACTCTTCAACTTTGAAGCAACAACAAGAAGACAAAAATGCAACCCTTCAATTGCAAAATTACATGCAATTTATATGGCGGAAATTCCACTGAGCTCACTGACAGAATAAGAACAAAACAAGTAACAAAGAGGGATAAATACCCATTTGTCCATTTCGAAAAATTCAACTAAATCAGAACCCCAGAAACAACTGGAGAAAAAGGGTACTCACCAAAAGGGCAGATCTGAACTGGGATAAACTGGTAGAAGAGGAGCGTTTGTAGAACGTGCTAGCACCTACAAGAGCACATCTATCACCCCCAACAGCACCATTTTTTTTTTTGGGAGCCCGGGGGGGGGGGGATTACAAGGAGAAATAATTAGACCTACCAGACGATGAAATTTCTTGAAGAAGCAAACCGAACAACCAATACAGCCAGATGGGCAACCTAAATTGATGTATACAGATTACAGATTACTAAAGTGTTGTTTGTTGGCTTTTTCCCGGGTTTGGGCGAACAGGACGAGTGCAAACTACGGGACCCGTCCCGGGGGGGGGGGGTGTTTCTTTAAGAAAAGGATTAATTGTGTGTTTAGCCAAGGGTTACATCATGGATCTCGATTTGTAGATCCGGGCTACATATCGTGCAATTATAGGAAATTTTTACTTTTTTAATGTCAATTGCAAATTACTTCGGTTATTTAGATGAAAAATTTTAAAATGTAATTTCAAAAGAGAATTTTGTTTTTTCATACCAATATTTCTATAATCGAAGAGTGAAATTACTTTGTCAATAGATAGTCGAGCAATTCCCTCATTGGATGCCTAATACATATTGCAAATCATGTATTGATGCATACATTCGGTTAATGTGTGGAAGAAACGTTCTTTTCTACAAATGTTGTTACAGAAATACTGTCTGACTGTACTTCAAAATGTCTTTAGCTATTACAGACTATGTGTTTCAATTGCCCATATTGCCAACTTAAGGAGAGCAGTTAAAGCATTAAGGAGATCTAAAGTAGACAAACAGATAACTTCTCTGGTGATCTCTGTAATTACTTATAATTCATGGCAAAAGATAAGTTATAGATAATTTTAATCCAGAGCATTATTAGTTCAACCTATCACTGAGCAGCATAGATATTTGATCAATAATCAACTTCTATTCTTGTACAAAATTTTTGACCAAAAGGCCATTATTTTACTTTCCCTTTAAATATTGTATTGAATCAATTTTTCCGATGGCAACGAATATGTCTACTTATTAACAACCCCCCAAAAAAAGAAGAGGTTGTGCGCCTATAAGAGTGATCCTAGTTCATGTGGGTAGGGATCCTATGGCTATAGCAAGAGAAAACTCTAGATAAACATCAACAAATTCAAAAAGAGATGATATTGTGATGGTAATATTGGTGAAGAGCCAAGGAGTTTCTTCTATAAATAGCTAGTGTACACTATGCTTTTGCAACTTAAAGTGATGAAGTAAACCAAAAATCCATTACACAAACTCTCCTTATTTGCTTCCACCAAGTTATTTCAATGTGCCAAAATCATTAACTAACCAACACCATGTACAACCCAACATGACAATTCACCCAAATACCATATTTTAGATTCCATCAGTTGTATTAGGGCCACATCAATCCAAGATCTCCTACACATCCCAAATTATGCAACTACCTTATAAACCATATACCAACCTTAAAACCTCTCACAACTAAATTTAACTCCACAAAAATAGTATGGCCTCCCTTAGCTCATCAAGCTCCAATGCAACCTTTATGTCCAAAGTAATTAGGCATTCATATTTGATGGGGAAAATTATCACATGTGAAGCACCCAAATGTGGACTCTCTAGTCTATTCGTTACGAGGATATTGAATCCGCTATGTTCGAACCTGCTATGTGCTACTCAAACTTGCTCTAATCTGCTGTAAGTTTTTCAACCCTGCTAACTATTAGTCAAACTCACTCCAATATGTTCCAACCCACTACCAACAATGAAACTGCTCGAAGTGAATCTAAATCGCTAGAAAAAAAATATATATAAATTTTTTTCGCATGAATGACAAATTTACCTTGACCGATGTAGAATATTTTTAAAATAATATTTTTAAGTCAATGTCAATGACAAATTAAGAAAAGAAGAACCATGTATGCACAACTCTAAAGCTATTAATAACAACTAAATTATTAACGATAAATTCACAAACTAATCTCGAACGAGGTGAGGTTTACTTTGTTGCCCTTCACTTTGAAGCTATAAAAATCAATTAGAAAATACGAGTAACCTACTGAGATTAAAGAGAATTTTCATTTCCCCACTCTTCCCATGGACAACAGTCGAGAAGAATGTTTAGCGTACGTGTTAACGAATACTTGGAAGATACTGAAGGGTAGACTACCTCAAATTAGTAGAAAACAACAACTTGATATAATTATATTGTGCTACATAGCATACAATTTTATCCGAATGCATAAACAAGAGACACCAATTTGTCCAAGACCGACGAATATATGCATAAACAAGAGACTCCAATTTTGCCAAGATTACCAAATATTGTAGTAGTACCCAGCATTGGGTTCTATCATGAACAATAAAAACCAGCAATGAATGCTAAGACCAACGAATATCGTGAGCAATACAAACAAGCAATACAAACAATAGTGTATGTAATAGCTGATACATTTTCATCAACAAACAACCACCAAATTTCTATGTATAATTTTTTTGTTGTAGTCAAACGCATTTATCTGATTGCAAATGGTTATTATTTTCTCTCAATGTATAAAAAATATTATTAATTTGCATAATAACACTTGCAATCATGTTCAAGTTATCCATCGCATAGTTTTTTAAGGACATAAACTAGCATTACAAAAATAAAATATTATTGCACAAAACTCCAATCTGCTTCAACCTACCCCAGTCTGCTTTTTGTTCCTTCAATACGCTCATACCAAATAGACAACTAATGGCAACAGGCTTAGGGGATGTGGTTGAAAAGGGGAATGAAGTCTCGTACGATTCTAAAAGGATATATAAAACTATCGCAAGTATACAATTGTCAGCCATAGTATTTAACGGTCAGTTCCGCAAGGATGTGGTCAAATCTAGACCACCACAACTAAAAATTGAACCCATATTAATTAAATCAAAAGCAAGAAATAGGCAAAACATAATCATTCAGCTAACAAATGTTGAACATAACCTAAATATGATTGGATTTAACAACTACTAATATGCAAATCAATAGACTGATTTAGAAAATAGTAAATTTTAATAAAGAAGAGGGGGAGAGAGAGGCAAAAAATTACCATATGATTAAAAGTTGAATCAAATAGATAAATAAAAATTCAAACTTGAATTAAAGTTAAGTACTTGAATCAAAGGTTTTGAGAAAGAATTTAACTAAACTAATCTACTCTTAAAATCCAAACTAAAACATAAGCTGAGATGATGACGAATTGATTTTCAATTTTCACTTAGCTACAACTTTCCAAAATATATTTCAATTAGTCTTGCATGCCAAGTTAATGACCTCAATATTTAATCAAACCATTTTTCCGACACAAACATTCAAAACCAAAAAACTCAAAAATAATATGGATTGTGATAAAATATTAAGTAACTAAAAGTATCTCTTTAGTCACTTTTGGTGACCGAACAAATACCCACACACCTATATTTTGCTTGTCCTCAAGTGGGAGAAAAAAAACTAAGATACTAATTTACTTTCATAAGAATCATGGTTGTACTTAACATATACAACAGGTTCTTTAAAACCCTAAGTTCCCCCTAGCGGACAAGCGTAGTCTCATGAGGGTTTGTAAAAAATATAGCTACCAAATCTTTAAAAAAAGGAAAAGAAAGAAAAATAGAAAACCCTTTTGAATTTTCCAAATATACTCAAGTATACACAACAGGGAAAATGTATGCATTTGGCTAACCATATTCCCTCAGCAACCCAGGTATTACGTGTATAATATACATAGGCTTAATGTACATCCAACACCCTTAGTCTTCATTGATGTCACCCAAACATCAAATTTTCACCCTACAATCCATCAGAAACTATAAATCTATCATAGTGCTCAATGTGCAAGTGTGTCCTCACTCTAGGAGTTAGGCTAACCAAGGTCCGACTCAATCCTACTTGACTACTTTATTAACTCATGGACTTGGGAACAACCTTTCCCAGTAGTAGCATTGCTTCAAAGGGTAGCATGCAGTTGCGTATGTCTTAAAGGGATATTCATCATTCCCGACTCTGAGACTCTGTTTATTAATTTGACTTATGTGGATATGTCTCTCTTTTTTCGACTCTTTTTTTTTTTTGGCTAAATAAAAGTGAAAAAAACAGAATAATACTAAAAGACAAATGAGGGAATCAAATATGGAAGCTGAAGACCCTAAGACGACGGGGGTATACAAATAAGGACTAGACTAAACAATTATACTAGAGTAACGAGGTTATGACCACCGCAAGAAATGACACACTTTGGACAATGTTCTATAATGCACATTATACTTATATACAACTTAATAACTATGTTACTAGGGCTCAAAGTCAATCAAGTTAGTACAATTCCCTAAAATCACACACAAAAATAAAAAATCCTTTTTTTGGGGAATTTTTTTTCTTTTTCAAAATTTTTTGAAGTATATCTTCCTCTTCCCCACATCAAGATCACACAATGCCCACCTCGTAGGAAAAAAGAGCCTCAAGAACCCAAAAAAAACAGAAAATGAAAAAAGAAGAAGAAAATGACACTATATACAGCTATACAAAAGGAATAGAACAGTCATACCAAATTGGATACTGATTATACCCGAACTACGTTTCTCTTAGTGGATGCCAAGCGAGGTTTGAGGAGCATCCACCGCTCCTCCTTATTTAAGATTCCATCCTCTCACCCATATTGGTTAAAGCTCAAAGGAGCTTATCATGAGCCTGCGCGTACATCTAGAATGGTAAGAGGACACCATTGAAAATATAACAATAATGGTAAGTTCCCTCTTCAATTTATCAAAAGCTTTGGAAAAGTTAGAAAGACAATGGAATAAGGAGTTCATACAACTTTGATAGGCATGTCCTCTATGTATAAACAGTAAGGATTAGTTAAGAGATTATACCATCTATAGTTACCTAGGGACCTCTCAAACTCATTGACTCTCCCCTTAAGTTATTCTACCTCAATATCCACAAACACTAAGTTATCATTGAGGTTAGTTATCACACAATCATCCATAGACGTTACAAAAGAGTACTCAAAGGAAGGATGGGGAGCTGAACAAGTAAAGGGAATAAGGACTAACGCAAGTGAGGTGTAGGATGCATGACCAATAAGTCCAACACTAGTTAGTTACAACTCTACTATAGCCTCCTCGCATGACTCCCCTAAAGGAGTCTCCTCAAACATATGTTCTTCCACACCAAAATTATACTTATTCTGTTTCTGAACCAATTCTAAAAATTGATTAAATGCAATACACATCATATGCTCCATTGAATTAAATGTCATTTCTATGCTATTCTCAATTTCAACTTTCAATCGAACATATTGGGGACATGATTCAGAGTTATGAACAAAAGCATAGAACAAGTTACACATAGGAAGGAACATTGAGGAATGAAAGCGAGAAGAGAACAAAGAGTTACAAATTTTTCTTATAAAATGATCTAGCATGAAAGACACATATATTGGGAAGAACATCCCAGAAGCATAATTAGTAATTTTTTCGAACTCATAAGTATCCTAACTGCCCACTCGAGCAAGTCCATAGCCTCATCAATAGTTTTTGAAAGAAAACCAAAATACTTCAAAAGAGTTCAAGTCTTACCATTCACCCCCTAATTAATCATACTAAAACTTTTCCACTTCCCTGTTCAATAACCACATTGCGCGGCAAAATTATTGAAGCAGTTAGCTGCTAGAATAATTCATATTTTATATTGGGGGAAGTGGAAAATAGACATCTTTATTATTTTTCAAAAATTTTTAATTTTTAGGGATTTCCAAATTTGTTGACAAGAAGACAAGACAATAATATTATAATTCACTAACAAAAATTATGCAACTAATCTACCAATAAAGATGAGGTAAGCAATCACAATAAACAAATAAAAAGAAAAATAGTGACCTAAATTCAAACCATCGCCCCCTGCAATGGTGCCAAAAACTTGGACAATCCAAAAAGGATGTATAAAAATACCGTAAGCGTATAGTTGCCAACCATAGTACTTGAGGATAGGTTCCACAAGGATGGGGTCCTATCTAGGCCACTACAACTAAAAACTAACCTGTATTAATTAAATTGAAAGCTAGAAATAGGCAAAACATAATCATTCAACTAATAGAAATTGAATCTAACCTAAACATGATTGGATTTGATAGCTACTAATATGCAAATTAGTAAAACGATTTAGAAAGCAAAAAACTTTAAGCAAGAAGGATGGGAGAGAGAGGGAGAAAAAACTACCAACTCATTAAAAGTAGAAACTGAAAGTCTGAAAGGTGAATCGAATAGATGAATAAAAACTCAAATTTGAATGAAGCTAAATACTTGAATCAAAGGTTTTGAGAGAGAATTAAACTAAGTTAATCTATTCCTAAAATTTAAACGAAAACCTAAACTAAGATGACAATGAATTGATTTCCAATTTTCACTTGGCTAGAACTTTCCAAGATCTATTCTAATTAGTCTTTGCACGCCAAGTTAATGACCTCAATGTTTGATCAAATCATTATTCCTGTACAAACATGTAAAAACCAAGCACAACTAAAAAAGAATCCCGATTATGATCAAATTAGATGCATCTCTTTAGTCACTTTTGGTGACAGCACAAGTCTCATCCTAAGAACCAAAAGAACAGGAATCTTGGGGTGAATATAAGCAAAAATAGTATGAAGAAAATCTATGAGGGATTGTAATACCCTCTTATTAATCCACTGCGTAGTTTCCTCATCAATGTTTCCCCGAATCGTAGCCTCTACAACATCTAATGAGACTTGAAAAATTCTGAAACAAAGACACAAAGGCATTGAAAAAGTAATTTGTGTTAAAGATTAATCTTTATGAAAGGAATTTAATTGATAAATTGTTAATGAAATAAAACAAAAGTATTCAAATGTTCTTCACCCGTGTCACTAACACTACTAATCAAATCAGAACACATGGGAACATGATTGAAGATGTAAAAATTATACAATATTTAGAAGTCTACCTTCAAAATATGATCATATAGTGGTTGCGATTGAAGAATCTAAAAATTTATCTATGCTTTCTTTAATTGAATTAATGTGATTGAAGAATCTAAAAATTTATCTATGCTTTCTTTAATTGAATTAATGTGATCTCTCCAAATACATGAGAGTGCATAGATCTTTTTAATAGCCACGAAAGGCCAATTAAAATTCTCCTACAATGGAGAAAATAGAAAGGAACTAAGTTTTAAATCTTCCTCAAGAAAGGCGGAAATCAAATAATCATGCTAGAAGGAGAGAAAATTATAAAAATTGTGAGAGGCATGAAAATGATAAATCCATCTCATATTGCAAATTATGAAAAAGTAAGTCATATATAATAGTTAAACTTGCAGGTTCAAGTGCAGAAAATTGCAAAATGATGAGGCCAATTTTTTGGGAAAGACGTGACTCCGCTGAAAATATATTTCATTCGTGTTTAAATATCGAAGAGGAGTCCCTCGATGTTTGGTATACGGATAGTAGCTTCTGATTAAACCATGTGAGGAATGGTAAAAATTCTTTTGTCAATCTTGATAAGAAATATAAAATCTCAAATGAACCGTGATGATGGAAGAAGTCAAGATATTGCAGGTAAAGGGGCAATCGACATTGAAGTTAAAGATGACTCTACTACATTATTCAAGTTGTTTTATAGGTCCTTAGCCTAACACAAAATTTACTAAGAATGATCAATTGGTCCAAAGAGGCTCTATGGTGAAATTTGATGATAAATGCTTCATATTTATGATAAGAAAAAGTGTCAACAAATTGCTTATACATCAAGGCCGTGACAGTATATTTCATTATGCCAACAGAACACAAAGTTCCTCGTAGTTGTACTATTGATGATCCTATATCATGGAATATACAATTCGAGCATTGAAATTATATAGCCTTAAAGTTCTAAAGCAAAAGGAAATGGTTATTGGCTTGCCTACCATTAATAATAATGAAAAGAAAATATGTAAGGGTTGTATCTTTAGGCACATGTATAGATTACCATTTATTAAGTCCTCAAAATCCCATTGTGGGTGGAAAAATATGTTTTCTACTATTTGTCGATGATTACACCTGCATGATGCGACTACATTTCTTGGAACAAAATCAGAGGCGTTCACTTGTTTTCTACTATTTAAAGCCTTCACTGAAACAAAGTAAGCATAATTTGAAAATTCTAAGAATAGATATGGGGGCATGAATTTAATAGCTTCTGTAAGAATTATGAAATTAAAAAAGAACTAATACTAAGATACAAACATGAACAGCATGGTGTAACGGAAAGAAAATATGGATCAATTGTAGAAATGGCACAAAGCAACTATGAGGAAAAAATCTACCTAAATTTTTTTGGACAGAAGCCGTTAGCATGGTGGTGTAAATTCTCAATAGGTCCCTCACAGAGGATGTATTAAATAAGGCGCTTTCTAAGGCATGGTACAAAAGGAAACCTAAAGTGGAACACTTTCGAGCATTTAACCCTATATCCCATGCCTACATCCCGAAAGAAGATTGCAAAAAAATAGATGAGAAAAATGAAATAGTTATCTTCATTGGATCCAGTGATGTATCAAGAGGCTATAACCTTTTATAAGCCTGAACATTTCAAAAGATGTCATATTTGATAAAAGCACCGAAGTGAGTTAGCAAAAGAGTCTTACACACCATCGACACCAACAAGCATTTAAAAGAAGACTTCAATGATATATTAGCTCTACTGGCACGCATCAAGACCCTTTGAACAACCCTTGCCATTGTAGTGGAACTAAAGTTTCAAGTCTTCCGAACAACATCAATTCCGCCTTTCTCATTTGCAAATTGCAAGCTACAAGAAGTCTATATATATGTGGAGCAACCACAATGTTACATTGTGGAAGGTCAAGAAAATAAGATTAATCGCTCGTACAAATCACTATATGACCTCAAATAAGCACGCAGATTATGGAAGAACAAAGCCACTGGATATTATCTCAAAATTGGCTTTCTAAAAAGCCCAAGTGAAGTAGTGAACCATCACTGTACATCAAGACTCATGGACGACAAGCGATTTCCTTGTTTTGTTCCTCTGCGTTGATGATCATCTACAAGAGCACCAATTCTAAGATGATTAAATAATTTAAGCAGGTAATGATGTCAGAGTATGAGATGATAGACCAAGGACTAATGAAATATGTTATCGAGATGCAAGTGAAATAAAGTCCAGGTCGGATCTTCCTATATTAAGAGAAATATGCAAAAGGCTTGCACAAGAAATTCAACGTGATCAATTGCAAGTCAAGGCACATTGAAGTCTTGTAAGAACATTGATATGTCTTACCCACAATCCGTCCTGCATCATGTATGGAGTCAGCATCGCTTCAAGATCTATGGGTGAACCGAGCAAACTTTCACTTTGCATTAGCCAGAAGGATATTGCGATCTCTCAAAGGCAGTAAGAATTTTAGCCACAACAAAAAAATTCCTAATAACGACGGAAAAAGGAAAGACAGCGACGCAATTTCTCGATCAATGACGGACTCGACGACGGAATGCGTCTATCACTGGTACTCTCATCGCTAACCAGATAGTGACGAAACAACGAATTCCGTCGCTGACTAGTGGTGGAATTGGGGACGGACACGTCAGAGACTATTAAATAGCTTAGGGCCACGGCAGCAATGCAGAGTGATGTACCCAGCGACATATTTTCCGTCGCTCAGAGCTTTTTCTTATGGAAAAAATAGAGACTTATGGGTTGTTCTCCAGAACTCCCCATATCTTAGATTTTCAAATTTGAATTTGAAATGTGAAATTTAAGATTTAAAATTCAATGTCTGAATTTTCAATTTTAAATTTCAAAGGTTCAATTTTAGATCTCAAAAATTACAAAAATTAAACCCTGGAATACGATTAGTGGGTGAAACATTATTGAGCAACCACTCAACACAATTTCATCAATCTAACATAGATATGAGCTAAGAATTAAGAATTGACACCTAAATTTCATAAATTGTGAGAATCCAAAGCTAAAACAAAGTGAAGACGAAGAACATCGACGTATATACTTGAGAGTTATGGAAGGAGGAAGTTATACCGGTGGCATCGAGATGGTGGGTGCGACCTGACGGTGGACACATCAACGGCTTGTGGAAGCTTTGTCGGCGTCAGTATGGACGAGGTTGGTTAGCCTCCTCGCTTTTGCTATCGTTAGCTCTACCACTTGCTCTTTCTTATGGCTGTCCAGCAACAATGAACAAGATGTCGTTCTTTAAAATAATGTTGCAGCAGAACTAGCGACAGATGCATCCGTCGTTGTATTGAAAAATAATTTTTTATCATTCAGCAATGGAAATATCCGTCGCTATATTAGAAAATAAATTCTTATGATCAACCAACAGAGTGTTCGTTGCTATATCAAAAAAATAATTTTTTATCTTTCAACAATAGAAATATCCGTCGATGGCTTTCAAAAAAATTTATTTTTAGTCCAGCGGCGGATATTTCCATCGTTGATTAATAAAAATAGTGAGGGATTAGGTATTCCATCGCTAAGTCCGTCCTTGACTCTCACAATTTGTATGCCTCGATTTTTCATCGGTATTTCCGTCTCTGCTAGATACGAATTTGTCGTATGTCGCTGATTGTCGCCACTACCTTACCTTTTTTTTTAGCAATGAGCATTCTCTATGAGACAGAATAAAATGTTTAGCTCAAGGTTTCACAAATAATGATTGGGGAGGAAATGCTGACGCCAGAAAGAGTACAAGTGGTTACGTGTATCAACTTGGATTCGACTCTATATCATGGTGTTCAAAAAGCCAAGTTAGAGTGGTCTTATCATTAGCGGAAACAGAATATATGGTAGCAACGAACAAGCTCAATGCGCAAAACTGTTTGGCTAGCACCTTATAGTTTAAGACCAAAGGACTTGCAATAGTATTATATGGCAACATGTGAACCATACCAAAAATCTCATCTTCTACAACTACACCAAGCACCTCTAGATACGACGTCACATCACTATGTCCGAGAGCTAGTAAAAAAAGATCAGATCAAACAAAAGTTTTACAAGATAGGGGAACAACCAACAAGCATCTTCTCAAATTCAATTCAAGCAAAGAAATTTATCCATTACACACAACTTGGAATTCAAGATTTTTCATATTATGGGTTGTATTAAAAACATAATCTGAAAAATCAATCCAAATTCCAAAATATCTAACAACCTATAAAGATTTTATAACATATAATACTGTACAAAAGGCTATAAGCAATGTGCCTATATGAGCCATCCTAGTAGATGTAGGGTAGGATCTCATAGCCATAGCAAGAAAAGTTAGAGAAACATCACAAAAACAAAACACAAAAGAAGAGGAAAAAAAAAAAAGAAGAGAAGATATTGTGATGATAATAATGTCGGTGAAGAGTCAAGAACTTGGCTTCGTAAATAGAAAGTGTATGCCATGCTTTTGCAACTTCGAAGTGATGAGTAAACTGTAAAAACCTATTACACGGCTGTCCTCCTTATTTACCTTCCACCAAATTATTTCAACCTTCTAAAATCATTGACTAGCCAGCATAATATTCAACTCACCACATATACCAATCATCCAAAATACCATAATCTAAATTTCATTGATAGCAGAAGGACAATGATTCGGAATGCAATTCCCTATAAATGGTTAGACTTTCTTGTTAGGTGTTAGGATTTAAATATAATTTATTATATTTTTTTGAAGCATGGTGTATTGTAGCAAAACTATAGGCTCAGCCCAAAGAACTAGGTCTCCACCCTGATCTAGGAACCCGATCCGTTTCCTGGGCCAAAGCTAGGTCCAGTCCTGTTGGTTGGATCCTGACAGCAATGCCTGCATAAACCAAGAATCTGGGCAAGGAGCTCGATTTAGAAATCAGATCAGGTTCCTAGGCTAGAACTGAGCCGAAATTCTGGGCAGACAGTGTTACTATCAGGATCTCGATCAATTTGTCCAATCCATAAAGATAAAGTAAAAAAAATAAATGAGAAGTAAGAAAAATGTTGAACTTTAATTAATAAAGGCTCCAATGAGCTTTAAGAAAACTTACAAATCAAATTTACTCTCTAAAACAAACCATAAACCAAAAGGGACAACTTGTTCGTTTCAAAAATGTTTTCAAAAGGCGCCCAAATATTCTTTGATGTGGGGACCATCTGACTCCATAGGTTTGAACCGAGGATCCAATTCGGGGCGAAGGTGCGACATCATGATAGAATGCATTACGACAACGCCAGTCATCACCGACAACTTTTACTAATAAACAAGGGAATTAAAACTACCTACACTAACAAAAATCATGCAACTTGTTAGTATAAATTAATATAAATTAAAAATACAAGGCTAGTCCATAAGAGTAACTAATATGACAATTACGGGCATAACTCGATTAATTAAAGCTACATCTTTACTAAACCCCAAATTAATTAAATGTTACTGTAGAAGGTAAAAATTTTATGACGAATCAGATGGTGCCATGTGTAAAAAAAAAAAAAAATAGAGACCAACCATAAGGTGCCACATGTCACGTTGACTTTGGTGGACCTGCTTGGTCAAAATTAAGTGCAGCCAATCAAAAGCCGCTACGTGTCATCGATGATGCACGAATTAGTAATTATTTTCTTTATTTAAAAATAAGAAAATAATTGCTGGACCTAGGCCCAAAACCCGGCTCCAACCCTAGCCGGCAGAGCTTATAAATAGGGGTCTTCTCCCTTCATTTGGGGCATTCAACATTTTGCAGAATTCAGAGCTCAGACAGTAAGGAGCATCCAGCTACCTAGCGAGAAGGATCAAGACTTGCAGAGTTTCAGAAATCACAATCAGTTACTGGCAGATCAGAACCAAGAAACGTCTTCAGAGTTCTTCAGCTGATTTGCATCCACCGAGATCAAGCATCAAGCCCTCGGAGTACTCAAGTCATTAGGAGATCGAATCAGAGGATCAATTTTATTGTATCAAATTCAGAGATTGTACCCATATACAAAATCAATACAAAAATTCAATTTGTTGCAGAATTTCTTGTCTACTTTATTTTAGCCTCGAAATTTGCATTTACAAATTTGGTACGCCCGGTGGGACATCTCTGCCTCTCATCTCTTTCTCCAAAATACAAACTCTGCACTCCCTCGAAGATAACATGGCCCCTAAGAACGCTACCACCCAATCTTCAAGGAAAATTGTTCGATCTGCATCGCAAGGATCAACAACTGCTAGTGCTGCATCTGGTGGTGTCATGACGAGAAGTATGACAAAAGCTACTGGAGAACAATCAGTTGTGGCTGCACCATCACAGTCACACAAGATTCAAAACCTCGGCTCCAAGGTGTCTGATGGAGTCAATCAAATCGTTTCGAATGCTCTGAAGCAAAAATCTGTTACTGGCTTCATCATGCCACAAACAATTCCACATGGGATGGATGAACTCCAAACCCACACAAACCCTGCTTTTCAACCCTTCAATTTTGAAGATGATGGTTACTCAAGCGGCGATTTCTCTTTAGCATCATCAAAGGGATCACCTTCCTCGCATGTTGAAGTTAAATCATCTGACACTGTCATCATACCAGTTATGGTGACAGGGGCTACTAACCTCGAAGAACAACTGGCAAGCATGAAAGCTACCTTGGATAGGCTCTCTAAAGAGAGTGCAGAAAAGGACGCTCAAATCAAACGCCAGAACGATCAGATTGCTGAGCTGATGAAGAAACTGGAAAAGAAGTCCTCTGAAGCTTCCAACAAAGGTTCAGGCGCCGAAGACTCTGATAAAGAGTCCAGCCACAGTGAAGAATCGGATGACGAGCGCAAGGTAAGAAAAGACCGCTCTTTAGGCTCGATGTCTGTTGAGCAGATTCAGAGCTTAATAGCAAATGCGGTCAAGGCTCAGTTGGGAGCAGGATCTCACAAGACCCACTTATATACAAAGCCTTATACGAAGAGGATTGATGCTCTTCGCATGCCGCATGGCTATCAGCCTCCCAAGTTCAACCAGTTCGACGGCAAGGGCAACCCCAAACAGCATATTGTCCACTTCATTGAGACGTGCAGTAATGCTGGCACAGAGGGGGACCGACTGGTGAAACAGTTTGTTCGTACTCTAAAAGGGATTGCATTCGACTGGTACACAGACTTGGAGCCAGAGTCTATTGACAGCTGGGAACAAATGGAGCAGGAGTTCCTGAATCGGTTCTACAGCACTCAACGTGTTGTTAGCATGACAGAGTTAACAAGCACCAGACAATGGAAGGACGAACCGGTTCTTGATTACATTAATCGCTGGAGATCCCTAAGTCTTGAGTGTAAAGACCGTCTATCAGAAGCTTCAGCCGTTGAAATGTGTGCTCAGGGTATGGAGTAGGATTTACTATACGTCTTGCAGATGAGTAAGCCAAGGACCTTCCAGGAATTGGCAACGAAAGCTCATGATATGGAGATAACGATCGCAAGTCGCCGTGGGAAGTCTTCCTCCTCGTCTGACGCTAGAAAGGACAAGGGCGAATTCAAGAAAAATCCCAAGTCCACTAAGTCCTCAAACAAAGAAGCCATGACTGTTTCAACTGGGGAGCCGGTTCGAATCTCCGGAAAGCCCAAGTATGAAAACAAGAAGGGTGGATTCTCCAAGGATTCTGGAAAGAAGCGTCCTGCATTAAAGGAACTGCAGGAGAAGAAATACCCATTCCCTGACTCAGACTTGTCAGGAATGCTTGATGATCTCCTTGAAAATGGGGTTATCCAACTTCCAGAACCGAAACGTCCCGAAGAAGCTGGAAGGGTTACCGACCTAAAATACTGTCGGTATCACAGGGTGGTCAGTCACCCTCTCGAGAAATGCGTTACGCTCAAGGAGCGTATTATGCAACTTGTCAGGGATGGGAAGATAATATTAGATTTGGACGATACTGTGGAGACAAATCATACCTCCACTCAGTTGGAGTATTCCTCATCGCCCTGGAGGCCAAAGCATACTCTACCTCGTGGTAAACTAAATACCGAATTGATTTCCTCCCTTGGAGTGAAATTAATTACAATTCAATTTGGAAGTCTGGAGCCTGTGGTGATTCCAATTGGTTCCAAAGGGCTCGCGCCAGAGACTAAGCCTATTATGGATGTCTCTGATAAAGCTAATGTTGATGAAGAGGGATGGACTCTTGTCACTCGCCGGAGGCCAAGGAAGCAAAGCCAAGTGCAATCACCGCTTCTCCGCCGCAGGAAGAGACAAGGAAGAAAGAAAAGCCCTCGTCATTCAAAAGGAGAGAAGAAGACCAAGAACGTCAAAAGGTACGAAATTTTTCCTACCGACCTCCTTGAGCAGGAGCCGCTTGTCCCTGTCACGCTCGAAGAGTTTTTCCCAACAGGCTTCTTTGAGAAAGTTACAGTCAACATGACTTCATGTTCTGAGCTCGAAGAAGAGGAAGACGAAGGAAGTGACAGACAAGAGGGGTCTCCTAGAGTAGCTGATAAGACTTTAACTGTCTTGGAGGCTTTGCCAGCTCGCATAGGCTGGGGGCAAATCTTTTGTTTGCCTGACGAGATGCGCCAACATGTTGTTGCTGCCTTACAACACCCAGAACTTTATGCTGATAAAATCAAGGATGTGGGAGCATCAACAGAAGGCCCTGTTCAGTGTGCCTATTGCAACACCGCAGTCACTTTCACTGACGACGATTTGTTGTTGGGATCCAAGCCCCATAATCGTCCTTTGTTTGTGACCGGTTACATTAGGGAGCAGAAAGTTAGACGCATTCTCGTGGATGGAGGGTCAGCCGTCAACATCATGCCGAAGTCTACAATGAACGACTTAAGCATCACAGTGGAAGAACTGTGTAAGAGCCGAACGATGATTCAAGGCTTTAACCTTGAGGGCCAACGTGCAATCGGCATGATTCGCGTTGAATTGATAATGGGAGATTTGACGACGTCCTCCATCTTCCATGTAATCGACGCTAGGACTTCCTACAGGTTGTTACTCGGATGACCATGGCTCCACGAGCATGGGGTAGTGGCTTCCACTTTACACCAATGCCTTAAGTACTACCGTGATGGAGAGAAGAAAATAAATGGAGATGTCAAACCATTCACTAAGGCTGAGTCCCATTTCGCAGACGCAAGGTTCTTTGAAGAAGGTGCTGCACCTAAAGAAACCATGCCGTCAACCATTTCTTCCACAGGCAAAGGTGTCGCAAAGAAGGCCCCTCGAGCAATAAAAGATGATACTCCTAAGCAGCAGCTCGAGAAACAAGCAACCAAGCAAGGTAGCACCACTTCTTATGTTGAGCAAGTCGCAAAACAAGCTGCTGTTTTCACAGGATCAGTACCGCCAATCTTAAGGTACATACCTAGGTCTCGCCGTAAGGAGGGCGAATCGCCCTTTAGCGAGTGTACAAGCAGAAGCGTCGAGACCGAAGCTACCAAAAAGGATGATGAAGCTAGCATAGTCACCTTAAAAGGAAGTGCGATAGTTCCAGCGTTTAAGATGTGGCAGACTAAGGTGAGTAGGCCCCCTCTTGCCGGCTTTGTCGTTTCTTCTAAAGAAGGCGGCGACTTGCCAAGCACACGGACTAGGGAAGGATTTGACCCTAATGCGTACAAGCTTATGGAGAGGGCTGGTTACGACTTTCAAAATCCAGCTGCTTTAGGAAAGGTAGTCGAAGCCAAGCCTCATGGCCTTACTGAAACTCAGAGGAAGATTCAAGAGCAGGGAGGTTCAGCAGCAGTCTCTAAAGTTGGACTGGGTTTCACGCCACCGCAGCCAGTTAGAATCTCCGGCCGACGAAGAGACAAGAAGTTGGTGATTCAACACATCTCAGCTGAAGAAGTAGATGTGAGTGAAGAGGAAAATGCTTCACCCAACCCAAATGCTCTCGACCCAAAGCCCTCTGTGTTTGATAGGCAACAATCATCCACTTCTACAAAACGTCTGTCAGTATTCGCTCGTATAAGGAAAGGGAAAGATCACAGATGCTCTGTTTTCAACAGAATCAAAAATGATTCTCAGCCAAAACCTTCGGTTTTTGCCAGGATAGGAGTTGGTGAAAAGTCCTCGAACTCTCAACTTCAGCTCGAGAAAAGCTCTGCATTTAGCCGCTTGGGAATGATAAATGAAGTTCAAAGTTCAATCCCTTCTCGTATGAAACGTTTCTCTAGTCTAGATGTTAAGACAGACGGTTCATTAAGAGTAAAGAGGCGCACTGTGGTCTTCACAGGCCAACGAAAAAACTCTGGCTCTAACGAGGAAGCGGAGAAAGAAGAAGCTATTTCTTCCAATCATATCACGATCTACGAATGTGATGACTCAGACTCCGAGATAGAGTTGGCAGAGACTCCTAAGACTTTCGAAGATGGGGGCCAGGCTACAGTTGATGATCTGAAAGAGCTGAATCTTGGAACCAATGAAGAGCCTTGCCCTATCTACGTAAGCTCATCACTTACACTAGAAGAAGAAAAGCAGTACTTGGAACTCCTGACAGAGTACAAGGACGTATTTGCCTGGAGCTATAAAGAAATGCCCGGGTTGGACCCGAAGGTTGCAGTTCATCGCTTATCTATCAAAAGGGGTATTTCGCCTAAGAAACAACCTCAGCGACGTTTTCGCCCAGAGTTGGTACCGGAAATTGAAAAGGAGGTAAATAAACTCATAGAGGCGGGATTCATTCGCGAGGTCAAATACCCAACATGGATCGCAAACATCGTGCCTGTCAGAAAGAAGAATGGACAACTTCGTATTTGTGTGGACTTCCGGGATCTCAACGACGCTTGTCCAAAAGATGATTTCCCGCTACCTGTCACAGAACTCATGATCGACTCAACTACAGGGCATGAAGCGTTGTCATTCATGGATTGTACCGCAGGATATAATCAGATTCTGATGGCTCCAGAGGATCAAGAGGCCACAGCTTTCCGCACACCTAAGGGCATTTTTTGCTACAAGGTAATGCCCTTCGGACTTAAGAATGCAGGAGCAACCTACCAAAGGGCAATGCAAACAATTTTTGACGATATGCTTCACAAAAAAGTTGAATGCTACGTCGATGATTTGGTAGTCAAGTCCAAAAAGAGGGAGGACCACATACAAGATCTTCGTTTGATCTTTGAACGATTACGGAGATGTCAATTGAAGATGAACCCGCTCAAGTGCGCATTCGGTGTCTCATCCGGAAAATTCTTAGGCTTCATCGTTCACCATCGAGGAATCGAGATCGACCAATCGAAGATCAAGGCAATTCAAGAGATGCCAGAGCCGAAGAATCTTAAAGAGCTTCGCGGACTTCAAGGTCGCTTGGCATACATCCGAAGATTCATCTCAAATCTTGCAGGACGTTGTCACCCCTTCAGCCACCTCATGAAAAAGGGAGCACCGTTTGAATGGGACAACTCATGCCGAGTGGCTTTCAAAAAAATAAAGGAATATTTATCCCATCCTCCGGTATTGGGGGCACCCATTCCTGGCAAGCCTCTTCGACTGCACATTGCAGCTTAAGAAAAATTCCTAGGAGCATTATGCGTACAGGAAAACGAGGAAGGGAAAGAAGTTGCCCTGTACTACTTAAGTCGTACGTTGGTCGGCGCTGAGTTGAAGTACTCCCCTATTGAAAAGATGTGCTTGTCACTCATCTTTGCCATCCAGAAATTAAAGCATTACATGCAGGCCTATACAGTGCAAGTGATCTCCAAAACTGATCCCATCAAGTACATCTTATCTAGGCCAATCTTAAATGGGCGACTGGCAAAATGGACGGTCATCTTAAAACAGTACGACCTTGTCTATGTACCCCAAAGAGCAGTTAAGGGGCAAGCGTTGGCAGATTTCTTGGCAGATCATCCCATTCCTGATGATTGGGAGCTGAATGATGATTTGCCAGGAGAAGGCGTGTTCTACATCGATATCCTCCCTCCCTGGGAAATGTATTTCGATGGCGCAGCTAGACGTGATGGCGCTGGTGCAGGAGTGGTCTTCGTCTCCCCCGAAAAGCACATTCTTCCGTATTCATTTGTGCTCACTCAGTTGTGTTCTAATCATGTGGCGGAATACCAAGCACTTAACTTGGGCCTTGAAATGGCTATTGAGATGGGGATCATCGATCTCAACATATATGGTGACTCGCAGTTGGTCATTAATCAACTACTTGACGAATACGAGGTCAAGAAAGAGGACCTTGTCCCGTATCACAGGCAAGCATTACGCCTGCTAAATAAGTTGGACATGATCAAGTTAGAGCACGTGCCAAGGAGTGCCAACAAGATGGCTGACGCACTAGCAAGCCTCGCAGCCACTTTGGCACTAGGGGCAGAAGAAGGAATGACTATTCCAGTATGTAGTTGCTGGGTTGTTCCACCAGATGATGAAAACTCAGAGGAAGACGTCAACATGATATGTGTTCTTGAAACAGATGCAGAAGATTGGCGCCAACCTATAATTGAGTACTTAGAGCATGAAAAACTGCCTAGTGACCCAAGGCATAAGACAGAAATACAGCGGAGGGCTTCAAGCTTCCTTTACTACAAGGGGACGCTCTATCGACGCTCCCCTCTTGGTCTTTGGTTACGATGCTTGGGCGTGGAAGAAGCAAAGCAAGCAATGACAGAAGCTCATTCAGGTGTGTGTGGAGCGCACCAATCAGGGCCTAGGTTACATGATCGCATTAAAAGGATGGGCTACTACTGGCCCACTATGGTGCAAGATTGCATAAATTATGCAAAGAGGTGCGATGCTTGCCAGTTCCATGCTAACTTCATACATCAACCTCCCGAACCTCTCCACCCAATAGTTGCATCTTGGCCATTTGAGGCATGGGGGCTCGATGTCGTTGGACCAATCACGCCTAAATCGTCTGCTGGTCACTCCTACATCCTAGCTGCCACTGATTACTTCTCTAAATGGGCGGAAGCGATCCCACTAAGAGAGGTCAAAAAAGAAAATGTGGTTGACTTCATAAGGACACACATTATCTATCGGTATGGTGTGCCGAGGAACATTATCACCGATAATGGTAAGCCTTTCTTCAACAGCCTGATGACAAGTCTGTGCGAGAAGTTTAAGTTCTCCCAGCATAAGTCTTCCATGTACAACGCCCCTGCAAATGGCCTGGCAGAAGCCTTTAACAAAACGCTTTGCAACTTACTCAAAAAGGTTGTCGCAAAGTCTAAACGGGATTAGCATGAGAGATTAGGGGAAGCTCTTTGGGCATATCGAACAACGTATAAGACGCCAACACAATCGACCCCATTCGCTTTGGTGTATGGAGTTGAAGCCGTTCTACCGTTGGAGCTTCAAATCCCATCACTCCGCATCGCCATACAGGAAGGTTTGACGGAAGACGAAAATCACAGGCTTCGCTTAGCTGAGTTGGAGGCCCTTGATGAGAGGAGACTTCAGGCGCAACAAAAGTTAGAATGCTACCAAGCCCGTTTATCAAGAGCGTTCAACAAAAAGGTTCGGCCACGCTCGTTCCAAGTGGGAGACCAGGTCCTAGCAGTAAGAAGACCGATCATCGTTTCTCACAAATCTGGAAGCAAATTCACCTCCAAGTGGGATGGTCCTTATGTAGTCAGAGAAGTCTACACAAATGGAGCATACAAGATAGTTGGTGCTGATGGAGTGCGCGTAGGACCCATAAATGGCAAGTTCTTGAAGCGTTATTACCCTTGAAGTAGAATTAATGTTGTAAAGCTCTTAAGTAAGAGCCTAAACTGCTCGTTCTCAAGTTAAATTTCCTTTGTATTACTCCTGGCCCACAAGAGTCTAAACTGTGAACGGCAAAACAAAACAAATAAAAAATGTTATGTTCTTGAACTACGTATGGCTTGATCCTTTAGGGTATTACATTCCCTCTAGGTACGTAGGGAACTTTTATATATTTCTTAAGTACAGCTGTCATTGTGTTAGTGAATTGGTTTTGTTCATTGGGTACAGTTGCATATTATTGCGTAAACTCGAATCGAAAGATTCATCTTATTGCAATATATCAAAACCAATTACAATAAAACCATACTGAGTTCCCCCCCAAAAAAAAAAAAAAAAAGAGAACTAGCAAGTTGCAAAGTTCCAAAAAATTCTAGAACAAATCCGTCGGACATGGTCTAGGCATCCAATGTGCCTAAAAGCTCTTGGGCACGTTTCCTTGCTGCTTCAACTTGAGCCGTTTCTTCTGCGGTAACTAGGGGGGCAGCATCTAAATCAGCAACCTCTTGTTCAAGAAGAGACACACTATCTTTGGCTTTCTTCAATGAAGCTTCAGTCTCTACTAATTTGTCTTGCAGTTCCAGCTCATCCGCCTTTGCTCGCTCAAGATCTGCCTCGAATAGCTTCCTTCGCTTGTGAACTTGGGCGATAGCAGTAGTTGTCTCATCAAACTGCACACCGACCTTTTCCACTGAAGCTCGTGCCTCCCCAAGTTTGTCTAATAAGGTTGCCCGCTTACCTAGCACATCTTTGGTAGGAGTCCGATCTTCTAATTGAGCTTTCAATTTCAGATACTGACTTCATTCAAGTATGCCTCGACGTTATTCTTCAGCCCCAAATAATCTGCCTGAAAGGATGATAACGTTTCATATATTTGCTCAGCTTCCTGCCGAATATTTCCCAGGTCACTCTCTGTCTTTGGGATGAACTTTTTCAACTGTTGCTGAAAACGTTGCTTCACACTCAAGGCCAAATCATTAAACACGCCAGAAGCAATTCTCCCAGGGAAGTAGGTTGCAACAGAAGGAGCAGGTGATTCACAGCGCTCTGTTTGTTTCACTGGCGAGGGCATTATGTTAATAGAATCGTCCTCAATCGACTTGGCAGCAGGCACAGTCAAGGTGGCTTCACTGTCTTTGTCACCAAATACGGCCTTAAGTCTATCTCCGATTTCGGCAGTATATCCCTACATTAAAAGGAGGGTTAGGTAAAAAAAAAAGGGGAAGGAAAAGGGGGCAGGATAACAAGATGCACCTCTCCCTTTGCTTTGTTTGCCGATTTCAGTGAGCTCGTCGCACTGTTAGACTTGTTCTTGGAGTTAGGCAGCTTGTTGGCAACGTCTAGTTTGCTTTTCGAGCCTGACAAATTCTTCGCTCCACTAATGGAAGACCTAACACCCAAACCTCTCAAAGCTTCAATCTTCTCTTTACCAGGCGAACAACTTCTACTTTTCTGAGGAGATGTGTTTGCTCCTAATGAGGAACTATCCCCTCCTTCTTTTCTAAGCTCAGCTGGAGATAGGGTATGTTCATTACGCTGCTGCATGATTGGCTTATGTGCACTTGCTTTACCAGATGTGACAACTAAGACGGATGCATCATCAGCAATTCTCACTTTAGGAGCTCTTCGTGGTTGCACCATCTCGCCTCTAGGATGTTTAAGCCCTTGAGAGAAAAGGTCGCCTCACGAAGATCGCCACCAATTAGCATATGCAATGGTAACCAGTGTAGACTTCTTGTCAGGAGGAGTAGGAATTGTTACGCTGGACCTTGTTATGTGTTCTGTAAGGTTGAACCAATAGCAAGCTATATCCTGTAAGGTGCCCTCTCTGTCATTCATCCGTGGCTCACTGAGTACATCTTGATAGAAGCCAAATTGTCGCCCAAACTTACAAGGGAAGTATGATTCGATCACAATTGTTCTTCCTTGTCGCAAAGTCAAAAACCCAGAGCGGAGGCAAATCAAATATGCTTTCCAGCTTGAGGATAAATTTTGGGTGTCAATCAAGGTGATCGATGTATCCTTCATAAGAGCGTTAGAATACATGACGGATGGATCCTTGCATTTCAATAGTTCTCGAGCTTCTTGTACGTCAGGAGTCCGATTCATCTTTTCGCCAGAGAACCTCACCATTTTAGGATGGCCATGGCGATGATGGGGATGATCAAAATAAGTTGGGAAGTAAGTCCCTAACCATCCATAAACGTAGTGAATAGGGAAAATTACTTCCAACTTATTCAAGCTCCGAGCAGTGGAAATTCTATGTAATCCCCGATAAATGCTAGCCAAAACAGGAATTGCGAGGTTTAGATATTCCCCGCGAGCTAGTTTGCTTGCAGCTACAAACACAGTTGGGCGAATAAGGCACACTGCTTCAGTTGGTAGCACAAATGAGCACAACCAACAGGAAATTAGGGCAGCAAGGTAAGTCTCTTCGATTAGAGCCTCGGGAATGTTGAGCATCACAAAAGGGTCCTTCTCTCTCTTCGTTCGCCCTGTGCGAGGAGCAATCATACCAGATGGACATGATGTGTTTGTTGGAGCTTTAACTCGCTTCCTGTTGTCACGACTGGGAGGAGGTGTGTAAATCTGCCGCCCTCAAAACCATAAGCGTATCCATTCGGTAGCAGGAAGTTGAATAAGGCCATGAACATCTTGGCATAGTCTGTGGAATGCAGAAAAAAGGAATGTGCAAGTCGCTGGAATATCATTTTCTTCACGTCCTGCAGAAAGGAGTTCTCTGGCGGGCGGAATGACTTCTTCGTAGTAAGCACCGTCAGCTGGAAGTCCACCTATAGTCCGCAAATCCCATAAGGAGATTGACATATCGCCACTCTCTGTGCAAAAGGTGTTGGTAGTGTGGCACCACAGCTCACAAAATACTTTGAAGACGGTGAGACTCATGTCATAAGAGAACAGTGATGCATATAGTCCGTCATGAAGCCTCCATTCCTTAAGTTTGTCCCTGTTGCGACCGAGAACGTCTTCAAGCCATTCCCAATAGCACAGTCTGAAGAAGTTGTCGGAGAAACAAGGTGAAAGATTGCCCCAGGATAGTGTCCCGTCCATGATACGATGCCTAAGTAAGGGTGTTGCTCCTTGGGAAGGGACTGAAGATGCAAATAATGGCGAGCTAAGCTTCAAGACTCTCAAAGTCGAGATGACTCCATCTGATCTTTGTATGTCACGGGTAGATTCCACACTCCAGCATGAATCTGCAAGGTAGTTATGGAGTAAAGAACGCCTGGACGGTAGGGGTGTTGGCATATCTACACGGAGCGTCACGCCTTCTTCAATTGGATCATCTTCTCTGTCCAGGATGGTAAGAGTTGGCTTCTTGGGATCGGATGATGAATCCAGAAAATGCACCATGGTTGGAAGAAAGAGATTCAAGTCGACCCCAATTAGATTAAGTGAGGGAGTCGCCTGCGAAGAATCGAATCTACGGGGAGAAACGATTCCTCGTCTTAGAAGTCGACCTCACTTCGCGATCTAATCGGAGGAGTCGTGGCTGGAAGAAAGAGATTCAAGTCGACCCCAATTAGATTAAGTGAGGGAGTCGCCTGCGAAGAATCGAATCTACAGGGAGAAACGATTCCTCGTCTTAGAAGTCGACCTCACTTCGCGATCTAATCAGGGGAGTCGTAGCTGGAAGGAAGAAATTGAAGTCGACCCAAATTAGATTAAGTGAGGGAGTCGTCTGCAAAGAATCGAATCTACGGGGAGAAACGATTCCTCGTCTTAGAAGTCGGCCTCACTTCGCGATCTAATCAGGGGAGTCGTGGCCAGCAGAAAGGAACTTAAGTTGATTCAGCAGCTTCCTAAAAAAAAAAAAAAAGGGAATTCAGTGGTTCTCGATTCAGTTACACACAAAAAAAAAAGAGGGAATCCAAAAAGAAAAGGGAAGGCAAAATATCAAAGTACAAATGCCCCTCGGCAGAAGCAAGCAAAGGAAAAAAAACAAAAAAAACATGCCCAATTACGATGAGGTGTTAGACTCATCAGGACCAACACTTTACAGTAATTTGACAACAATTTGCTAAAAAAAAAAGGGCCCGCACGACGCTGCTCTTCGTTCTCCCTCTTCTTTCTCTTCCTTCCCCATCCGCCATAGCCATGGTGCTTGTACACCACTGGCGGTCCTATTGCTGGCCGCCTCTTTATTTCCACCAAAAGGATGGCTTTCTACAGCAACGGGCCCATTGCAAAGTAACTACTACCGATAATTCCGAGTTTCGGTTCACGGGATTCTTAAGGTACAAGGAGACTTTCAACTTCCTGCAAAAGATAGTATCCTAGGTTTTCTGATGCCAACGGAAGATGCTTTTGTACAGAGAGATAGAAAGATCATAGGCTCCCTCTTTTAGTGGGATACATATACAAGATTCCCTCTGTAAATTCTTCTCACTTAAGATGGAAAATTAAGTTTTCCTCTCTTTATTCTGCAACTATTAATCTTATTATCTTCACAAACTGATTCTCCGAGGTCGAAACCGGCAAACTGATAATCTAGATTGATATAAGGGGCTGTAATCTTGATTCCATTCTATGGAGGCTCAAAAAAAACAATGAGAGAATGTTTTGAACCTCTCATCGATGAAATCAACGAAGTGTTTATTGGGCTGTCAAAAAAAAAAGAGGAAAAAAAAAAACTACCTCAAAGTTTTCGGCACTGAATAGAAAAAATTGATGAATTGGAGGCACCTGTAGATGAGTATATATAGTAGTAGGCAATTGAAAATTCCTATTCCTACTGCAATTCGAATATCGATAAATTTTTATCTCTCTGAGTTCCAGATAAACTCTGTCTAAAACTATTGATAGAATTTTATCAACTCAAAAAAAAAAAAAAGTAGAAAAAAAAAACAAAAGAGGGTAAAAAAGGGGGAAGCCGTACGGGAAAAAAAAAATTTCTTGGTGCCGAATTTATTTTCCCAAGCCTTACCTCATTAAATTTCAAAAAAAAAAAAAACAACAATCAGGCAAATGTCAAGTCAAAAAAAAAAATTACTTGGCAAATAACAAAGTTGACCCGTCAAACCTTTGATCATTTGCATCAATTAAATATTCGAGATTCAGCCGCTTCAAAAAATGATTGCGCGGCCGACTCTCGAGGGGGCATTTGTAGAAGGTAAAAATTTTATGACGAATCAGATGGTGCCATGTGTAAAAAAAAAAAAAAATAGAGACCAACCATAAGGTGCCACATGTCACGTTGACTTTGGTGGACCCGCTTGGTCAAAATTAAGTGCAGCCAATCAAAAGCCGCTACGTGTCATCGATGATGCACGAATTAGTAATTATTTTCTTAATTTAAAAATAAGAAAATAATTGCTGGGCCTAGGCCCAAAACCCGCCTCCAACCCTAGCCGGCAGAGCTTATAAATAGGGATCTTCTCCCTTCATTTGGGGCATTCAACATTTTGCAGAATTCAGAGCTCAGACAGCAAGGAGCATCCAGCTACCAAGCGAGAAGGATCAAGACTTGCAGAGCTTCAGAAATCACAATCAGTCACTGGCAGATCAGAACCAAGAAACGTCTTCAGAGTTCTTCAGCTGATTTGCATCAACCGAGATCAAGCATCAAGCCCTCGGAGTACTCAAGTCATTAGGAGATCGAATCAGAGGATCAATTTTATTGTATCAAATTCAGAGATTGTACCCATATACAAAATCAATACAAAAATTCAATTTGTTGCAGAATTTCTTGTCTACTTTATTTTAGTCTCGAAATTTGCATTTACAGTTACCTCCCTTAGTGACCTAGGGAACCTCATATTCGAGAATATCAGCCTTTGACTCATGCCTTAGAAGGTTTTGATGATGGACCTAAGAAGGGTTTGCTTAGGTTCTCTGAACTTCTAAATATTCTTTCAAAGTTTACTGGGATTCCGGTTGTGCCTTCTCTCCAATTTTTGGTGTGTATCTCTCTCGCATTTTTGGTGTTTCCTTCCTAATTTTCTGATATGTTCAACCCTTAGGGTTGGCCCCTTAAAGGGATGATACAAGTTGGCTTAGAAAAAGGGGATCTAATTTAACTCTTAACAGGGTTAATTCAGACAGTCATACTAATCCAATAAAATTATAATAGCTAAGACCCGTTTTAGAAGTGGAAAAGGATACTAAGAATCTAACCGGGATGCTTCGACCATTACTTTCTCATCTAACGTCCGTTTTGAGTGATTCTTGTTTTCTCTAAAATCTTATTGAGTTTATTTTCTAATGCCACTAATTTCATAATTTTGGGATAATTTTGGATGAAGATATACTGATATAAGCAACATAGTGAACATATGTCATTTTGGCGCACACCCCAATATTCAATTCACATCTTTCCGCTGTTCATCGAATTTTGGTGTATGATATGTCACTAGAAAGATTATTCAATAGACATGATATTAGTATATAAACTTAATAATTTTATGCATCCTAAAGTGGGATGAAAGTACGGAATGAATCTCAACTAGATGCTGAATACCGTTAATTTAAGCCTATTTGGCTTCTTTTAGCCATTGATGACACTTTTGGGTTCGGATGTGTGGGTTAAGGAATGTTGACACATTTTAAAGCTCTGCATTTTTAATATCTAGGGGTTTCCAAGTCTTATTCGACTGTTTATCAGCATCGGACATTTTATAAAAAGGAGATCCTTTTTAGGTGTCTATAATAGCCAAAGTTAATTATTGTACGTAGCTAGCTTTAACTATAAGATTATAAAATATAAATGTATGTAAAATATACAACACACATCAATTACAATATATAAATTAGATTTTACATATTACAGTTGAGGATTTCATATCACAAGACTTATTTTTTTTAAAACACAAGACTTATAACATACCTATTATATATCTCACTTGTTTTTAATGAAGGTAGGTAGATTTGTACATAGATCACTAAGGGAGCTATTATTGACAAAGTTTGTCTTCAGTGAGATTGTTTTATCTAAAAAAGATTAAATAATTAGAAGATATGAATTGACTGAAATAAAAGAAAGATAATTTTATGGAAACAATTTAATAATGAGACCATCTTCATTATTAGTAAAGAAAGCAAAATGATTGTTAATATAAATTTACTATGTATTAAAATGTTAACCAACTTAGAATCAACCTCAATACGGGTAGGGATGCCGGTAGAGGTTAGGTTGCCTACATCTGAATCTTCTCAAATCCTGCGAAAATAGGACCACACTAGAAGGTGGTGGTGTTGTTGTATTAAAATGTTAACTAACACTAGTTTTCTTGAATATTTGTATTAGAAGAACAGTCCAAGATCCACAATATTCATCAATTTTGAGATTTTTGCATGCATGGGCATGGCGCTGTCTACGATTGATGATATGACCAACTTCAGCAAATGATTAGTATCGTTGCATGGCGTTATTAATTAGTATTATGCTATGGAGCGTTTCCATGCACATAATATATAGTTTCTCTTTGATTATCATGAGTATCTTACTTTTCGGATTCTCTGCGCCTGCATTATCACTGCATGGGTATTTTCTTTTCACTATTTTCATAATTGCTGTAATATAAATGCTTTCAAAAAGAATTATTATATTATATATACTTTGCCTCATTGTGACAGAGCCAAGCAAAGGTCAGACACAGAGGCACTGACTTCTACTGAGGGAGAGGGATTGCTTGCCCCCCAGCTTTTCTTTCCCCTTGATGGGAGACATGGGCAGCACAGTCCTTCTGTTATTTTGTGTTTACAAATAATAGTTTTAAAACTATAATATATAGGAACTGTTTTCTTCGTTGAAAAATAAAAATTGAAAAATCGGTGAAGTCAATTGAAGTGGGTATTTTTTTTGCTGAAGTGGATTAAAGTTGGTGTATTTTTTATATGATTGGTAAAAGTTGATTAAAATAGGGGGTTGAAGTTGGTTAAAGTTGCTAAATTGAGATTTGCAAATGGAAAGAACAGGACTCTAATACATTTATGAGTAGCTAGGACAAGTTGGCATAATATAATACTATGTCTAGGTTTTGTTCAGTTTATTTGAATTTTCATTATTAATATAGGCTGGTGCTGTATTAATACAGGCTGGTGCTGTTCGAGAACTAACTCAGCTTAATATTTAAATTTTTGGTTAAGTTGGTTCTTGAATATAGTATCAGAACTTTTATGAGTTAGAGATTTTAGGTTCAAATCTCATATTAAATTATTACTCAATGTAGCCATGTAGGCATATCATTTGTAGTATCCGCGCTTGACATGAGGGGGCGTGTTAAAATATAAAACCTATTTCTGGGTGTCAACCATCAGTTTAATGTTTTGGTTGAGTTGGTTCTTGAAGATAAGCATTTACAGTATCCACGCTTCAAGCTCAAAGGAGATTTGCATAGAGGAGTGTCCTAGAGTGTTAAAATTAATTCTCGAGCATTCAACTATCAACGTAAGCTTTTTATTGAGTTGGTTTTTCAACAAGTTCAAATTATTTGACTCTTAGTTTACTCCTCTTAAGTATATTATGAAAGGAAAAAGTCTATGTTCATAGAGCATTACTTCGTAAGGACCAATATATTAGTTCAATTCCAATTAATTTGAGGATGAACAAATTGAAACTTTTGGAATTTTTCTTGTTGTTTAAAATGTGGATTTAAAATATAAAATTTGGATTACTACTCGTGAATAATTGTGAACGACTTAAAAGTATAATTTTAAAGCCATGATGTTGTATTTTGAGGCTGCAGCTTAGATTCCCCCCCCCCCCCCAACCAAACCAGGCAGTATTATCCTGTTCGAAAGAAGGTTTCTCAACTACAGTGAACTGATACCTTCTCATTGTTCAACAATATGATTGAATTATTCATGTTATGTAAGTAATATACGTACATATATATATATATATATATATATATATATATATATATATATATATATATATATATGTATGTATGTATATCATTCCAACAATAATGCAAGAATATAATTAAATTCCTTAGTGTCTTACCAATAGAAATAACTGAAAAATTCATGATTAATTGGATTACTTATTGACCTTGATAATAATATTCATGATCTATTCTTTTTAAAGTTCAGTTCGAGTGTTGAGATATTATACAATAATGCTTAAGTAATTACATAAAAAAGATAAAGCAACCAAATGAATTTTAAAATTACGCATTTACGCATGAACTTTATGGTTTTTGAAAAAACTTCACATATATATTACTATGTAAATGTTAAAAATATAAAGATGATAGAGACAATTTTTTGGAACACGAATTAACGTATGAGCATTTTTAATTCTACATCTTTTTAATGTATTTTAAGATGGGTGACTTTTGTAAATTAATGCAGGTTAAGTGATTTAACTAGGTGTCTTTATTCGCAGGGAGAACATAATAATGAATGATATATTAAATACTGACATCCAATATCATTAGATATTAAAAAAAAAAAAAAAAACTATGTGAAAAGTAAGTGTACGAAGGTACGTAGTAAGATTAAAGGATCACCTAGTTTACTAGTCAAACAACATTAACATTTATAAAGCGACTAAAACTCAAGTGTAAAGAGTAAGGTATACCAGTGACACCACTCTTATCCTGTACTACCAAAAACTTTTTATTTTGAGACGCATCCTTATACATGTCTTAAGTGTCTCATATGCTATCCAATGCCTACTTAGCCACTTAAGTTCTTTTTTAGCCTTCAACTATCCCTCTTATACTTTCAAAAGTCAATTCCCCACAATTCTACACAAGTGCATCTAAGTTCTTTTTCATATATGCCTAAAATATATTAATCTTGCTTTACTCGCTCGTCTTATAATTTATCGGTAAATTTTTTGAGGATTATCACTAGATGAGCAAAATAATATTTGAACGTTAGTCCAAACACTAACTTATTGAACATTAAAGTTTAACTGATTGATTTTTGATTTGATCAAAATGTAGAGAGAATGATTTACAAAAATCCATAGAAAAAGGTTTCAGAAATCATTTTTGTTAAGTTGAAGCTTTTTTTTTTTTGGGGAAACATATTAGGTAATAGAAGCATTAAATAATAATATCTAATATTGATATTAGATATTCATTAGATAAAAGATTATAATAAAAACTGCCATGTGAAAATGTGGTGTATGAAGCTAGTAAGATTAAGGTATTACTTGGTATACCATTCAAGCAAGACTAATGCCAACAAAGTGACCAAAATCCAAATGTAAAAGGCTAATGACTCAAGGGTTGTGTTAGATGTTCATCCAGTGTACGTTTTTAGAAAAGTTAAAATAAGTCGCCTTTGAAAACTTATATCGCGTGATTTTCATTAAAATTCCAAATTATTCCTTTTTAAGTGACAAAAACCTTCTCCATCCCCTTATACACTTTTTATGCCATTTTACTCAAATCCGCTATCTGAACAGCTAAGTTTTCCTAACATTACTATCTTAGGCAAGCAATTAACCACTAAACTTAACCATTTGACCACTACCAACTTGTAAATCAGTTAATTATTACTAGAACAACTAATTTCACCGTACACATATAAGGTCTACCATAACTCCCACAAACATTTTTATCTTGAGCCATGTCTTCATATATATTGAAGCTATGGATCCACCTTTGCCTTATGAACTCATAAAGTGGACGATTTCATCATTGTCACGCCCGCTTTAAGTGTCTCTATTGGATTTATTGTCTGATCACTTCATTTCAATTCTCATCTGGCCTTTCTCTAGTTCTCCTATACTTCAAGAAATCAATCCTTTCATAGTTCCGCATCGATACTCTTATAATTTTTGATATAACCAAACTATTTGGGTCTCGCTTTCCTCATCTCATCCTCTATCAATAAAATTTTTAAGAATTGTTATCAGATTTTTGGGCTTAGATCTCATTTCCATGATTTCATCGACTTTGAGTTGCACATAACTACCTACACACCAAAAACAGCCCCAAAAAAAGGAAAAAAGAAGTTGGCAATGTCAAGGTGTGCTAATTACATCAATGAATATAAAAGACAAATCAATCAACAATGTTGGCCAAATGGTGAGCGAGGTGCCATTTTGTGACTGAGGAACATTAATAGATAACGTGATGTTTTCAAATATTGACAAATACTTTTATTCTAATGTTGTTCCATCCCAATTCCCATGAACTACATTTCCTCCTGGAAAGTCATACATGTCTTGTAGCAAGATATTTTTAAATGTACTATCTCATTTTAAATTAACACATTTTATGATTTAAAATCATCAAATTTTTAATGATTACATTTAATTATGAATTGCTAACGTAACCTTAAGTATTCATCATCTATATACACCGACAAATTATTAAATGAAACCCTAATCGAATTAACCCTGTCCGTGAGGATATACGACACGTATATTTTAGAAATGTGGTAAATTATGGATAAAAAGATAATCTTATACAATTTATAAGTTGTAATATGCTTCTACTATTCAATCATAACATTTTTTTCAATTTAAAAACATGATAATATGATTTTTAAGTTAAAATAAGAAATTTATAAAGTGTCTTGTAGTAAGACATTTATCATTTTGCTTTCTCTTTTTTACAATACATGATAAATTAATTTCATATCAGATAAGGGGGGAAAAAAGGAATTGACAGCCCACTATGAATTGAACCTTCATCATTTTCATTTCCTATAACAAGGGGCCTGCTTAGTTTGTCAAAAAAAAAATTATTTCGTTTTCGTTTTATTTTACTAATTTTGTGAAAATTATGATGAAAGATTACAAAATCTTTGAGAGTCTATAAAAAATTTAAAGATACGTATTTAAAAAATGTAATGAACATAGATGTTAGTTAGTTCAATTGATAGTGTTTCTGTATGTTGCTACCAAAAACGTGGATTTAGACCCTGCCTATATCAACCATTGTGCCTCCTTTTATCAAAAAAATAATAAAATGAGGCAAACATTCATTAAAATATGTGGTATTAGAGATTGATAAAGTTTTTCAAAATATATAGTTATTTGTAAATTTTTTGAAAGATAAAGTAAAAACTAAAATATTCAAGAACTTGTCAAATATAAAACTCAGTACTATAAAATAAATCAATTCTATCCTTGAAAGCTGGAAAGTTTTGTGACAGTACCTTTTCTTGTTTTTTTTAAGATAACTATAACTCGCAAAACCATTTTCTGGCTTAAGTTTTTGGTCAAACCATATTGGAGGAACCGTATCAAAGATAGAGGTGCAACCATATCAAAGATAGGGTAGAAAACAACCACAAGCCTCAAAAAAGATATTGGAGGAAGAAGATACAGGTGCAACCACAAAACAATGAAGACAAGAAAGTGAGGCTCAGTCAAGAAGGTCCTCAAGAATCCTACATCCTTAAAGGAGAAGTGAATTCAGATTTTATGGATTGGTTGAGTAGAAGTCTTTTGTGTATACACTTCAAAGGAACCTAGGGATCTAGGAGCATTAGCCTTAACTTTGATAAGTGGGTTTGAGGAATGTACCAAAATTTGCTCCTTAAGCAGTTTAAAATTCATCCTGACTTTTCCTACACAGGATCGTATGGAAAAAGTGTTAAGCAACCATGAAGAGCTTGATTTATGGTTCGTTAGTGTGAAGAAATGGGATAAGTATGATTACTGTGAAACGAGAAGAGTCTAGATTGAGATTTTTGGAGTTCCTCCCCATGGATGGACGTGGAATAATTTCAAAAAAGTTACCGATATTTGGGAAAGAATTGCTTGTTTGGGCAAATCCATTGCAAGAACCGACTCCTTTGATTCAATGAAAGTTCTCATTGATACAGACAGATTCCACACAATAGAAGCAGATGTGATCCTTTCGATTAAAGATTCTGGATATAGACTCAAGATCAAAGAAGTGGGACTGTCTGTCCAAGTGATTCAGCCGGCTCACATACCATGTTCATCTCCTCTAGCTGAAGCTATGGATTCCAACCATGAAGTGGTGGGTTTCAAGGATTTGGATGATGAGGTGGCATTGGAAGATGACGTGGAGTGCAGTAATTGGAGAAGAGATGTTATCGCTAATGCTGAGCTAGTTGGGAAAGAAGTTAACGAGACTTCAAAAATCCCAATTAATTCAAATACTGCAAGGGAAGATGAAAGGCCAAAGGACAACCCATTTGAAAGCATTCATACTCAATCAAGGACCAAAACAGCCTGTTTTAGCCAAAATGGCTATTCAGAAGAAATCTTCAAAACCACCCAGCATTTATACTCATTGGAAGCTAATGTAGAACATAAGGAGCCAGAAATTAATGATAAGCAACCCCCGGGTTTCGAGAGAAATGATAATGATAACCATGTGTTGGTTTTCTCCCCTACTAAAGAAATTAATGTGCCTCCTCCAGGTTTTGAATCAGTTGTCACTCCATCGACATCAAAGAAGGTCCCTAGAAGAAACCTTCAAGTAATTGACAGAAGGGTGACAAGAAGCCAGAAGAAGTTGGCTAATCCTTATTCAAGCAGTAGCCAAGACATTTCAGAGACCCTTATCAAACTGGCAAAGGAGTCGCTAGAGGTTGGTAAACTTCTTGGAATGGTAGTCATTGACAAGGAAGAGGCTGCATTGGGGAGAATCACAAATAGTTTGAGAAAAGAAAGAAAAGCACTTAGAAACAAACTCCTAAATGATCCAACTCAGGCATCGAAATAATTGTTTTGTCGAGCAAGAGTTTTGAATGCAGAGGCTTTGATTCAAGCATAAGTCCAAGGCGGGGATGAGTTGAAGGGAGTTGTAGTCTAGTATTTTAGAGGCACTTTTGATTGGCACTTTACAGGATGCAATCTTCTGAAGTCTGTGGAGATGTTTATCAAACAGTTGGTGGGCGCTCAGTGTTAAACATGGAAGATTAATTCGAGTGATTAAAAAGGGAGGAAAATGCTGAGAATAAGGAGGCATATTGAGAGGTTGGATTAAGATTTCATTGGAGCTTTTTATTAAACAGGTGGTGGGCACTCAGGGAATGATGTTTTGTAAAAGGTTTTGGCAAGGTGCTGCCCAAGCATTTACCAAGATTGAAAATGGAAGTGGTTGGTGAATTAACTTGGAGCCAAAAAGTTCAATCTGATGATGGGAATAGAATATGTATGGTTAAGAATTAACAATTAGTAGAGGAGATAGAGAAAATAAGAAGGGGGTTGGCAGGAAGAGTACAGCGAAAGTAGCCCTGTGAAGGTGCTAAGATTGATAACGCTTGAGGTGAAAAGAAAGTAGAATTAGAAAAAGTTTTCAAGTGTCATGTCTTTGAGGGAAGCTGGTACAAGATAAACAATTACTAAAGTGGTCATAGTTGCCCACAAATTGAAATAGAGTGGAGCGGATAAAGGTCCATGTAGTGTTTCTTGGTTTTGATCAATTGTGGTTTTGTGTCCTTGGTTGTTGTTTTTTGTTTTTTGTTTTTATTGTAACCCAAACTTAGCCTAGTGGCTTATTCATTAATCAAAAAAAAAAGTTTTTGGTCAAACCAAAATACTATTTGTATTTTGAATCCTCTATTTCATTGGATCGAGCTACTGTTGACTCAATAAGAAGTATAGCTCTTCCATTGCAATTTTTTTTTCATTTACAGAACTTGAACCCGAGATTTTACTTAAGGAGAACAAGTATCAAACTACTTGAACCAATCTATATTTATGGAGTCGCTTTCTTCTAGGTTGATGGGCAAAACACCATTCTTCCAAGTGGTGGGATGAGAAGTGACAGAGCCATTTTATTATTGGTAGACTCAAAGAATGGCAGCAGCACCACCACCATCTGCTTGTCTTCTTCTTCATCAAACTTTTTTACTTTTTTCATGCACGATCCAAAAGGCTGGATTAAAAAAGGACTCATCAGACTTGACATTAGAACGGATTGAATATGTGATAGTGACATTATTTCATATAGAAAAATTGAGATGTCTTAAATACGTGTATTATGTAGTAACTTTTTTTATTAATTTTTTATATAACTGTATTTGAAATTACTATGACATTATTTCATATAGAAAAATTGAGATGTCTTAAATACGTGTATTATGCAGTAACTTTTTTTATTAATTTTTTATATAACTGTATTTGAAATTGAGTAATTTCACACATTTTTGTTAACTGTCTTAGTTTTATTGGTAGGATATTACTTACATTTAGTTCATTTTATGTTTTAGTATGCATGTAAACCAGTTAAATCGAGCGAGCGGGTTAAATATAGGTCGACTATTTTGGATTCGACTTTGATAATGGTAAAACCTAATCCGATCCTAAAGTTTCGGGTTCAGGCTTGAAAATGATAGACCCTAAGATTCAAGTTTCGAGTTCGGGTCAGACCCAATAGATTAGAAGCGTTTTTTATTGATTTTTTTCTCATACAAATACTGTAAGAATTGATATATTTTTTTTGAAAAAATGAAAAAGAATCTGGTTCCGAAACTTCTAATTTTAATTTTTAAGCTCTTTTCCAGTGCCAATCTTCTAACCAAAGGATGTATCCTCTTCGATTTCTTCTGAACTTATTGGTTGAACTTATTTATTGAACTTATTATGAACTAAACTTATTTGAACATATTCTTCAAAAAATTTGTCAAAGAGAGCCGGGCCTAAGACTCATTGATGAGTTTTTAGATTATATTTCCTCAATAAGAAAATTAAAAAAAGAAACGAAAATTGCATGTACATATAACCAAAATTCGTATAAAATGTACTTGATGAGTTGATATTATTCATCCAGAAGAGATGTTCAACTACGTAAAACACATGTTTTGCCCAAGCATACTATTTTACACGTACAGTGGCATAGTGATTTTATTAAATGATGAAAAAGGTAATTTGTCATAGTAAAATGGGCAAAAGAAAAATATTAGTGACAACGTACCATAAGGAAGATCTTGTGGCTGTGGAATATAGTAATGAACTAGAACTATTCTCCGTACGATGTAAGAATTGAGCTAAATGATATGCTAATGTCAAAAATTATAATTAATTTATCAATAATATTGTTTTCATTGTTTATAATTAGATTTATTTTATTAGTTAAATGATCTTTGTATCGATCTATTGAATTTTTTAGATTTAAGCATGTGTTATTTCAATAACATTTTCAATTAATTGATCAAGAAGAAGATGAAAGGTATTGTGGGGTATATAAAGAAAATAAAACAAGTATTGTGTGCCTGCTTAAACACACAAAATAAATTTAAGTAGTAGTTAATATGCTAACCAATAAAGTTATGATGCTTGACAAAAATATGTAAAGTTACTCAATTTTAGATATAGTTATAAAGATAAGGAAAAAATATGTGAAAATTTTAAAAGAAGATGGAAATATATAAATTTTGCTCTCTTTAACTTAGATTTTAACAGCTAGAAATACTCATTAATATATGCATTGGATAAATAGAATTTTTGCACAAAAACACATATATTTAAAAATCAACCTAACCCAAAGGGGTCGACCATAACTCTATGGAGTTTGACCCAAACTCATCCGGCTCACAAAATCTTGTCCAAGACCCTCACTTTTCATGTGGATTCGATTCGAGTTATCGAATCGAGTAAATTTTTGCCATGCAATTCTTTTTTTTTGGGGGGATACATTTCATTAAATCTTTCATCTCTCTTTAATCAATTATTAATTAGATATGTCATTAATGGACATTTACTCACATATGGAAAGTTGACACATGCATAAACCTATAAAAAAAATGATAGATACAAAAAATTATTCAACTATAATAAAATAACTTGTACAATAAAATTTAAAAAACGTTGTTGATTAAGTATTTGTAAATCTAGACATTGACATATTGTTTAACTCAACTCTAGCATTGGAAGGGAAATAATTTTAGTTGTGTACAAATCACTTGAGCTTTGCGTATTTTTCATTTCTACCATCTCCATGGACCCATTTGATTAATTGTGAACAATAGCCCACACATAAGAGGTGTATTAAAATATATATTTGATAAATAAAGAGATCTTGAATATGTATATAATTCAATAAGTCACTCCATCTGCTACTAATTAATCTTGAATTAAAATTTCATTTGATTTTCATATGTCGCTCGTTTATTTAAGGTCTAGTTCATATAAAATTTAACAAAAACTTATAAAAATCATCATTAAACTCTCTCTTTCTCTCTCTCTCTCATTCGTATTTTAGGGAGCAGTGGCTTAAATCAGTAGATTTAGATCCTACCTTTTAACTTTAGTAGATTCATTGATGATTTTAAGGAGTTAATAAACTATCATCAGTACTTCAAATCAAGGTCCGTGCCACCGATCTCTTACTCTATCCCACCATCTTTCTCTCAAATAAACACACATGTAACCTGCTTTACTTTGACTGGCATTTGATTTTCATTCTTTTTTTTTTTTTTTTGTTGGGTGAATTGAAGTGGAAATCTGCAATTCACTCTTTTGAGTAGTACAGGGGGTAGGAGTGTTTGTTTTGTCATTTGGCCTGCGAAGCTTTGACTGGGATTTGAATGCCCTTTGAACTATCCGGACCCCCCCACACATCCCCATCAATGACCCCCAAAGGGACATCCAAAGTAGAGAGAGATTGAATAATAGGACACAAATTTGAGGACCCCATCTCTGCCTTCTTCTCCTCCGTCCTCCATCCTCCATCTTTCTCTCTCTCTCTCTGTCTCTCTCTCCAACCCCTTCTCCTTCTCACAATGGCAGCCCAAGAGAAAGGAGGAGGAGGAGGAGCAGGAGAGATGATGAGGGACTACAGAAAGGGAAATTGGACCGTCCAAGAAACAATGATCTTGATCGAAGCAAAGAGGATGGATGATGAGCGGCGTAAAGTGAGCCGATCATCGAGACAGCAGCAGCAGCAGCAACAACATCCACAACCTCCTCATCATCAGCAGCAGCAACAACAGCAACAGCAACAGCAGCAACCGTTGAGGTGGAAGTGGGTTGAAGAGTATTGTTGGAGGAGAGGGTGTCAGAGGAGCCAGAATCAGTGCAATGATAAGTGGGATAATCTCATGAGAGACTACAAGAAGGTCAGGGAGTACCAGCGCAATCTAAATGAGGATCGTAACAATAATAAATCATATTGGGAGATGGATAGAGTTGAGAGGAAAGAGAAAGGATTGCCCACCAACATGTTGCCTCAAATCTACCAGGCCTTGTACGACGTCGTTGAGAGGCCGGGTACTCCTACTACTACTACTGTTCAACTTTTGCCGCCGCCTCCTGTTGTTGAAATACGGCCGGTGGCGTTATTACCTCCACCGCCGACACTTCCGTTGCCTCCGTCACGTCCGCCGCCGCCTCCGCCGCCCTTGTCGTATTACTCCCACCAACATGTACAAGCACAGCAAGAGGCACAGCCGTCGCCAGCATCGTTAGGTATTAATTAGGCGCGCTCTTCTAAATTAATTCCTCTAATAGTTGCATTCTGGCTGTCCATAATGTAGGCATAATCCTACCCCATTTCGGAATCTTGAGTTGAAAAAAGCAAATAAATAGTCAATTGTTTGATAATGACTTTTTTGACCAATTTAATATGCACTTCTAAGACAGTGATATTTATGTTGAATTGACATTTAATTCACATCTCAAGTTGTAGACAATCATCAAATATCTTTCCGTAGAGAATTGAGTAAACTTAATTCATTTCTCAATTTAGTAAATTGAACTAATCATCTGTAATTTATATGTTGAATGGGAGAAAATTGTTTCTGAAATTGATTGGAAATCCAAATATACTCATCTACAATAAGGCTAACACACACGTTTCAACTTTTCGATAAATAAATACAATGTCGATCATACTAATATCTACTTTGGTGAATTAACGTCTAGTTCAGATTCCGAAAGTGAGCATTCGCATCCTGAATCGCCGGCGAAGAGGAGGAAGAGTCGAGAAGAAGAAGGTAGAATACCTTCAGCAACACCAACACCGACAGTACCACCACTGCCAACGACGACTCCATTGGTAGGAGGACCGTCATTATCAACGTCAACAGCTGACCATCTTCAAGAAGTAGGAAACGCGATAAGTAGGAGTGCAACAATGATAGCGGAGGCAATCCAAGCAAGTGAAGACAGAGAAGAGAGAAGGCATAGGGAGATTGTGAATTTGCATCAAACTAGCCTAAGACTACAAGAATCAAGGACCGAGATGCATAGACAAGGATTAAATGCATTGACTGATGCCATTAACAACCTTGCTAACTCCATTCTCCATTGGGCTAATTCACAGAAGAATCAGGGTGGTGGACCTTCTTCCAGCTGATTATTATTATTATTATTATTATCATTTATTTATCCATCATTTTTTAATTTAAAAAAATGTATATACTAATTTATATGGTGCTCCCACCCCTTGATTTTTCCCAGTTTGCATTTTCATCAGATGAGATGACAGACATACTTGTGAGTGATTGGTTCTGATGCATGGGTTTATGTTTTTGCCCGTAGGCTTTTTGGGTAAGAGATGGGAATTTTACTCAAATCCATTTGTTATTGCACGTTGAATTAAGGGAATCAATCCATATTAATTGATCAATGCGAAAAGTGTTGTCTACTCTACATCTTATCTTTTGCCATCTGGTAAAGGAGCAAGAAAAGGCTGCTACCCCAATTTAAGACACTTGAATGTCATAGACCCCAGCAAAATCAAAGTATTTTTCTGTTTTTTTTTTTTGGGGGGAAAAAATGTAACCTATATCATATCGATGTTTTTTTAACTTATTTTAATTGAATTTATTTTGAATTGAATTTATTTTTACTAAGTAAAATTTGTATTTGTTTTGTCAAATTGAGTTGAACTTATATTTGGTGATTAATGAAACTGAACTTATTGTATGTGGTTAAATTCTCAATTAGGTTTACTGAGTTGAACTAAGCTTATTTAGATTTTTTTTTTTTTAAAGAACAGAGCTTTACCCCAGCATTTTATATATGTACATACATGTATTCAATTGCATTCAAGTATTCCAATAAAAAACATAGTATTATATGTATACAAACATGCAGTTAGCCATCATTCGAAAAGAACAAGTACATGACAGTAAAACTTGGTAATACCAACATGTGCATAAAATACAAGTTGGCCCTTCTCCGATCTTAAAGTCTCATGTTTTAAATCAACCCAATGGATTGGATACATAACTTTTGTTTTTTCTTCTAAAAATATTACGAGCATTAAAGTAGGTTGGGGCGCAGGGGAGAATTAGTCTACAAAACATTGATAATTAAGGTGAAGTGGGAAAATAAATAGTGATTAATTATGAAACCTCATGTTTAGACTCGTTTCAGCTGACTGTTATATAAAACCTAATATTCGTTAGTCCTTTAAAATTATTTCTTCAACAAGAGAAAGACAAAATAAATGAATCTTCCTTTGATGGCTAGAGGCGTCAAATTGTTAATTAAGAATACTACAACAAAAACAACAACTCCCAGTGTGGGTCCCGCTTTCGCGGGATCTGGAGAGATTCAGATGTGGGCAACCTTATCTCTACCGGCAATCCTGTCCGCAGTGAGGTTGATTCCAAGAGACCCACAAAAATCAGATTTTGTAAAAACATTTTATAGAAGAAGGATTTTGTGAAGACATTCTATGGAGAAAACTAAGGATAAGTCGCAGGGAATGAATTAATAAATACAAAAAAATACGAAAAACATCAGGTGGTAGTAATTATGTAACCATAAGTGTAACAAGATAGAGGAAGATACTGTACCTTAACAAACAGAGGTAGGCAAATAATGTATCTTTTCAAATGCGTAAACTACCTGCATGCAAACATGACATACGAAAAAACCACAACCAAACCTACTCTACTGCAACCGAGTGACCAATTACGAGACTAATTCTCTGCGAACTAAGATCTTAATCCTATCCCGCCTTAGTCTCCTATCCTGCGTCATGTCCTCCGCTAACCCTACAACTTTCAAGTCATCTCTAAACACCTCGTCCAAACTCTTCTTTGGTCGTCCCTTTCCTCTTTTGCCTTTTGGGATGTTAATCCTCTCACGTCTCCTCACTAGAGCGTCCGCACTCCTTCTTTTCGCATGGCCAAACCATTTGAGTCTTATTTCTCTCAACTTATCTTCGATGGGGATCACTTTAACTAAGTCTCTGATCACTCCATTACTAATTCTATCCATTCTCGTATAACCACACATCCATCTAATCATCCTCATCTCTACTACCATTAACCTTTGAACCTGAGTCTTCTTTATAGGCCAACACTCCGGTGCATATAATACAGCAGGTTTAACTACTATACGATAAATTTTGCCTTTTACTCCTACAGGCATTCTCTTATCGCACAGCACACCTGAAGTATACTTTCATTTTTGCCAGCCCACTTTTATGCGATGGCTAATATCTTCGTCAATGTCCCCTTCATGATGAATGATCGAGCCTCGATATTTAAACTTCTCGACCTTTGGTATCTGCATCCCTTCAATGGTGACTTCTCCCCTCTCGTCTTTCCTTCCACTGAAATAATAATGAAGGTATTCAGTCTTCGATCTACTAATTCTAAAGCTTTTAGACTTCAATGTATGTCTCCATCGCTCCAGTTTTTCATTAATTCCCTCCCTGGTCTCATCAACAAGAACAATGTTATCTGCGAATAATATACACCAGGGTAACTCATCTTGAATTCTTTTTGTAAGTTCATCCATGACTATAGTGAAAAGAAAAGGGTTTAAAGTGGAGCCTTGATGCAGGCCCATAATAAGGTAGAAGTCATTGGTAACCCCTCCTGGCGTCCAAACAGTCATCCTACCTCCTTCATACATAGCCTTAATAAGTCGAATATACACTGAAGACACTCTTTTCTTTTTTAAACATCCCCATAATACCTCACAGGGGATTCTATTATATGCTTTTTTTAGATCAATGAACACCATATGAAGATCTATTTTTCTATCTCTGTACAATCCCATGAGCCTTCTAAGGAGGTAAGTCGCCTCTATGATCGACCTGGTAGGCATAAAACCAAATTGGTTCTCTGTTATCGAGATATCCTTCTACAACCTTTTCTCAATCACCCTCTCCCACAACTTTATGGTGCGACTCAGCAACTTTATACTCCTATGAATATTACAATCTCGAATATCACCTTTGTTCTTATACAATGAGATGACTGTACTAAACCTCTATTCTCTTGACATCTTAGCAGTCCTAAAAATAACATTGAAAAGCTCTGCTAGCCACTTCAATCTCTCTTCACCCAAACACTTTCACATTTCTACCGGTATCTAATCTGGTCCCTCTACCTTCCCATTTGTCATCTTCCTTAAGGACTCTTTAATCTTGTCATTGCTGATAGGTTCACTAAAATGAGGATCAAATTGACTCTCACTGCTCTCTCTACTCCTACTTCGAAAATCCACCATCATTTCACTATTTGGGAGTTTAGAAAAGTACATCTGCCATCTCTGCTTGATTTCTGCATCCTCACATAGCACCCTATCATTTTCATCTTTGATACACCTCACGACACCCAAATCCCTTGTTCATCTTTCCCTAACCCTCGCTAGTTTAAAGACTTCCTTTTCACCTTCCTTGGTCTCCAACTTTTGATATAACCTATCATAAGCCATGCTGTTTGGTACAGCAATAGCTTTCTTGGCTATCTTTTACTATCGACACTCATAGGTTCATCGAATTCTAAGATCTCAAGATGGCTATTTTTGCTCATCTTCTCCCTCTAGATACAAAGTCCTAATTCAAATAGAGTATTTATCAACCCAAATTCTATATGGCCATCGATCTAGTTGTAAAACTATGATTTTGAAAAGGATGACTCTTTGATTTTTGAGTGAAGTTAATTGCCTCTTTGGTATCATATATGGTTTAACGAACAATATTGATAGGGCATTCACTAATGAGGATTAGTCAGATGAATCAATTTCAAATAAATTACTAAACCTGTAAACTGCAAACACGGGGACTTGATTTAATTTTTTAATTGCAAAGGTTTGGAATATTTTCTAATTGATTTGACTTGCTTGGTTGGCCTATTTTAATTTGGTGCTTCTCATTTTATCTCAATGGACCTCTAATTCTCTCTTTATATGTCATGTTCTGCATGTTTTTTTCTTTTTTATTTAGATCAATGCAGATTTATTTAGTTTTTTTAATTTATTATACGTAGTTTCATTTCATGGTAAAATTTGTCATACTTTTTTTTCTAAGTTGTAGTAAGAAATTAGGTATTTGGTCTTTTAAGTCGACATTATGAGGTGGTCTTGATAAGAGATTTAAACATTTGATTGGTGTTATAGTTCAATTTTCAGAGTAGTACTTTGGTTTTCATTTGATGACCAAAAAATCCTCCTGAGTTGGACTTATATTGTACTATATATATAGAACTTCACAAATTCTAGTTGAATTGCATAATTGGCTACCGGTAGACTTCTCCAAAATAACAGATAAATTGAAGTATGAAACTGAAGAAGATTTGAATGAAAGAATAGTCTTAGTTCTATAATGTATCCTATTGGTGGAACAGGACTAACCTGAATACGAAGATGAAGGAATTGTTATATCGTTTACTACCCACTAACCACCTCGGCCCGAATAAGAATCAGAATAAGAATCATGGATGCCAAGTAATTGTTGGTGAGTATAGTAGTCACCAGTAGTGTATCATGTCCCAAACCCTAACCTCTAGATGGTAGGAAAACGACAGAGAAAAATAATCATGTTTGAGGGGCTCAATTGGATGAATCAATTTCTCGTTACTAATTCTGATGATTAACTCTCCTTATATAGGTATTTTATGAACTAATTATAGTCGTATTAGGAAACAACATCCTAATAGGATTAGATATAGTAATAGATGTGGTTTAGCCACTCCCAACCATTAAGGTGATGGGTGGTCATCCAACCTATTATATATTACAATACTCTCACTCGGTCACACAAGCCTTTTTTAACACAACCTTATAACATCACGTCTCTTTCATTTCATACAGGGAATGGGGTGTGCGACAAAGAGTAACATGTAGTGTTATGTTAAATTACCATTTAACTAACATAACACTTTCACATTAATGACATCCAAATCATCCAAACATCATCAAAAGCATATATGGTCCCTTAATGCTTACTATGATATCATGTGATTATATACCAAATATAATTCTCCATGTTGATATGGTGAATATAGATATATTCTTCCTTAGGCACTTATGATATTATCTTTTAGCTTGATTGCTTTCCTAATGTGTTCCCCTGAACCGGATCCATCTTGGCAATTTGTATACACACTAAAGTAGCAATATCAAATTTTGGCTTTATTTAAGTCAAAGGATTTCATTACAGAAGTCGCGGGATAACATGGTGAGAAATAAGGGAACCATTTGTCACTCCCAGAAGGTTGTCGTTGCACAAACAATATGATATGTGTGTCATGATGTAACACCCTCAGATTTCTAATTCTTTATTTACAACTAATTTAACCTGAATGGCAGTGGAAATTCCTAACCGGGTGTTACCGCCGTATTCCCTTCTTGGAAATACCAGGCTCGATACCAAACAAACAATTAACACCAGAAGTCTTTATAAATAATTAAAATTTTACATCTTTCGGAATTTCAGTGATACCAAATAATCAAAATTACTGTTTATCGATAACAATGTCTAATCATAAATTTTCTGCGTTCGCGCTTTGCCCTACTTTCATGTCCCCAGCCCCAAGCATGATTAGATCACCTAAAAACAAAATATTTTATAAAAGTGAGATAAACTCTGTAAACAATTACCCTAAACAATCAACTACGCACACAAATTCATTTTGGAACATTTTAAGGGGCGGGAAAGCTAGCAAGACTTCCAAGGCACACATCTCATTATTATAGTCTCTTCTGACTACCCAATTCGGGAATATAATTATAATTCAGGATTCAACAGTTTGACCTTAGGTAAGCGACCCCAGTGGGTCTTATGGCCTGCGCTCCCATTTAGCGCAGCCGCTTCACTCATTCCTGACCTACCGCTACTCAGGCGGTTACCACTTACCTATTTCCTGGCCTACCATCAATAAGGATGGTTACCGTTAATTCTGGCCCACGCCTTAGCAGAGCACGTGGCTGCTTACATGCATGCACTAGTTTCCCAGGAAAGGCTAATGACCTTCAATCAATATAGTCTGATTTACAACTCACCCTATTCAACCCTTTTTCAGTTAATGATTTCCTTTCACTTTATCGGCAATCAATTTAATATGATAAGTTCATTCAAACTCAGTTACTTCCTCCAATAATAACAACACAGTAGTAATTCAGGAATTTCCACTAACATAATAAGTCTCGAATTCATATCATACCATGTCATACAGTTCCCGACATGTAGACACATTTAGATTCGCATATCATTATTCCTTAAGAACAGTAAATAGGGCAGTTCTTACCATATTCCAAAACACACGTGGTTTCACAACGCAGGAAAGGGTTAGGGCATGATTGTTACCTGAATACCGTACAAATTATAGGCTCGGTTACTCAATTGAGGTTACTACTCCGCACCTGGGCCCACACACAGCCCACAATCAGTCTAAATTCAACAAGGTACACCCCTGGCCCTCTCACGAATTTTTTATAAAATTTTTTTAGGTTTTCAGGGCTCTCAACTCAACCTAAGTTAGGGTCCAGATTCGGCCAGAATCTAGGCCCCACTTTCAAAGACCGTAACTTTTGATGCCGATGTCCAATTTAAATGTTCTAACCCAATTCAGAAACTTTGGGCCGTCTTCTACCTTTTCTATGTTCAGAGTTTTGCCCATTTCTGTCCTAAACCAGATCATTTTCCTGCTTCTTTTAGCGATATCAGTGTCTATTTTAATCTGGATAGTCCCGGGTAAGTAAATTTTAACTCGGGCCACACAATTCCAATCGACCCGATTCCAAAAACAAGATTGCTCAGCACATCCAGAGGCTTCTACCCAAAAAGTTTTATAATTTTTAGCAACCGGACCTACCCCAGAGAATTCTTCAAATCTGGGGACAAAGCAGTCCAACACCCAGCCCGATAATAGCTGACAGATTTTCTAACCCAAATTTCCAACCTCATAACTTTCACACCTGACCTCTAAAAATCAACTTCTAGCCCAATACAGAAAGGTAATCTTGTCTACTACAACTTCCATGTTTGGTATTTGTCCAAATTCACACAGTAGCTAGGTTAAAAATCATAAAATTTTCCGACTATACCTGCTAACCTGATTTCGACAACGCCCAGTAAACGAGCCACAACTTTTTCGTTTTAACTCTGATTTGTTCGATTCAAAAACTCACGTACTTAGCACAAAAAATATGCCTACCATAAAAATTCCATGATTTTTGGGTGTTTAGAAAAATTTCACCGAATTTTCAAAGTTAGGGTACTGCAGTGCATATTCCGCCCAGTCCATCACTCCACTTTGGGGTCGGTTTTTGCGTGTGTTGGGTCACCAAAAACTTTAAATCTCCCGTTACTGACCCTTATACCCTCGCCCCATCCCAAGCAAGCCAAAAGAATAATGTTTTAAACACAAAAAAATCAAAACGACATCAAAGTTTATACCTTCGATCGGTTTTGGTCCTAAATTAGTGGAGTCACCTTCTCCGCCCAAGTTCAATGTCGAAAACACTGAAAAACATAATAGATTGTGTGTTAGAAAATGCTTTAGTTCATAAATCAAGATTAAAACTCAAGAAAGTGGCAAAAATTTGGGTTTTTGATGCATGGGAATGCATGGATTTAGAGCTGAATAATAGGTCATGTGGGGTCGAGTTCGTATTCGTATCAAACTTAAACAGGTTGAGAATTCCTCAAACTGAACCTAACCCGTTTATTAAATGGATTGAAAAATCTTAACCTATACCCATTTAATTTTTAAACGGATTGACCCACTTAACACGTTTAAGATAAACAGGTCAAGTTCAGTAGCTTAATTTATTATTTACGCATTTAAGATTTTCAACAAATACACAATTACAGTGTTAAAAATTAAGTTTACATATCACATTAAAAAATTACTCTTTGAAATTCCCCAAATTCGTCATAATTCACAATTTCTAAATTTTTTATATTCTTAATTATCTAATAAAAAGTAAATGGATAAATAAAAAATGAAAAAATGAGTTGACTTATTTAACGCATTTAATTAAATGGGTTAAATAGGTACTTTTTTGTATCGAGAATCTCGACCTGAACCTAACTCATTTAATTAAACGGGTTGAACATGCCAACCCATTTAATTAAACGGGTCGAAAATTTATATCCGAACCCACTTACCTTCGTGTCAATTTCGGATCGATAATCGTACCGGGTCAGCTTTTCCCAACTCTACATGGATCTCTACTAAGATGGGTCGTGGGGTGGCGGCGCAAGGGCGGCCGGCCAGCGGTTGGTGGCGGTAGTTCGGCGGCGAGGGAGTGAGGGAGTAGAGAGAGAGAGAGAGAGAGAGAGGCCAGAGAGAGAGACGTGTGAGGGAGGAGGGGAGGGACGTGAGGGTTAGGGTTTAGATAAGAGGGTGTTTAGGCGTTAGGGTTAGGAAAAAGGGGGGGAAAGATTAAAAAAAAGTTCAAAAATTTCTTTTTTTTCCTTTTTTGTTAGGAATAATACTAATAATGATTGTAGTAATAATAATAATAATAATAATAATAATAATAATAATAATAATAATAATAATAATAATAATAATAATAATAACAACAACAATACTAATAATAATGGTAATATTAGAAGTTTATAGTAAAAAGCAAAGAAGGTAATTTTAAGGATTAAAACTTTCCAAGGTTTTATAGTAAAATCAATGAGGGAAATTTTGAAGATTTAAAACTTCTAAAATATTGAAAATTAATTAAAAGCTTCCTTAAACGAAATAAATTTCACGAGAACTCATTTGGCATTGACTTGGGTTGACTTGAGTCTAGGTCGGTCCAACCTGAACATAATTCCCCAAATTGAATTTTTGGGGTTTTACATAGTACCCCACTTAGAAAAGTTTCGTCATCGAAACTTCACTAAGTTACGACACACCACCATTACAAATAAAAATTTCTAGGGTTTTACATACTACCTCACTTAAGAGGTTTCATCCTCGAAACCGCTACGCACCTGATTATAGGAACAAGTGAGGGTATTTGTCTCACATCTCCTGCTCCTACTCCCAAGTGGCTTCGGACGTCTCATGGTTGGCCCAAAGGACCTTCACTAGGGGCAGTGTCTTCCTACGGATGTGCTTTTCCCAGCGATCCAGGATCTGTATAGGTTGTTCCTCATATGATAATTCTTCTTGGAGTTGTATAGGATCAGGTTCGATTATGTGCGAGGGATCTGGAATATATTTCCGCAACTGCGACACGTGGAATACATTATGTACTCTCTGAAGTTCGGTCGGTAGTTCCAGTCGGTAAGCTACCTCTCCGATTCTCTGTATGACTAGATACAGCCCGATGTACCTCGGGCTGAGCTTCCCTGCCTTCTCAAATCTCACCACTCCTTGGGTTGGAGAAACGAGGAGAAATACCTAGTCTCCTACCTGGAATTCAAGGGGCCTACGTCTCCGATCAGTGTAGCTCTTCTGGCGGCTCTGGGCGGCTTTCATTCGTTCCTGGATTACTTTTACTTTATCTGTGGTGACTTGGATCAATTCTGGTCCGATAGTCAAGGCCTCATCAATCTCTTGCCAGCAGAGCGGGGTCCTACATTTCCTCCCATATAGTGCCTCGTACGGGGCTATACCAATGCTCGCGTGGTAGCTGTTATTGTAAGAAAACTCGATCAGTGCTAGTTGTTCATCCCACGTGCTCTTAAAGTCCAAGGCGCACGCCCGCAGCATATCTTCCAAGGTTTGAATGGTGCGTTCCGTCTCCCTGTCCGTAGCAGGGTGGAAGGCAATACTAAAGCATAGTAGCGTTCCAAACACTTCTTGCAGCTTCTGCCAGAATCCCAACTGGAATCTGGTGTCCTGATCCAACACTATAGGACTGGATACCCCGTGCAACCATACTATCTCCTCGAGGTAGGCTCGAGCTAACTAATCCAGGGTCCAAGTATTCCTCATGGCTATAAAATGTGCTGATTTCGTGAGTCTATCCATTATCACCCAAATGGTATTGTTCTTCCGTTGAGTCAACGGCAAACCTATGATAAAATTCATGGACACAGAGTCCCATTTCCACTCAGGGACATCCAGCGGCTGTTAAAGTCCCGCTGGCCGTTGGTGTTCGATTTTCACTCGCTGGTAGGTTAGGCACTTTGCCACATAATCATCCCTTCCTGTATCATGTTACTCTACCAGAACGTCTGCCTGAGGTCTTTATACAATTTATTACCCCTAGGGTGTACCAAGTATGGAGTATTGTGCCTCTTGTCTAGGATCTTCTTCTTAAGTGCCTCTACGGCTGAAACACACACATGATTATGGAATCGTATGGTACCATCCTCATGAATTACGAACCTAGGTGCTTTACCCACCAATATTTCTTCCCTAATCTGCTCGAGTTGAGGGTCCGTGGTTTGGGCTAATCAGATTTCCTCTATGAGGGTCGGTTGTGCCTTCAGGGCGCAAAGCGTAGGTTTGACTCCTGGGGTAATCACATTAAGTTCTAATCTCCGATATTCCTTACACAACTCATCGGGGAGCACTATTAAACAACTCAGTGTTGGGTACGGCCTGCGACTCAACGCATCTGCTACCACATTGGCCTTCCCTGGATGGTACTGAAAATGAACGTCGTAATCCTTTAGGAATTCTAGCCACCTAGTCTGTCTCAAATTCAAATTCTTTTGTGAGAAAATGTACTTTAGACTCTGGTGGTAAGTGAATACTTCACAACGGACCCCGTACAGGTAATGTCTCCAGATTTTAAGAGCAAACACGACCGCTGCTAACTCCAGGCCGTGAGTTAGGTAGTTCCGCTCGTGTGTCTTCAACCGCCATGAAGCATACGCTATGACGCATCCATCTTGCATTAACACACACCCCAACCCACTCCTAGAGGCATCGCTATACACCACGAAGCCCTGATCCGTCGTAGGTAGAGCTAGTATCGGCGCACTTATGAATCTCTTCTTAGGCTCCTGAAAAGCTTCTTCATACTTCTCCGTCCATTCATACTTAGTGACCTTTCTGGTCAAGTTGATAAGCAGGGTGGTGATCTTTGAGAAGTTTTGGACGAATCGACGATAATACCCTGCCAACCCCAAAAAACTCCTTACTTCCGTCGGGTTCTTGGGTCTGGACCAGTTTGTCACAGCCTGAATCTTTTGGGGGTCCACCGATACCCCCTCGTTGGACACTGCATGTCCTAGAAAAGCTACCTTCTCCAACCAAAACTCACATTTTGAAAACTTGACATACAACTCATTTCTCCTTAATACATCCAGGGCTGTCCGTAGGTGGTAGGTGTGCTCATCTGGGGTTCTCAAGTAAATTAGGATGTCGTTAATGAAGACCACCATGAATTTATCCAAATAGGGTTTAAAGACCCTGTTCATAAGGTCCATGAATGCTGTCGGGACATTGGTGAGGCCAAAGGGCATCACTACAAACTCATAGTGTCCGTATCGGGTACGAAACGCAGTTTTGGGTATATCATCATCCTTGATTCGAAGTTGATGGTACCCCGAACGGAGCTCAATTTTGGAAAAAGTTCCCGCGCCCCACAGCTGGTCGAATAAATCATCTATTCTGGGTAGGGGATAACGGTTCTTGACCGTTATCTTATTCAGCTCCCGATAGTCTATACACAATCTTAGAGTCCCATCCTTCTTCTTCACAAATAAGAGCGAGGCTCCCTATGAAGATGTACTAGGTCGAATATAACCTTTCTCTAAGAGTTCTTCCAACTGTGTCTTCAATTCTTTGAGTTCAGCTAGTGCTATCTGATAAGGCGCCTTAGAAATGGGGGTGGCCCCAAGGGTTAAGTCGATACAAAACTCCACCTCTCTAAGAGGTGGCATGCCGGGAATCTCATCGTGAAATAAATCTAGAAATTTCCGTACCACAGGGATGTCGTCTGAGGGGGGTCCCGCATCTTCGGTTGACACTACGTGACACAGGAATCCTTCACACCCTTTGCCTAACAGCTTGCGAGCTCTCATCATTGGCACCAATTTTATCCCCATTCTGGGCCTCTGGCCCCTATGCACTATCTTCTCCCCGTTAGGCCCCTTTAGGGTGATTTATCATTTGAGCCAGTCTATCTGGGCTTGATATTTAGTTAACCAGTTCATCCCCAAGATAACCCCAAAATCTGTCAACTCAAACTTGTACAGGTTTGCCGGAAACTCACATTCATATATTTTTATAGGGTAACTCTCGTATAAATCTTTGCACGACACAGTTTTCCCATCAGGGAGCATCACGGATAACAATGAAGATTTTCGGGTGGGGTGTAATCCTAAGGTCTCAACTAACTTAACAGATATAAAGGAGTGCGTGGCACCCGAATCAAAAGGGATATCTACTGACTGAGTTGGGAGAGAAAATGTACCCGTCACCACATTGGGAGCATCCTCTGCTTCTTCTTTCTGCATTACATAAACTCTAGCCCCATTATTTCGGGGCGGTTAATTAGAGGGTCGGGATTGAGTCGGTTGGGGTGCCCGGTACTGCTGGTTGCGGTGGGCCGCCTGCCCTCCCCTGCTTTGGTATGATGGTTGGGGCCACTGCCCTTGTCCTTAACTCTGCCCCTGCCCTTGCCCGGTAGGGGGTGGAGGGAGTGGGCAGTCCCGAACTTGATGTTGGTGGTTTCCACAGCGGAAGCACCTCTTTACCGACCGGCACTCTCTGGCGAAATGCCCTGGTTTCTCACAAGTGTTGTAGGTCACCTAAGGCTGTGTATTAGGATACTAACCACCTCGATTAAAGTTGCCCGAGCATTGAACCCCAGCAGGTCGACGGTTCTGTTCTTGCGTCTGGTAGTTTCCTCGGTCGTCCCCCTTCCTCTTGATGCCCCTCTACTCGTTGAAATAGTTATTTCGCTCCTTTATCTCCCTTTTCACGTTGATCGCAATGTCATATAGGTCAACGTAGGAGGCATATTGTCGCAACGACATCCTTTCCTTGATAGTCGGATTTAGCCCGGCCTCGAACCTATTCATTTTCAGCCTCTCGTCAGCTACGAAGGTTGGGGTGAATCGCGACAATTCCATGAACTTGGAGGTGTACTCGAGGACACTCATGGTCCCTTGCTGTAGCTGCATAAATTCGCTCTCTTTGGCCTTCTGGAGGGAGATGGGGTAGAAATGATCCCTGATCATTTCCTTGAACCTATCCCAGCCAAACTCAGGCTCATACTGCCTCTCCCGCACCATAGCCCACCATAGGTCGACTTTATCCTTCAGGTAGAACACAGCAAATCTTACCTTCCACTCCTCGAGGTATTGGAGTGCATTGAATAGTTTCTCCATGCCCCTAATCCAATCTTCGAAGGTCTTAGGGTCAGGAGTGCCATCATAGACAGGTGGATGATGGCTTACAAACCTCTTGAACATGTAGAAGTTATCCTCCTCGACCTTTTTCTCCCATACCTCCATCAGTCTCTCTATCTGCTCGTTCTGAAGTCGTAATTGCTGTCTTTGTTTCTGTAGCATCTCCAGCAGCAGTAGATTTATAAGTTCAGCACCCGTTGGCGGGTTAGTTTCGTCAATCTGACTACGAGACCAATTACTGTTCCGAGGGCGTAGGGCCTACAGCCGCTCTCTGAGGGCCGACATAGGGATGTCCTGTTCGAAGGGACCCTCGTTCCATGGTGGGGTCCGGTTTGGGATTCACCGTTGTTGTTGTTGTTTCCCGTCATCCTGTTTGGGAAATAATTGGGGTTTAATTCCTCTCCTAATAGTTCACAACCTAAGCTCTACAAAATTTCAAACGTACAGTACATGCCAGCGCATTATGCAACATTTCTTAGAGATTCAATCACAACACATTACTGCACTCAGGCGATACATTCACTACATCATATGCTTACACATCTCACATCATATAGGCATCACATTCACACGATTCACATCTTTCGTAGCACGGAATGCTGGTATTAAATAATCCACAAAGATTTTTATTACATAATATTTCACTATCATAAAAGTTCCACACCAGCATCTTCATTACATCACAGCTTATAGCTTTAGTAGCCACCGTGGCTTAATAACAAAACAGAGAAATAATTACCAAAACTACCATAGCAAAAGAAAGAAAGACCAACTTCCTAGCTGCGTCCAGCTTCTACTGGTCAGGGGCGTCCAGTGGGTAGGTACCACTACACATCCGGCCACATCTACCCCACTTCTAGCAGTTCACCCCGATCTCACACTCGGCCATATTCCACAAGGAATTTATCTCTTCCTTCAAGTCTTTCGGTCCTCTGGTTTGCTCATCCTGAATGGTGTGATCCCTCCTTTCTTCTTTCTGATCCCCCATAAGGTCTTCACTTCCCATTAACTGTCCCTCACTTACCTCAGAATCCTCCTCAAGGTCCTCCTCAGGATCCTCCTCTTCCATCGGGTCCCCCTCAAGGTCCTTTTTGGGATCCTCCTCAGGGTCCTCATCTTCCATCGGGTCTCCCTTCGGGTCGGCTTCCACCCCGGGATTCGTCTCGCCAGGGTTGTCCTCCACTCCTTCAAGGTCTCTCTCCCCCTCTGTAAGTTTGTCGCCTGGGGGTGGGGCGTTCTCCTCACTGGCTGTGGGAACACTCTCTAGGTCATGAGGTCCCTCCAACCGCAAGTAGTTAATCAAGTCTACTACATTCATCTCCATAGGTTCCCAATCACACCAACAATACTTCCCCCACGGGCGGTGATCACGAGCTCAGGGGTGCAGTTCATCAACTCTGTAACACCACACAGGGTCTCTTCTCAGGGTCAGTAATAAAAATATCACTCGATTGTCCTCAATCCTCAAGCAGCTATAGGGTACATCCTCCTGGTCTCTAGCTAACACCTACCTCACATGTCGTATATGATCCCACACGCTCTGCCCCGTCTTCTTAACCAACTGCTCATGTAGACAAGGACTTCCTACATAACGACAGTGCTGAATACCCTCCATCTCTATAAAAGGATAAGTACATGTAAGCTATACATACCACACATAGTCATGCAGTCACCAAGTACTATATGCAAATGCACGTAATCCCTGCCCCATTCTACTCTCATTCTCTGAACGATCCTTAAGTCTATAAATTTTTAATATTTTCTGTATTACCTTTTTACAGCTTTTAAGCAAGCCTCCAAATCAGTTAACCTGGCTCTGATACCACTTTGTAACACCCCCAGATTTTTAATTTTTTATTTACAACTAATTTAACCTGAATGGCAACGAAAATTCCTAACGGGGTGCTACCGTCGTATTCTCTTCTTGAAAATACCAGGCTAGATACCAAACAAACAATTAACACCAGAAGTCTTTATAAATAATTAAAATTTTACATCTTTCGGAATTTCAGTGATACCAAATAATTAAAATTGCTGTTTAACGATAACAATGTCCAATCATAAATTTTCTGCGTTCGCGCCTTGCCCTACTTTCATGTCCCCACCCCCGAGTATGAGTAGATCACCTGAAAACAAAACATTTTATAAAAGTGAGATAAACTCTATAAACAATCACCCCTAACAGTCAACTACGCACACAAATTCATTTTGAAAACATTTTAAGCGGCGGGGAAAGCAGCAAGACTTCCAAGGCACACATCTCATTATTACGGTCTCTTCTGGTTACCCAATTCGAAAATATAATTATAATTTAGGATTCAGAAGTGTGATCTTAGGTGAGCGACCCCAGTAGGTCTCATGGTCTGTGCTCTTTCCTGGCCTACCGCTACTCAGGCGGTTACCGCTTACCCGTTTCCTGGCCTACCATCAATAAGGATGGTTACCGTTAATCCTGACCCACGCCTCAGCAGAGCACGTGGCCGCTCATATGCATGCACTAGTTTCCCACGGAAGGCCTACCATTAATAAGGATAGTTATCGTTAATCCTGGCCCATGCCTCAGCAGAGCACGTGGCCGCTCACATGCATGCACTAGTTTCCCGGGGAAGGCTAATGACCTTCAATCAACACATTCTAATTTACAACTCACCATATTCAGCCCTTTTCAGTTAATGATTTCATTTCACTTTACCGGCGATCAATTTAACATGATAAGTTCATTCAAACTCAGTCACTTCCCCCAATAATAACAACACAGTAGTAATTCAGGAATTTCCACTAACATAATAAGTCTCGAATTCATATCATACCATGTCATACAGTTTCCAACATGTAGACACATTCAGATTCACATATCATTGTTTCTTAAGAACAGTAAATAAGGCAGTTCTTACTATGCTCCAAAACACACGCAATTTCACAACGCGGGGAAGGGTTAGGGCATGATTGTTACCCGAATACCGCACAAATTACGGGCTTGGTTACTCAACTGAGGTTACTGCTCTGCACCTGGGCCCATACACAGCCCACAATTAGTCTAAATTCAACAAGGTACACCCTTGGCCCTCCCACTAATTTTTCATAAAATTTTCCCAGGTTTTCAGGGCTCCCAACTCAACCTAAGTTAGGGTCCAGATTCAGCCAGAATTTGGGCCCCACTTCCAGAGACCGTAACTTTTGATCTCGATGTCCAATTTAAACGTTCTAATCCAATCCAGAAACTTTGGGCTGTCCTCTACCTTTTCTATGTTCAGAGTTTTGCCCGCTTCCATTTCGAACGCGATCAGTTTCCTGCTTCTTTTAGCGATGTCAGTGTCTATTTTAGTCTGGAAAGTCCCGGGTAGGTAAATGTTAACTCGGGCCACACAACTCCAATCGGCCTGATTCCAAAACGCGGTCGTTCGGCACATCCAGAGGCTTCTACCCAAAAATTTTTACAATTTTTAGCAATCGAACCTACCCTAGAGAATTCTTCAAATCTGGGGACAAAGCAGCCCAATACCTAGCCCGGCAGTAGCTGATAGATTTTCTAATCCGAATTTCCGACCTCATAACTTTCACACCCAACATTCAAAAATCAACTTCCAGCCCAATACAGAAAGCTAATCTTGTCTACTACAACTTTCATGTTCAGTGTTCGCTCAAATGTACACAATAGCTAAGTTATAAACCCCAAAATTTACCGACTATATCTGCTGACCTGATTTCGACAGCGCCCAGTAATCGGGCAACAACTTTTTCGTTTTAACTTCGATTTGTTCGATTCAAGAACTTAGTTACTTAACACAACCAAATCTGCCTACCATAAAATTTTCATGATTTTTGGGTGTTCAGAAAAATTTCATGATTTTTGGGTGTAGGGTACTGCAGTGCATATTCTGCCTAGTCCATTACTCCACTTTGGGGTCGGTTTTTGTGTGTGTCGGGTCACCAAAAACTTTAACTCTCCCTCTAATGACCCCTAGACCCTTGCCCCATCCCAAGAAAGCCAAAAGAATAATGTTTTAACCACAAAAAAAATCAAAACGACATTAAAGTTTATACCTTCAATTGGTTTTGGTCCTAAGTTAGTGGAGTCGCCTTCTCTGCCCAAGTTCAATGTCGAGAACCCTGAAAAACATAATAGATTGTGTGTTAGAAAATACTTTAGTTCATAAATCAAGATTAAAACTCAAGAAAGTGGCAAAAATTTGGGTTTTTGATGCATGGATCTCTACCTTACCAAGGCAAAAAGGAAGATGGGCCGTTGGGTGGCGACAGTTCGGCGGCGAGGGAGTGAGGGAGTAGAGAGAGAGAGAGAGAGAGAGAGAGAGAGAGAGTGAGTGAGGCTGGAGAGAGAGAAATGTGAGGGAGGAGGGGAGGGATGTAAGGGTTAGGGTTTAGATAAGGGGGGTTAGGCATTAGGGTTAGGAAAAAGGGGGGAAAAGATTAAAAAAAAGTTCAAAAATTTCTTTTTTTTCCCTTTTTTGTTAGGAATAATAATAATAATAATAATAATAATAATAATAATAATAATAATAATAATAATAATAATAATAATAATAATGGTAATATTAGAAGTTTTATAGTAAAAAGCAAAGAAGGCAATTTTGAGGATTAAAACTTTCCAAGGTTTTATAGTAAAATCAAGGAGGGAAATTTTGAAGATTTAAAACTTCCAAAATATTGAAAATTAATTAAAAGCTTCCTTAAACGAAATAAATTTCACGGAAACTCATTTGGCATTGACTTGGGTTGACCTGGGTCTAGGTCGGTCCAACCTGAACATAATTTCCCAAATTGAATTTCTAGGGTTTTACACATGATATAGCTCCCACTAAAATAGGCATGCCACTTTTTTATGTCATGCGAATCGTTAGTCTAGAATTCACCCAAAAATGTAACCCGAGCCACTGAATGAACATACCTAATGTTATCTGCACACTCAAGATTCAGCTTCAAGGCTTTACTATAAAAACAGAGGATTACTCAATGGAGTCTCATTCTAGACTTATTAGGGCGACTAAAATAAATAAAGATTATTGTTCAATTCATATGATACAAGTATGAAGATAATAAAATATTACACACACCTTGTGTTAGTATTGTTCAGTCTCATCCTGTACACTTCTTAAGTGTCGGGGTGATTATGCGTGCAATAGGGTCAATCAAAAACCTGGTGGCATTTCAATGTGCCTAATCATGCAATTGTACATTTAATAAGAAACATCAAGTCTTATTTCACAAAAACTCGGTAGACAAGCAAATATGTCCATCACTTAATAAGATTCATCCAAAAGCCTATATAATCCTAGACTCAACACATGGACGTTGGAAACAACTCTAGTGATAGGCTTAGTCAAGGGTCATTGACCATCTAGTTACATCTCTCTCTCTCTCTCTCTCTCTCTCTATATGTGTGTGTGTGTGTGTGTGTGTGCGTGTCTGTGTGCACGTACGTATAGTGGCAATTTTCTTTTCATGATGGCTTGCTAGTGAGCAAGTCAAGGGTTATTTTGGTAATAACTTTGCCAAACAACTGTAAAGCAAAATTCTCCACATGACATACATTAAACTTCCTGTGACACTAGCTAGCATACGAAGCACTGTTTATTTTTTGCTTTTCTTTATGTGTCAGGGCATTAGTTAAAGTTACACCGAGAACATATCCATCTTCATCTATGTCCTTCACCTCAAAAATAAAGGACAACTTCTACTTGGTAGCTGTGGTAGCATTTCAAGATCATATCTCAAATTACACTAACTTCCCTTTAAAGAATAAATGATGAAGATTATGCATAGATTTAGCAAAAATGACATGATATATAAAATATACGCAAATGAGATATAACGAATAACTCCACCCTTTTCTAAGGCAAGTACAAATAGTAAATTAATAAATATAGGTCCTCCTTGGCACATCAAAGGAATATAGAGATGCTTCCCCTTAATACAGCGCCTATTAAAATAATATAGTGAATCAAATACTAACAACAAACTTTATGACATGTGTTGATACTGATTGACTTGAAATTCTCATAAGTAGCATAAAGACACAATAAGGGATTCAACAAAACTCTCCCCATTTCAAGAGTAAATCATGTTTACCAAAAAATTGTCAAGTAAATATATTTCTCCTCTTATAGAAATAAGCAAAATTTTTTGTGCAAATATTGGGGATTATAAAAAATATGGACCCAAAAAAAAATTGAGATCATGTACAAGATATCATATGTACATAAAAAATTATCACATATTATAATAGCATAGAATATGGTGGAATATTAATCATGCTCACATTTCAAAGATAATTGAACAAATCAAATATCAAAAGTTTGAAAACCAAAATGCCTCAGATAGGAAGTAGATCATGCAAGATAACAACATATTCCCTTTATTTAAAATCAAATTTTAAATTATATTCAAGATTCTAACATAGAAATTCAAGCTCTTGATTTCTAGTAACGGACAGCATCACAACTTCTTTTATCAGAGCGCGTACTTTTTTTTTGGGACTTTCCCCTAATAGTTCGATCCCACAGCTAGTTAGTGGCCAATTCATTATTTAATGACATTGGGAGCTTTGGAGATCCCAAGAGGAAAATACAAGAGCTCATATTGAAAGATAATTCACTTACTGATATCTTACTCTCTCACGTTAATTCATTTGATTATTATCTATAGAGGGTTGGGCTGATCAGTTGGAGGGTCAACCACACAGTTGATAAGCAACGTATACGTTGGGGACACCTAGAATTGTTCGATCAACTCCTAGGTTGTATGATTAGTGAATTGTGTGTAATCGACCAATTTAATAAAAGAAAAGGTTCAGAATTCTATCAGCAAAGGACGCCATGGGTAGAGGAAGTAGGCGTGGTTGAACCTATATAACTATCATGTTCTATCTACATTTATTTTTTCACATTTTTATTTCAATTAGTTTGTGATATTGAACGTCAACTTATTCACCACCATCAAGGGTGATTTGATTATCCGGCCAAACTGGACCAATAATTGAAATAAAAATGTGGAAAGATAAATATAGACAAAACATGATATTTATAGAGGCCAGCCAAGCCTAATTTCTCTACCCACGGGCGCCCCCTCGTCGATAGGATTTTGAACATTTTCTTTTATTAGGTCTGGTTCAGCTAGTCAAATCTAGGGGATAAATTAAAAATTCAGATCGGCTGTGTTTAGATTTAAAATTCAGATGTAAAATTTATAACCGCATCCCATTTTTCAAATTGCATAAATTTGTATAATAGTATAGATTTGGATAATGTGTCTCCATAACCTGTATAGCAGAAAATGGCAAATTTGGATTATTTTTTCAGTTTGGATTGTAGCAGACTAAAGCACAATGCATCTCAAAACTTTCTCTACTCCGTCTCTATGGAGGAGTAGGTAGTCTATGGTTTTTAAATCTAAAATCTAACGAAACCAACCTCTCTATAATTTCGCAGTTCAAAAGTAAGACTGTTGTATCAAACCTCCTCATATCTCGCCTGATGGCGTGATATTTTGAGTTATTGGATTTAAATTTGGATAAATTTGAATAACCGACTCGGATGAAATTCGTCAGCTCCAATTGAAACTTCATCCAGATGAAGCTCTCTTGATTGCCACTATTCTACTTGTCACCTCTCCATGCTTGAGGTGGGCAGGGTCCATACTCCATAGTCTTGCCCTCACAGCAGCATGGGAAGCTCAAGCAAGCCTTGGGCCGAGCCCGATAAACCTTGACAACACAAAGTCGCAAACGGTTCATTCTGTTCCTCCTTCCCAAAGGAGGGGAGAGAAAACAAAAAAAAGAAAATTAAAAAAAAGTACATCAATGAATCAGGCTGAAATCACTTTCAATGCTCTGTTTTGCCAGCCTTTCACAGACACGCAGACCTACTGACTACCCTCCCTCCCTCAAATTCTCTCTCCAAAACCTCAACGACTACAACAATTACGTTAAACAAACCACACCCCAATTAGACAATTACAGTCAACAATCCAAATCCAATCCAATCCAATCCACAGAGAAGAGTTTTCCAGAATTAGACCTAGTGTACACCTCACTCTACAACACCCCCCCCCCCAAAAAAAAACCGACCTTTTTTTAAACTCGTCCATCACCCCTTTTGTTTGAATCCTTACCACCATCAAACCCAGAAAAATTCTGAATTGGAAGAACCCCAAAATGAGAGAAATCCTCCACATTCAAGGTGGGCAATGCGGGAATCAGATCGGAGCCAAGTTCTGGGAGGTGATTTGCGACGAACATGGCATTGATCAGACCGGAAGGTACAGCGGAGACTCAGATCTACAGCTCGAACGCATCAATGTCTACTACAACGAGGCCAGCGGTGGAAGGTACGTTCCAAGGGCTGTTCTCATGGATCTTGAACCGGGTACCATGGACTCTATTCGATCCGGCCCGTTTGGCCAGATCTTCCGACCCGATAACTTCGTGTTTGGTCAATCTGGGGCGGGGAACAACTGGGCTAAAGGGCATTACACGGAGGGTGCCGAGCTCATTGATTCTGTTCTTGATGTTGTTCGCAAGGAGGCCGAGAATTGTGATTGTCTTCAAGGTATATTTTCTTTTTTGTTTTTTCTTGCTTTGTGGTTGGTGTTTTGGGTTTTTGGTCATTGTTATTATTGATGATCTGTGCATTTTCATTGGTGGGTGTTTCTGGGATTTGCTGCGATAAAAATGAGTTGGCCCATTCTTGAATGTGGTTTTAATTTGGTTAATGTTATGGGTTCTTGGTTATTGTTATTGATTATATGTGCATTTTTGTTGTTGGGTTTCTTTGGGATCGTTTGATTTGTCGCGAAAATGAGGTTTAAGATATTCGAAAATGAGGTTTTCATTTGGCGGGTCTTATGGGTTCTCGGTAATTATCATTGATGATATTTGTATTTTCGTTGTTGGTCATTTCTAGGATTGTCGTCATAGTTGTTTGATCTGCTGGGAAAATGATTTTAAGCTATACTTAAATGGGGTTTTGTTCTCGTTACTTGGTTTCCATGCATGTTTCATTTGAAGGGTTTCCATGCATTTTTCATATTTGTTGTGGTTTGTGATTTGGTTTTTGAGGATAAATTTTCTAGTGACCATGTTGCTTGTTGTGTTTTATTCCTTTGATTTTTTAACCCTCCCTCCCCCCCCCCTGTTGCATCTTGAGTGAATGAATATGAAAATGGAATGCAGATCTTCTGTTCCCTGAATGTGATTCTGCTGTTGACGAACTATATGACGAGTGAAAAGTTGTCTATCATGATATTTTTTAAATTGTCTTTAAGAGTTGTTGGTTGGGAGGATGTCGTGGACTGGAACTTTTGCTTACATTTTGAAAAGGCGCTTGATGTTTTTGTCCAATTTTTTGAGCCTTGAAAGTATGGGATATTTTGGTGCTTTGCTCTTAATCAATATGTTGAGTACTTTTATCTTCTGAAAAACTGGGAATGTCTTACGTTTGCACCAACTTATCCTCTGAAAATCTATATATACTTGACGGTCACTTTTTGTCCTCATGGCTATTTAATCTCTCTGGTAGACTGTAGAGTTCTAGGGTTTTAAATCAGTTGAAACTGTTCTTCAATTTTCATGAAGTTTGAATAGTGATCTACGGTTCTGGTGGGGGGGGGGGGGGGTTGCATCACAATTCCTTCTGTGGCATTGTTATCTGTTTTGTGTATTCATAGTTTTATCAATTATCTCATATTTTTATTTGTCTATGGGCCAAGATCTTTTGGCTTCGGCCGATTGTGTGCCTATTTCTTTCTCACTTTTCCTGATGATATTATCTATTGTTTTGGGATGCAGTCAGTAGATGTTTATTGCATCTTTGCCCTTGATTGGGAAGCTCTTCCAATTTAAAATTGACTTTTTCTCACAAAATTCAATTTTTTCCAGGATTCCAGGTGTGTCACTCCCTTGGTGGGGGCACTGGTTCTGGTATGGGTACACTTCTTATCTCCAAGATAAGAGAGGAGTATCCGGATCGAATGATGTTGACATTCTCTGTCTTCCCCTCTCCCAAGGTGTCTGACACAGTTGTTGAGCCGTACAATGCCACTCTTTCGGTTCACCAGCTAGTTGAAAATGCTGATGAATGTATGGTTCTTGATAATGAGGCCCTCTATGACATTTGCTTTCGCACTCTCAAGCTCGCAACTCCCACTTGTAAGTGTCATTTTTCATTCCCTCTTGCTGGTATCATTGTTGATTTAGCAGCAAGCTTGTTGACAATTGGTATGTCTTTCTCAGCTGTCATAGGTTACATATGGCTGGATCCATTGTAACAATGTAATCTTATTCTGGACACTTCTAGAGGGTATGAAAATGTCCATTCCAGGGCCAAATTAGATCCATTAAAGTTTGTTGTCTTCCAGTTACATAGGTGGTCATTTTTACTGAGTTTGTCAGTTCTGGATCATATAGGTACTGGTTAGAAACAATAGAAGGCAGGGATAGCAAAACCCAAGTAGCAAGGCTAAGTACTTGCTTGAATTGTAGGGGACCTGTATTGACAATTTAATTCATGCGGGAGCAGTATGCATGCTGAACTCTCACATTATGACGGATGAACAATTGATTAGATTCCGAATGGCTTTATTGATGACAGTTTTTAACCTGGACCCTCCACGACATTCCTATACACACGTCAGCCTTTATACATGGACATGGGTATGACCGTTGGACACTCTAGATTAGGTAGAGACCTTGAAATTCCTTGAAAATACTTGAGTCTAAGTTACAAAGGATGCATGTGTTTTTCCTCCTTTTTCTCTGTAGTCTTTAGATAGTATGGAAAGGTATCAAATTGTAAGAAGATGCATATTCCCTTCCATTTTTGGAGCCTGATCTGATTTGTAATTCTTTAATGTTTGTCTGCAGTTGGCGATCTTAATCACCTTATCTCTGCCACCATGAGTGGTGTTACTTGCTGCCTTCGGTTCCCTGGTCAGCTGAACTCGGATCTCAGGAAACTAGCCGTGAACCTTATTCCATTCCCTCGTCTCCACTTCTTCATGGTTGGGTTTGCTCCCTTGACATCGAGGGGTTCCCAACAATACCGGGCGTTGACTGTACCTGAGTTGACCCAACAGATGTGGGATGCCAAGAACATGATGTGTGCCGCTGACCCTCGTCACGGCCGCTACCTGACCGCCTCAGCGATGTTCCGTGGCAAGATGAGTACCAAGGAGGTTGATGAGCAGATGATTAATGTCCAGAACAAGAACTCCTCGTACTTTGTCGAATGGATCCCCAACAATGTTAAGTCCAGCGTCTGTGACATCCCTCCAAAGGGCTTGAAGATGTCATCCACCTTCGTCGGCAACTCCACCTCCATTCAAGAGATGTTTAGGAGGGTCAGCGAGCAGTTCACCGCCATGTTTAGAAGGAAGGCTTTCTTGCACTGGTACACCGGTGAAGGTATGGATGAGATGGAGTTCACAGAGGCCGAGAGCAACATGAATGACCTTGTCGCAGAGTACCAACAGTATCAAGATGCTACTGCTGAAGAAGAAGAGTATGAAGGGGAGGAAGAGGACTACCAGCAATAAGTCGGGCACTTCTATTTTCTACCCTTAATTTTTTTTTCTTTTATTCTCTGTGTGAGTGATTTGTGTTTTCTCATCGTGCTCGATGATTTTAGATTGACCCTGAATTTGTGTGTTGGATGGTGGTTGGAGGCTTCATACCGGGTGGATTCCTTTGTCAATGCGGTGTTACCTTTCCATGTGGAGTACGTGCCATGATTGGTAGTTTATTCTCGTGTTATTTTGAATCTTTGATTGAGTATAATTCTTTCTCAGTTTCGTGTTCATGTTGATTAGCGGTACTTGCTTGTGCCCCCCCCCCCGCCAAAAAAAAAAAACCCGCAAAAAGAGGGAAAGGATGCAAAATTTGTACCTTCAGATATATTAGTATCTGGATTTCTCAGATGACTAATTATCAGGAAAAAAAAACGGATATAGAAAGAGGAGTATCTGGATTTTCGGATGACTAATTATCGGGAAAAAAGGATAAAGAAAAAGGGCTTGGAGGATCTGGCCATCGCGTATGCATGGATATTATGTGTTCATTGGTGAACATTTTAAGATGGAATGCCTGCAAAGTGCAACGAGATCACATTGAGCAGTTGGGCTGTGAGAATCCACTAAGAAATTACTGCAATCTTGTATCAACGCTTGCATTTGCCATGAACATGAGTGAACCCTTGCGTCCAACGTTGCCTTAATACCGTCTCGTATTGTATTATGCTGTCCGGCATTGCGCTTGCCTCAAATGGAAGCACGCTCGGTGAATATGCTGTGATGCCTCAGCCGTAATTGACCACTCCGTTCTGTCCGGCTCCAATTAATGAATCTCGTTACTTTTTCTGTTGAAGATTTGAATCCATCACAGCTGAACTTGACAAATCTTTCTGGTGACGTTCTCCACTCAACAAAGCAAGGGTCTGTACATGCTTAGAAATGACGTTTTTATTTTAATTGTCCGATGACGAAAATACTACTCCAACTTATACATTTGGAGACCCAGCAAAGTGGTTACTAAAACTGGAGTCTGAATTAGTATAATAAAAGCAATAGAGGGTGTGTGGAAGCTGGCCCAATGGGCCTGACTTAAGCACGGAAATCGGCTGGTTCACCAAGCAGGGAAAGCGACGGGTTTCCTCTATTTTTTTTCATTTCGAGTAAGGGTATGTTTAAGTAGGATTAGGTCATTAGTCTAGTACTACTTTGATAAGTTTACATCGCCTAATTAATCAGATTCCCATCCGGATTAATTTACCTCTAGATTAATCTTAATGAGATTAGGAATAAGTTTTCTTTATCTAAACTGATTCAAATTATCCCCACAACCACTGTAAAAAGGGGGCTGCCTTAGAGGTTAGAGGCATCAGTTCGGCATCGAAAAATTGGCATTAGTTAGGCACCAGAAACTAGCATTGTGTGAGAATTGAGAAAAAAATAGCAAGATATTTCTGGAAGAATAATTTCAGAAATTGGAGGCAAAATCTCGAGTGACATATTGAGAGCTTTGAGAAGTAATTAATTAGTTTAATCATTCAAAAGACACCACTTTGCTGGGTTCCCATGTAAATTAGGTGGGTTATCCTGAGGACGTAATTTACATCCTCCTGCTATTGTCTTACTTCATTCTCTTTTTATGTTTTTGTATTTCAAATTGCCGAAAATATAATCTTTAGGTAGTTCCTCGCCCCCCCCTGTAATTGGTTACTTTAGTTTGGAGTAAACTTGTACTTCTGTACATTATTTAACATGATTCACTCTAATTTGCTACATGACTGCGTGACAATGTAATTAAAATTGGATTTCCCATATTGAATAGTAGAGATCGTCAACGATGATGGGCGGTGATGTGATACACCTCATCATATCACCGTACCATCGCCCCTGAATCTGGATCATCAGTTTAAGCCTATGGAGTCAAAATAGTCCTTACATTACGGATTACTCGGGGACCTCTCGAAAACTTTTTTGAAGCTAATCATTTGTCCCTTTTGGTGTCCCTTCGGCGGGCCATATCAGTTTATGATTCGCTTCGTAAAGTAATCTTGGTTGTAAGTTTTTTCCTAAAACTCACTTACAACCCTATTAATTAATTTTATTAGTTTCATCCTTTTATTTTTATTTTATTTTCGGTAGAAAGATTTTAGATCCAAGACAGTTTATTATTTAGACCAGAATATAGGCCCAGTACCGGCCCAGGAAATCTGATTAGATTCCTTGATTAGAGTGAGTGACCAGATCTTGGATCAAGCAGTCAATATTGTCAGGAATTAGATCAGGTCATTGGACCTAATATTGGCCTTCCTCGATGAGAATTCTGACCCAAGTTCTTGATCCAGTTCAAGGATCTACCATATTTAGATTTTTGAGAGAAAAAAGAGAAAAAATATTAATAACCGATTTTGATATTAAAAAATACATACCCAATGAACCAGTCCAACTATTCGTGGGAGAAGGTGACCCAGGATAAGTTTCCCGGGGCCATTGGTCCTCATAGGGTCTTGAAATAATTGGAGTCGGAGTGAATAGAAAAATGAAAAATAGCAGTGGTGATATGAGTTTGAATAAATATAGTCCATTCTGCACGACTAATTGCGTTTAACACATGACAGTTTGTATAGAAGATGGTATTTATGCACAACATACTATCCATTTCGACTTTTCCAAATACTTCAAACGGTGAGGATCACCATCTCAAGATTAGATAACTTTGCAAGATGCAAAGAATGTAAAGTCTCCAATACCGATTAGATGACCACTATAGTCAGATTTGATTCGAATTTAACGCTATTAGGAAGTACCACACTCGACTTATGAAAGTTAATTAGCTAGCCCAAATGCTGGCTAAAGCTATCAGTGTATCTTTCAAATTATGACAAGCCTAAGAGGTAGTTTTGCATAGAAGTGAACTGTTATTGCCAAAGAATAGACAAGAAACGTTTCAATTGAGTTGCCATGTTAATACCCCAATTCCAAATTTGGTCCACAGTTTGTTGTTTCAAGCTTTGTGCAAGAACATCCAATCACATGATAAATATGCATACGGAATGGAGATCACTTCAACAAAACCCCCAGGTGGGTTTGAAATACACAAATGTTTCATTGTTTGATCCACTCAATGCATTTACAGTGAAACCCAATGTGTTGGAGGTATCGGATTCCGAATCTTTTTTTTATGTCAAAAATCATGTTTCGGTGAAAAAATGAAAATTAAAAGAAGAGTCTTGGTGGGCATAAAACTCCCATCCCATGTGACAAATGGGGAAAGGAGATCAATTGGATGGAAATCCTTGATGGGTCTAAATTACTGTCGTGTTTCATTGTTTGCTACGATCTAATGTAAATTTAGAGTTAAGGAATGGATTGAGTCGGGTTAACCATTTAATAAACGAGTTAGTTTCATGTCGGTTCCAAAAATAGTTTAGATTTGCTCAAAATTGAAAAATAACAATTTTTTACACTAAACGGTCAAATCGTATCGACTTCGGATTGGAATGGGTTCGGTTCAATTCGGGTTGGGTCTGTATTTCTCTCAGTAACTTCGGATCGGATTCGTGTCAAGATATAGTGCTGGATCAGACTTTTCTAACTCTAATTATAATCACAGAGGTAACCGCACAAATGCATTCTTTGATCCTCTCAATCCATTTATTGTCAAGCCCCATTTGTTATCAAACCCCACTTGTCTAAGGCAATACACTACATACTATCCTTCATCAAAAGTCACATGTTAGGTTTAAACATGAAACCCCACTTGTCTAAGGCAATACACTCTATACCATCCTTCATCAAAAGTCACATGTTAGGTTTAAACATGAAACCGTACAAATTAGGGGTAGGCAACGGATCGGGTACCCATTGGGTTAAGCGGTTGGCCCGTTTAACATAGGGCTAATAAAGGGCTTGGTCAATAATGGACTGGGTCATTAATGGGCAAGCCCATTAATGCATATTAACGAGCCGGACTGGGCAAACCCATTAACGACCCGTTTAGTGAGCAGTTAACTTCATTATCAACACTTTGTATATAACAATAATAATTATACACCGTTGTCTAGCGTAAGTTTGTTCCGTTTTTAAACGGGCCAAAAGCGGGCCGCCCATGGGCCGACTTGACCCGACCCGTTTATTAGCTTAATTATGTATTCTCTAACTTTGAATTTGGATTAGTTTAATTTGGTTGAAAAATTACAAATACATTAATTGAAAAATTAACTAACCAAAAACACTCCTTAGGTGGTAATGGGCGGGCCGGGTTCATTTGGCCCATAGCCCGGCCCAGCCCATTAACAAATATACTGGACCCAGCTCAGCCCGTTTAGTTAATGGACTAGTCCAGTCCGTTGCTCACCCCTAGTACAAATGCATTCTTTGATACTCTCAATCCATTTATTACCAAGCCCCATTTGTTATCTAATCCCACTTGTTGAAGGCAACACATTAGATATTCTCCTTCATCACAAGTCACATTTTAGGTTTAATAAATTAAAACTCACCTCACTAATTAAGATTTTTAAAAAAATAAAAACCCAACCCGACAGAAACAAGAGAAATAGCAGCAAATAAGGTACAAAAAGAAAAGAGCTCAAAATCAACTGTGCAACCTTGGCTGTGGCTTTAGCCATCTCAAACTGAACGGATAATCGAGCCTTAACTTACAGAGTGATTCACAAGAATGACCCACCAATCAAACTTATAATCATATAGAAAGACAACAAAGCAGTGACCAAGCAACCCATCTAAAATAAAGCCCCCACACACAACCCAACTCAATATACACCCTCGTTCCCAATCTAAAATCAACTCATGGACAATAAGAAAACACAAACCCCTCACTCAGACAGAATCAAAAAGGAATTTTAAGCAGCATCGTCTTGCTCCTCCTCCTCACACAGAATCAAAAAGGAATTTTAAGCAGCATCCTCTTGCTCCTCCTCCTCGAACTCCTCTTCGTCAGCAGTGGCATCCTGATATTGTTGGTACTCTGCCACGAGGTCGTTCATGTTGCTCTCAGCCTCGGTGAACTCCATCTCATCCATGCCTTCACCAGTGTACCAGTGCAAGAAAGCCTTTCTCCTAAACATGGCTGTGAACTGCTCACTAACACGCCTAAACATCTCCTGAATTGAAGTAGAGTTTCCAATGAAGGTGGATGCCATTTTCAAGCCCTTGGGAGGAATGTCACAAACACTAGACTTAACATTGTTGGGAATCCATTCCACAAAGTAGGAGGAGTTCTTGTTCTGAACGTTGATCATCTGTTCGTCAACCTCCTTGGTGCTCATCTTCCCACGGAACATGGCTGAGGCAGTCAAGTAGCGACCGTGGCGTGGATCAGCAGCGCACATCATGTTCTTGGCATCCCACATCTGTTGGGTCAGCTCGGGGACCGTCAAGGCCCGGTATTGCTGGGAGCCCCTCGATGTCAGGGGGGCAAACCCAACCATAAAGAAGTGGAGACGAGGAAATGGAATAAGGTTCACGGCTAGTTTCCTTAGATCGGAGTTCAGCTGACCAGGGAACCTAAGGCAGCAAGTAACACCACTCATGGTTGCAGAGATAAGGTGATTAAGATCGCCAACTGCAGGTAGATGTCATAGATTACAAATTAGATGACGTCCAAACATGGAACAAAATACATGAAGCTTTTTAGTAGTGCCCTCATAAAGTCTTTTTCTTTGGAAGGGGGGGGGGCACTGGTGTCCTATTTACCTAGGTTTGGCTACAGAATATCCCGCATAGACATGCGTCTATGTGTTGGATAAGGTTTTTTTGAAGGAGTTTAGAGCTTTTAGGCTTATTTCTAGTGTCTGAGCATCACACCCATGTCCAAGCATCTGATATATGTATGGGAGCGTGAAATTAAGAGCCAAGATGACGTTGCTGGAATCGATAAAATCATTCATTGAATTGCTTATCCACCATAACATTAGCATGTGTATACAGCATCCCCAGTAAACCATCAATGAGATTATCCGAGATACTTGCAAGTATAGTGTGTTAATTTTTATTTTTTGTTTTCCCAACCTGTATTCATTCTTCACAGTCCCATTGGTGTTACAAAAAGATCAATCTGATCCAGAGCTACCCAATAATAAGATCCCCCCCCCCCCCCAAAAAAATTATAAGAGACAACAAACTTAATATATCTAATAAAGATGAAGATCATCATTAAACTGCATCCAGCTGTAGGCTGTTACAGCTAAGACAGACTACCTAAATGCTTCAACTAAATCAACAATGATACGAGCAATGAAGATGTAAATGACACTTACAAGTTGGAGTGGCAAGCTTGAGAGTGCGAAAGCAAATGTCGTAGAGAGCCTCATTATCAAGAACCATACATTCGTCAGCATTTTCAACCAGCTGATGCACTGAGAGGGTGGCATTGTAGGGCTCAACAACGGTGTCAGACACCTTCGGGGAAGGGAAGACTGAGAACGTCAACATCATCCGGTCAGGGTACTCCTCTCTTATCTTGGAAATAAGAAGCGTACCCATACCAGAGCCAGTGCCGCCACCAAGAGAGTGGCACACCTGGAATCCTGTAACGTATAATTCCACCTAAGTGAGAAGACTACTTCATTCTAAATTGAAAATCTCAGAAAAAGCTTTGCAAAAGAAAAGATGCACTATGTATCTCCATACTTCATTCTGAATCAAGAAATAATAAAAGCAGAGAAGACAGGGGAAACAGAAAAGGCACAAGGTTTGTCAACACAAAGATCTCAGCTGGAAAAAGAAAAAGAAAATATCATATAATTGATTGCGTAACCATACACAAAGAAAATAAGAATAGAGGAGGAACTTGTTGCAAAGGGAATCTAGCTATAGAAGCTAGGTCATCAGATCATCATTTCAAATCAAACTTGATGAAAAGTTAAAACAATATCCAAGATCAAAGACCGAGAATCACAGGTAAAACATATAGATCAACCAGCCATGAGAAGGAAGAAAGACCATGAATTAAATATGACATTTTCAAGGACTTTTGCACGAAAAGAAGAAAATTCCATACATTCAAATGATAAAATAGTCATAATTATCTTACACCAAATTGTTGGAGAGCACAGTAATGAAGACATAAAGCAATTTTAAGGCTCAGGCGATTAAACAGGAACATCAAGTGCCCCTCAAGATGTATTCACAAACACCAACCCACGCGATCTCCAAACTAACAAGTAACAACCCTCATAGAAAATCCAAAAATAATCAAATTGTAAACAAGATATCCACTCATCAAAATGTCCATGCAGCTCATTAGCAGATCAACAGTGAGGCACATCCAGATCACACTACTTTCCAGGACCAAATTCAATTTAATTTCATCACTAGACTTAGAACAGGGAAATGAGCCAAATTCAAGAGCCCTTCAAGTTAAGTGCACAATTAAAAAACAAAATTCCCCAGAAAATTGAGAATTCGCCGTTCCCAAAACCAAATCAGACCCATAAGAAATATTGAGAGGATCACACAACCAGTCCAGCTCCAAAACCCCTTCAAATGATAAGTGCGTGGAAACCAAGTAACGAGAACAAAAACCCATTTAACTATAACTTAACCTGATTTGCCCAACAGATCAAACAACGGTAACATGATCCCAGAAGTACCCACCAATAAAAATGCACAGATCATCAATAATAATAACTAATAACCCATAAAGAGAAGAAATATACCCTGAAGGCAATCGCAATTCTCGGCCTCTTTGCGAACAACATCAAGAACAGAATCAATGAGCTCGGCACCCTCAGTGTAATGACCCTTAGCCCAATTGTTACCGGCCCCAGATTGGCCAAATACGAAGTTATCGGGTCGGAAGATCTGGCCAAACGGGCCGGACCGGATAGAGTCCATGGTACCCGGTTCGAGATCCATGAGAACAGCCCTTGGGACGTACCTTCCACCGCTGGCCTCGTTGTAGTAGACATTGATGCGTTCGAGCTGTAGATCTGAGTCTCCGCTGTACCTTCCGGTCTGATCAATGCCATGTTCGTCGCATATCACCTCCCAGAACTTGGCTCCGATCTGGTTCCCGCATTGCCCACCTTGAATGTGGAGGATCTCTCTCATGGTGTCGTCCCTTTTGGCGGGTCGGTTCGGGATCGGAGGGGGAGAGTGAGAGAGAGAGAGAGAGAGAGAGATTGGATTGGTCGTGAGGGTAGAGACGGGCCAGACGGGGAATGTGAATGAGGAGGGGGTGGCAAGGTTAAAGGGATGTTTTTTTTGGGGATTTGTCCTGTGTGGAGTGAATTGCACGCTTAGGCGTAATTCTAGAAAACTCTTGGATTGCTATTTGCTACTTTGCTATTTTGACGTTTCTAATTTGGGTGATTTGTTTAATTATGGGGGTGATGAGGTGGATTTTGTTGGAAATGAGGCAAGGGGGGCCATACAACTATGCGGGAAGTACAAACAAACAAAATTGTGGACTATTGTTAAGAGATGGAATCAAATTATTAGACTACATCATTAAATATTAATGATAGTCTGAATTTTAATAATTAACAGTTTTGCCAGAATGTCTTACAATTCTGTGATAATGAGGGTCATATTTAAATATATTGTTAGAGAAAAAAATGAGTTAAGTCAACTTGTAAGGAACCGTGAGCTAGTTGACTGAAAACTTAGAATTCGTGATAAATAAGTTGAGTCGAGTATGAGGAAGCTCGATGTGCTGGCTTCATGAACAAAAGTATACAACATTGTGCTGAAGTTCGTACCGATTTTCATTGGAACGGTACATCTTGTACTTGGTACCAAAACTTTCATATTGAATGGTAAAAATAGAAACTTCATTAATACACATGAATACTTCATATCCCATTTTAGAATTTTAATGTCCCCCCCTCCCAAAAAAAGAGATAAACCTCATTTAACTTTCTTTTAGTCTAAAGCCCAAGCTCAAAAAAAATATACCCTCCAATTCTCCCCCATATATAATAATAAACAGTGAACCCTAAGCCCGCCAAACACTTAGCCATCTTTACATTCTTACTGCAATAGCGCCTCCTTTCACTTTCTCTCTCCTGCATCATCACCTTCCATCCACGCCTCATTCTACCCACGGTACCGAGTGTCATTGCATCCATGAGATCCGCACCCCACATGCTCAAGGCTATTGTCCTATGCCCTTAGTCACTCAATATCGGTCCTATTGACACCATTAAAGAGATAAAAGGTGCGTACAGTAGATAGAAACTTCTGTGCACTGCACTTGATATGTTTTTGTGGACGGTATAAGTCTTACCACCATGGTCGAGTCGAGATGATCCAGTATAGACCGAGATTTTGGATGTACAAAATAAACTCGCACCTTGAACCATAAATATCTAGAAATGAGGCATCTCATCCTGTACCAGGTGGAGCGACACGATATTTATAGCCATGTTCATGGGGATCATTATGGGAAGCAAAATGAAATATATTAAGTTTGACGTATGATAACTATCCAAAAATAAAATTATATTTGATTGATAAAATTATGGACGTATTTCTTCAATCAAACACCATTTTGTCTATCTCAAATTTGAAAACCACAATCATATGTCATACTCATTGCTATTCTATAATTTCTCTCTTGCTTTTTTATTTCCTGTTATCCAAATTAACTTTCAACATCGCTTCATTATTCGACTAAGATACAAGTTCTTTTTTTCAATACAAGATTTACATTTGATTTTGATCGTCTTGTAGGATAACAAGAGCTAGTGAAAATAAGCAAAGTATGGGCTCATTAAGGCTCGCGAGGGCCCATTAGCTTAGGTTAGCCACGCCTCATACCCATTTTCAGCTATTGACCCAAGCTTTTAAGCTCATAAAATAGTTCGCATGCCAAGCCTCAATAGAGCGGTCTAGCCTAGCAAGCTCGGACTTGGCTCATCACAATTCCACACCTGAACTGTTTTTGTTATTATTGTTATTATAGTAGATAGTGTGGCATAATAATGCCTGAAAACTGTTTCATCTTGAACATGCGAGTTTTAGAGAATGATCAAGAATCTCATAGAATGCTCAATCAAGGGCGCGATGTAATCTAGCAATACAACTCATGAGTAGGCAGCGGAAGTTGGTACTTATCCCACCATTGGCGACTGTTGCAGTGGCAAACTCAGGCTTCCAAAGGCGAAAACTAAGATGGCTAAGGGGGTGAAACCATATCAAAAAAAGGCACCAAAACAAAGCGACTACGAATAAGGACACTGTAGTACTCCGAAAATTTATCATTATTAACATGAAAAGAACAAAAAAAATATTATCATTAGTACCATGTGGACTTAGAAGAGTGTGCTATTATTGATGGAGAAGTTGGGCTTGTAATACCCAAAAAAGGGGTATTGGCCAAACCAAAAAATAGGGGTTAGTAGGAATGTGTGGATTATGGAGAATACCGCCCATTTAATTGTCTTGTCTAGATAATTAGATCATTATAGTGCAACACCTTGAAAATTATTAGCATTAATCATAATACATTCACATTGTCATTCCTAAACTTTTGTGCCATGGAAGGGGGAGGTTAATCCAGCAACTAAGACCCTCTATAAATGCCTTGCAACCCTCTTCTTCACTTCAAACCATCTCTCAAGTAACTTTCCTCTCATAAAGATATGAATCTCCCTATCTAATGCTAGTACAATGTGGTCATTTGCTTGAAAATCGATCGATAAACTATTCATTCACGCCTAGTTGGGAGCTTTTAACTTCAATATTTGACCCTGAGACGGTTCAAATGATTATCTAATTTAAATCATATTGTCATCTCCAAGGTAAAGTATGATGGTTGTGCCGTTATGATTATGTCGTTTTAATGAATCCTTGTGGTTAATAAAGCGTAACATGAAATAATTGTTTTAATTGTTTTGTCACATTAATGATGAACCCTTTACTGCTCTTATGTGCGTTGATCAATGAGGATTGAGCTTCCTGATCCACCCAAGTATGCGCATATAGATTAAATGATTGTAATGAAGATTCAATCTCTTACTATTAAATATTTTACTAATGGGACGTTAGTCCAGTAATGTTGGATCATAAATAATTAAAGGAGCAAATGTTTCACTCAGTTTGTTGAATAAAATAAATTTAATTATGTATTGAATTATTTTTATTGTATATAATCATCTTGTACTAGGCCTGTTTGGCTTACTATTTTTATATTTTGTATTTTCATGTTCATCTAAGAAGGGGTTCAGGTGTCCGGAGAGATCGCATGTAAAAGATATAGACTCACTGTTTAGAGTGTTAATTATTTATATAATACACAACTTATGGTAACGACTCTATCGCACTATCCAATCGTAATAAAATGACTAGTTTATTGTTGCCTCTTTTCTTAGTACAACAAATGCTATTGTTAATAGTATAAGCCTTGCGTTACCTCTTAGGTGACAAGATGTAGTGCACCTGATGTTTAAACTTCTGCATAAAAAGATATTTTTAAAAGTAATTGTGTGAAAATATCGGGGCATTACAAATGCAAATGAATTTAATTAGATGACAAAATCCTCACCGTTGAGGTGCCTGGAAAATCCTCATTGATGAGGTCCTTGAGCAAGGTCGGGAAGGGTGTAAGATTAGCCACGCTTGAGGTGATGAAAGGTGAGGTAATATTTGGGGGTTTTTCAGGGGGGTTGGAGTTGAGTTGCCACGAGGCCAGGGAAGAGCAGCTGGAAGAATGGGCTTACCACTGGTGGCTGGAAAAGGGACCATCAAACAACTATCCTCATGGAAGTCACCTTGAGACTATAAAAACAACTCATGTAGCAATCAAAGTTGGAAAACATTGGTCGATTAGGCAGGTGTCTAGTCTTAAGGGTGGCAATGGGGTGAGTTTAGTCGTACCCTCATCTATGCCCATTTTCAAAATTAACACCTATACCCATACAGCCATACCTATGTCGATTGGATGTTGTAAAGTTATACCTATACTCACTAGGTATAACAGGTATATGGATTTTATTCGAGTACATATAGACAAAAAAGAATTAAACCCATTTTGTATCTATATTCGACATTAAATAGCTAACATGTCACATTGACCCCAAACTTTTAACAACATATCATATTACGTTAAATACAACTAAAAGTTTGCTAATCAAAGTAATAAATTAGCACTTAACAATTAAGGTTTCTAACAAAATATCTCACTAAAGTCATGAATACTATACAACTCAAAGTAACTAGCAAAATATCAAAGTATGGGTCGGATACAGGACGAGTATTGATAAAACGGATATGGAGCGGGTAGAACCTATACTCATATCCATACCCATTTTAGCAATACCCTCCCCATATCCATTTGTTTTTCATTTTCATCACCCATACCCATAGCCATTGGGGCGGATTTTGCGGGTTCTAGATGGGTGCGAGCTTTTGCTAACCCTATCTGGCCTGGTGTTGGAAGTGGCAAGGGGTTTGGTGGCGAAGTATCAACCGTTGTCTGGCCTACTAGTTGTTATTGCCTGAAGCGTTCTATAGGTAGCTCAAGGAAGGGCGATGGTCACTTTGTATTCTCTCTCTCTCCCTCTCCCTCTCGATACATGTGTGCGCACACATACACACGCATGCATATATGTATATAAAGCGGAGATGAGCAAGGTGTTATAAAAAGGAGGACAGTAGGTGGATCAACTTGGAATAAGCTAAATAGGTTGAGTCATATGTTTTTCATTTAGCCAAATTTTCTTGCAAGTTTTACTCTATTTTCATTTACTTCATTCTTGTTCTTTTTCATTTTCCCTTGCTCTACTTTGTTCCTTTCATGTCATTTTCTATATACTTCACTATTGTTTCAATCTACATAATCTATTTCTATGCATTTCTCCAGAAATGGAGAAATCTCATTGCCTTAATGTTCTTCTATTAATGTTTTATGCTAATTAAATGTCTTTCTTGTAATAATCTTCTTGGTACTATCAAAAATAGGAAAAATTATTGCTGGTTTATTCTCCTTTTGTGTGTGTGTTTGTGTGCATATACATATATATATGTAAGGGAGGGGTCCAACGAGCACTTAGGCGAGCACTCATATTTAGGTGAGCATTTTGAATCTCAACCGTTAGATCTCGTTTTAAGGGCTTAGATTAAAAACCTAGTTTTAGTCATTTAAAAAAAAAAGAAAATCAGTCCAAAGGGGGGTCGACTTGCACGCTCGGAAAATCAGTCACTTCTCTCCTCTCTCTTCTCCCTGCTCTAGCTGGGCTCTCTTCTCTATCTCTCCTTTGAATCTCACATCTCTCCCTCATCTCTCTCAAAAGTCACTTGTTGTCTCCCATCTACAGGCCCACACGGCCGGTCACCGAGGAATGCCCAACTGCCTGGTAATCCTCCCGTGAAACCACCGCAAAAACCGCCTATGTTGCCGGCATGTCTCCACCGTAAAACCGCTCAGATGGCCCCCCTTGCCTAAGCCCCCAACCTCTGACACCTGAATCCCACGACTACTAACCTCTCCAACCTCAGACCCAGTGGCGGATCTAGACTTTTATATCAGGGGTGTTCACCTACAGACATTGTTTTCTTTGCCTTTTTTCATATTGTTTCCTTTTCAAGTATCTTAAAACGGAATTGGATCAGTCCATATATAATGGAAAAGAAGAAAAGAGACAAACTGAGCTATGAAGTCAAACAATACATTGCAAGGCTAATAAATTAGCATCTCATTAAGTTAAATAAGAAACTTAGCTATAGATAGAAATTAAACGACAACTTGCACTAGAAATTATACTCGGTTCAAATGAAGAGCTGAGAAGTTGACATGGTAACATAACATTTAACAAACACTTAGCCAACTATCAAAATCCAAGCAACTGCTAGATAGTAAGAGGTGAGACAAAAATGGAATATTTGATTCTTGTATGGACTTGATTCAACAAAGTAAAGCACAAATACACAATAGAACAATAGCACACTACTAAACAAATAGAAGAACACATAACAATTAACCAAGTAATCAAGCAATTTCATAAATAATAATTATTTCAATCTCCACAAACATAAAAGAAGCAAGCAATTGGCCAATTGAGAAGCAATTCAAGCATAAGAAAAGTGAGGTTCAAGATGAAACCCTAACTGGCTACCAAGAGTGTCCGGTCGGCGGGTGGTGGCGTCGCGGTTGCGGCGTGGATCCAAGGCTTCGAGCTCGTAGGGCGTGGGTGGTGAGTGTCAACTGAGACCTCCAACTTGTCGAGAGGAGGATTGAGGAAAGAGTGCCGAAGGAGATTGAGAGTGAGAGAAGATGGGTGAGGGTTGAGTATCGACGTTAGAAGGTGACGGTGGTCGCTGGCTCACCACACCAATGGCAGTGACAGGCTGAGCCACCGAGGTGCTGCCCGCTAGTGTTGGTGGTCTGGGCAGAGTTCTTCGAGCCAAAGGAGAGAGAGGGGGGACAGATTGAGCCAGCTAATTACTGTTAATTTATAGACTATTATCTTTATAACTTACTTGTTTTCTTAAAAAAATGCAAAAACAATTGGGCCAACTAGCTAGACTGAAAGCAAAAATATCCAAGAATTTTGGGTCATTTTTAAAGGTGTCCACCATATAACTTTCATTTCTCCACCTAAATGGCTAATTAGAAATTCTTTGGCTAGGGGTGTCCAATCCGCCCCGGCTCAGACCCGTCGTCGTGAAGACCCATCTGGCCGCCCATTCCCATCTCGCCGATTTGGATGCCTGACACCTCCGACGCCGGCCTTCGCTGAGGATTTGCCCAGGTTGGTTGTGCCCAGTTATAGTTTATTTCAGTCACCCATTAATTTCCTTGGTTTTTGTTGCTTCTCTTGTTAATGGTTTTTGTTGCTTCTCTTGTTAATGAGTGTTTGCAAAGTATTGAATGTCGGGTTGCTTTTTTTTTTTTTTGTGGCCTCGCCTTTGATACCCGCCACTCACCGTGGCCTCGCCTTCATCCTCCAGTGCCCCCCCAATCCCGGGAAGATTGTGCGGACGCCCAACGTCGACCGCTGCCAGGCAAGTCTCTCTCTCTCTCTCTCTGGCGCTCTCTCTCTCTCGGATGAAATTGGCGAATTGATTTGAGTTCGAATGAGAGAAAAGATCAGAACTTTATGATGAAAAAGGAATTTGAATTGATTGCTTTGCTTGATTGCTGAAATTTGGATGCCAATTGAAATTAGGAAATTGTTTCTGTTCTTCAATTTTTATTGTTTTGATGGCTGATTATGTTTTCCTAAGTTAAAAAAAGAGCTGAAAATGACGTAAATCAGAGAGTTTCTAATTGCTGAGAAGGCCTCCTAACACAAATTCCCCCTCTTTGAATCAGCGGTGAAGTTCAGAAGTTTTGTTGAATCTTTGGTTCTGTGATGGATCCTTCTATCATGAAGCTTCTTGAAGAGGATGAGGTCTCTCTCTTTCTCTATACACAATATCACCCACCAATGCACCGGCTTTATGTTTAAAGTTAATTTTTTGTTATGCTTGTTTTGTTTCATTTTTGGGATTAAAAGTCTACTGGGGTAATCTTTGAATGCTTAATTTTTGGGGATGCTAGGACGAGTCTATGCACTCTGGAGCAGATGTTGAGGCATTTACAGCTGCTTTAAATAGAGACATAGAAGGTGCTGGGGCGTCATGTTCTCAGCCACCGCATTCTGATTCTTGTAAGCTCTGGACTCATAACATTTTAATATCCCTCCTGCTTGCCATTTGGACCTTGGAGCTTTAATGTTTAGTAAATTCATCGAATAATCGACCTTCGTAAAATTATGCAAAAATAAAATTGAAAACTTGAAATTGGTAAAATCTCTAGTTGGGTTGTAAGAAGACTGCAGAATCTAATTAATTCTATATTCTATGTGCTATTGGAGTTTTCTATGTTTAGCATAGTAGTTTTCTTCAACTGTGGAATAAAACTACAGGAAGCTTTAAAAATATGGAATATGCAGGGTTTGTCAATAGTTATTATGATTTTATGCTTGTATAGCCTTTCCTTTCTATAACTACACAAAACCTGCAAGACTACTTGAAACTCATAGTTGTATATACCTGTGGCCAGTTTTCCTCATTAACTTTTAAGGATGTGATATTAAAAGCCATACAATTATGCATTTTATGTCCAAAAAATGTGTCAATACAAGATGGGGCATGATGTGGCCTTTATAAATGGGCGCCAAGCAAACCCAACATTTGTAGAATCAGAAACCAGACAAGAAAAGATTTGATAGAGGCCTTCTAGCAGCATGCATACTAAAAACTAACAGATGCTTCACCAACAACATGTATTTCGTTGACTGCAACCTAGGATTGAATGGAGCTGATAATTACATCTGCATTGCTAGCCTGTTGTGTGAAGTCCGGCATTGTTCCAATCTAGATTTCATACACATCTCTAAGAGCTGCTCATCCTTGGGAGGTTCCCCTCAGCCTGCTGCATAAGCCATTTTAGTTCATTTAGCAAAGACCAGCTTATCGTTGGCGATTGCAACCACCCGATAAGTTGACTACATATTCAAATCCAAAGCCATACTCCTATGTCCTGCTAGGGTAGGGTGTTTTTTGTTTTTTTTTTTTTTGGAGGGGGGGGGGTGTTCCATTTAATAGCATTACCCTTGAACTGCTTAGAGATGTTTCATTTGGACCTATGTTAAAAATCTTTGCTTGGTTACCACTACAGGGAGAAAGAAGCACAGGACAGCCTTACCCCTCCGCACATGACTGCACGTAGAGAGACTGTTTTCAATAAACCCACATAAAAAGTTTTAAAAAGATATTTAGATGTTGAAAATCAGTTGATAAAATAATTTTGTAAACACAAGACCGAAATATTTAAAATAACATAAATTAATATGAAAATCGATAAAGGGTAAAAGTTTTGAGTACCTTGCGATCGGAGGAGGGGGGAACCACAATTTTGATATACTATGCCTCAAGCAAACAGAGGTGCAATAAAAACACCCCTTGCTAAGGTCCATCTACTAACCTACATGATTGCGTCACATGCTGGAAAGAATAATAGCCAGTACAATATAACAACAATCTCTACTCAAACAAAAGCCAAAGGAAGAACTAGAGGCAAGCTACCTATGATCTGTATCCTTAATCCTTGATCTTAACAGATTTCTATCGTGAGCCATATGTGGGATGTGATTGAAAAATTTCCACAATCTATATCAAGCTCTTTACAAAAGGCATGATCAATGGCAATGCCTTCTCAACCACAACATGTCTCCTGAGCCAAGCAAGCTAAAGGAAAACCTTATACTTGGGTCTAGCAAAACAGCCACCCACTAGTTTCCTTCCCTGTACCATGGCTTTGAAGTCGCAAATAACTTGTAATCTGTCTTTTGGAGAACCTCTTAAGCAATTAACTAGTAGCCTTACTAGCGACACCAATATGATCAAACTTACATTTGATATCAGCTCTCCAGGCATACGAAACTCCATATCTGCAGTTGCCATGTTCACTAGCCTACTTCCTAAAGTGGCTAGGACAGATGATATTTACAAGTTCAGACCTATTAGTTTAGTGGGAGTCGTGTATAAAATTCTGGCTAAAGTACTGGCCTCGAGGATGAGGAAAGTCAAACATTGAATGTTGCGCCAATTGCTAATGAGTGTATTGACGCTTGCATCAAATCATTATGGTGTTATTTGTAAGCTAGATATCAAAAAGGCTTATGATCATCTGTCTTGGGACTTTTTTGTGGCCACTTTCGAAAAAATAGCTTTTCCTAGCAAGCAGCGAAAGTAGGTTTATTTTTATATCTCTATTGTTTACATCTTAGTTTTAATTAACAGTGAAGCCACGAGTTCCTTTCCTACAACAAAAGGATTGCAACAAGCGACCCTTTATCTATGTTGTTTATTTTGGTGATGGAGACCCGGAGTAGGTTGGTGATTAAAGCAAATTAAATAGGCTTTTTAGAAGGTATTCACATTGATTGGTCTTCCTTTGGGAATGTTTTGACTTCCCATTTACTCCTCGTTGATGATACTTCGATTTTTTTGTAAGCATGATGAGAGTAATAACGTGTTATCTGAGATGTATTCTTGTGCTTTTTGAAGTGATGTCGGGGCTCAAAGTCAACTTATCTAAAAGTGTTCTCATCCCATTGGTGAGGTTCTATAGTTTCCATAGCATATTTCTTTGGACGTGGTGTTGATTATCTTCCATCTTCTTATCCTTGGCTCTAACTACAGTAAGAGCAAAGTGATTTGAGAACCAGTAGTGCAGAGGTTCTGGAGAAGATTGTCAGGGTGAAAATCTAAACTTTTTGTCTAGAGGGGGAGATTAACTTTATTGCAAAGCACTCTATGGAGTCTGCCTCTCTATTTTATCATGTATCTGTTTACCATTCATATCGGCATTGGTTGTTACTTAGAGAAAGTCGTGGAGACTTTCTTTGGTCCAACAATGAAGCTGGTAATGGTCTTCATTGAATCGATTGGGAAGAAGTGTGCCGTCCTAAGCAAGAGGGAGGGTTAGGTATAAGGCCTCTTCGTCAGATGAATGGTGCTTTTAGGAAGGAATGGATTTGGAGGTTTTCGAAAGAGGAGGATGCTCATTGGAAAAAGGTGGTCACAACTAAATATGGGTTTGATAATTTAGGGTGGTTTAAAGAGTCTTTATGCCCATGGGGTAGGATACTGGAAATCTGTCTTGGCAGTTTTGGAGCTTTTCAAATCCTTTGTGCATTTTGAGGTCCGAAATGGATTTAGGGTGTTGTTTTGGGCATGATGTTTGGTGTGGGGATCATCTTCTTAAGACTTAATTTGTGTAATTTTTTAGGATGGCTCGTTTCAAAGAAGCAACGGTTCTGGAAGTGAATCTTGGAATGAGGACCAGACTTATCTCTTTTGAGAAGCCCTATTGATCGGGAAGAAGATATTGTTTGCAAGCTTCTTGGTTTGCTTGCTGATAAGAATGTTTTGCCTCAAGTTAATGATGACATTGGTAACCATGAGATTGTCAGATGACTCTAAGGGGTTCTTTACCATCAAGGGTTTTTGTAAATTGTAATACTTTTCATGAACAGTCAAGTTGTCATGATTTTCCATCCAAGGCCATTTGGAAGTGAAAAGCTTCTCTGAAAGCTTCCGTTTTTGCTTGAGGGATCGCCAAAAAAGAAATTCCCGCGGAGACATATTTAAAAGAAGAAGTTTTTATGAGCCAAGTAGGTGCTTTATTTTCCATGAGGGGAAGAATCAATCCACCACCTTCTTGTGGATTGTTGTTGGATCCCCTTGCTTCGGCATTTGGCTCTCTCCTTGATGGGTGTTACCTGGGTTCAACCTTTGAACGTCAAATATGTGTTGGTGGCTGGGAAAAGAAAGATGAAAAAGAATTGGGTTTCGGGAGTGTAGAAGATGCTTCCTATGGCTAGTTGATGGACTACTTGGACGGAAAGGAATGGATGTACTTTTGAGGGTAAAGAAATGTCCTTTCAAGATTTCAACTCTATTTCTTGATAACTTTATATGGTTAGAGACAATTACTTAATGGTGGTACAACTTGGCCTTGTCATCTAGAGCTATCTAAGTGCTTTGAAGTTTCAACCCCAAATTCAAAATAAAAAGCACTGTGCGTGCTAGGGGTTTTCTGGTTGAACTGGCTGGTACTTCCCAAACTTTTTTGCCCCTCAACTTAAAATTAAAAAGTGAAAATGTAGGTCCTCAATGGCTCCTCATCTTTGAATATTGTAGTCAAGTCACAAATTCATGCTCTTTCTTACTGGTTTTGACTTGTATTCTTATTTGCATGATCAAGATAAAAATTGCAGATATGCCAGTCTAAGAACATCATCAGAATTATTAACATGATATGGTATTTGAAAGAATCTAAACATTTACATAAAAATCATGAAAATCTGTAGCTTTTCCCATGTGCATTTTGAAATTCGAAAGTTTTCTTAAAGCATTTTTTTATTGAGGTGGAAGGGGGAAAAATCCATTTGAATTGAGAACTTGTATAGTCTTGAATGAGGTTTGTTGAATGCTTTTTGGTAGCTCTTGAAGTGCCTTAAATGGAGATGGGGAGAAGGAAGGTGATACTCGGAAAAGTTGTGTTTGTAGGTGGAGGTGAGAAAACCTATTAATTTTTTCTCTGATTCTTGAATTCCTTTCTTTCACTCCCAGGAGTCAGGCCCCCTCCATACTCTCTCTTTCATGTGGGCGTGAGGTCGGGAAATGAGGTAAGCAAGTGGAAACATGGGGGTATAAGGCTGAAAATCAGTCACTTTGGCTCTTGAAAATGAGGAAGAAAGTTGCTTTAACCATCTATAATCTTCTATAATTTTCACTTTACTGTTAGTCTTATATGACTACAATCAACATATTATCTACTAAATGCAATAGAGTAGGGCAAGGAAGGAGGGAATACATGTGGTCAAATTTAGTCCTATAGTGAGGGTTTTGCCCTTGCCCCTTAAAATGAACTGCTGGGTTGGTATTGCACTTGAGAATTGGCAAAGTTGTAAATAACTCAGCCAAATATGTATGATTCTCGTTGTGTTTCAAGAAATCAACGCCCTTTGTTGGATATTTATATGTTATATGTTGAAACCTGCAGCTGTGAACAACCAAACTTCGACTCACATGTATTCTCAATGGCAACCTTCTAACCAAGATGAAAACAAGATCAACCAATGCCAGCAACAAGATTTAACGAATCAAGAGCAACGAGAACAGCAGTCATCTAAATTGGAGGTGAAGGAGCACGTATCTGGTGCAGAGGTTCAGCGAGATGTTAATGGTTCTCAGGTGCCTAGTGGGCTTCCTATGCACTATAATCCAATGCAAGTTGACAGTAAAGGACGTCAGGCTGAACAAAATTCTGGAGAGTTCTCTCAGTCTTCTGCAGAGATGCAATTGCAAATGTCTGGCACAGGTCATGCTCAGATTCGTGAACCTGAAAGAATGCTTAATTCGGGCAGAGAATCTCAATTCTCTAACATGCAGAGATTTAGTAACCAACCTGTGCCAGGGCCGGAACAGCCTGGCAACTCTGCTAATCGCACAAAGCAAATACCTTTTGGAAGCTTGCTACCTATCATCCTGCCTGAATTAGATAAAGACAGGGCCATGCAACTTCAAACACTGTACGGAAAACTGCGTGTATGCTTCTTTCTTGTATCAATTAATTCATTGTCTTTTCCTTTTCTAGCCTATGTGTTGAAGTTGTATAATTTACCTCCTGATTGTCCAACTGGTTTGGTAAATTTTAGAGAAATGAGATACCCAAAGATGGATTTGTCAGACTTATGAGAAGCATTGTGGGGGACCAAATGCTGCGGTTGGCAGTTGTGAAGATGCAAGCAAAGGTATTGGGAAACAACTTGCTTTGTTAATCTGCCAGCTTTTGCTCTGTTGCCGCTGCTTAACGGATAAGTTAATAACAGGGTAACAAGAATCCAGAAACAGGACCAAATCAATTTCAGGCTCGGCCACAGAACCCAATGCTGCAGCAGCAGCAGCAGCAGCAGCACCTGAGAGCTCCTGCTGGTACTGCAGCCCAATTCTCAGATCCTTATTCATTTGGACAGCTACATCAGAAGGGTCAAAGTACTCCTGCAATGGCAGTTACATCTCGTCCGCCTGCTTCAGTAATGCAGGCACAGAAAGATTCCAGCCACAAAATTGTTGACAGCAGTGCTTTTAAATCAAGAGAGGTGGAGCATCTGACATATTGTCATGGGACGCAAGCAAACCAAATGTCAGATCGTTCAGCAATGTCAATTCAAGGACTTACGAAACAGCAATTGCAGCATTTGCACTTTTCACAGAGTTCCTTTCCCATGTATGGAGCGAGCGGATATAACCCTTATCCTGGCACGAATGTTAGTGCATCCTCCACAATGGTCAGGCCTCAACCTCTTGATCCTCAAATGAGACAAGTTCAACTTCATCAAGGATTTGGTGCTACCAATGCTGATGGTACGAGCCAGGCTATGACTGGTATGAATGTTCCAAAAGTGGAGAGGCAGAACTCTTTTAGTGACCCCAGAGTTCTTGGTACAACTGTGCCAAACATGTCCTCTACTTCAATGCCGCATAACCCTGTTGCTTGGCAACCTGTGGTAGGTAAAGAGCAAAATATTGGTGCTTTGCCATCCATGGGTTATGTGAAGCAGGAGCCTGTTGACCACAGTCACGAGAAGCAGCCAAAGCCCCCAAGTTTTTCTTCTAAGGGTCCAGCCTTTTCAGGGGCTGGACAGGCTGAGCAAGGAAAGGCTGTTACAGGTGCATCAAATGATGAAGTCTTAGATAGACAAAATCCTGGGGTGGCTTTTCCTTCATCCACTAGGACCTCAACTACAGCCACCCCAGGTGCTGCGACGTCTCATTTGACACCATCATCAGATGCTGATTTCCAGGTATTTTTGCCAATCATTCTATTGGCGTATATGTTCCTTAATGTTTGTTTCAATAATGGCATGAATTTTTAATAAATTACTAATTTACCATTTGAAAATGCTTCTTGGGAGGATGTTCTAAGTAACTGAGTGCCTAAGACATTGGGAATAACAATTATCCTCTTGTATGTAGGATCCTATTGGTTTGTAAGTTATGCTTTTACTTTTTAATATTTTCTTTTCTTAAAAAAAATCTCTGAAGAGCTTCAGGGTTGTTTCTTTCTTATGCTATCTTTTCAGGAATCATTCATTGAAAGAATTCATTTATTTATATGTATTCTTTAACTATCGATACTCTATGAAACGGATATTTTGAAGGAGGAAATGAGGGTAGATGAGGCTCAAACTAGAGTTATGCATTGTGAGGGTTGTTCAAGTTCTAGGATTGAAGGTGTACATTAAGAAATTAACATTGAACTTTTGTGTTCCACAGCTTTTCTTTTCCTTTCGTTTCTAAATTATTACTCATGAGGGCTATGAGCAAGGGTAAGGAAGGCATAGCTGTTAATTGAAGTTGTGATGTAGGACGCTCTAAGAGCAATTCCTACACCTAGAAAATAACACAAGAATTTCTGAGAACTTAATAATTCAATTCATTCAAGTGTGTCTTTTCCCAAAGCACGAGGGGGGTTTATATAGGAATCAATACAGCTGAAAAAGAATATAAAATAAATCTAAAGATTACGATAAGATTTGATAACTAAGAATAATCTAGGAAAATAAAAGATTTTATCCTAGAAGAGGATTCCTAGATTACGAAATCTCCTATTCTTCCTAGAATACACATTGCCATAGAATTTCTTAGGAGATACGACATCATTCTCCCCCACCGGAAAAGAACTCGATGCCGACGAGTTGGCTTGAAGGTACCACTCTAAAAGAGTCGGATTCATATCATGAAACTCATCTTCAGTAATCCAAGTAGCATCTGACTGGGGTCGTCCTGACCATTGCACCAAGAAGCGTCGGAACCCACCACGAGAAGAGGACACAAACTCATCATCTAACATCGCCTCGATGTCAGTCTGCGACTGTGGTAAAGGTGGAAGTCTAGGGACCTGAGTACCTGCAGAAACCTCAAAAGGAAGACAAGGAGGCTCGAAAGTACCTCGATGAAGAGTGAGATCCTCCACATTGAAAATAGGACTAATACCTAAACTGTTAGGGAGATCAAGTACATATGCATTAGATCCTAACTTTTGAAGGATTTGGTAAGGCCCCATGGCACGAGCGTGAAGCTTTTTGAGGGAGTTTTTGGGTAATCGTTCAGGTCGAATTCGAGCCATAACAAAATCACCCACATCAAAATTCGCAACTCTGCGATGTATGTCAGCAGAATGCTTATAACTGTCGTTGCTTAAAGCAATCTTGCGTCGAATCTCAGCATGCAAGTCATGAATATGCTGTGCACATGTGGATGCAGGATGTGACACGCGGGCATCAGGTGGGAGGGGAATGAGGTCGGCAGGGGTACGAGGAGAGTAACCATGGACAATCTCAAATGGACTCTTACCTGTAGTTCTATTGACTGCATTGTTATATGCAAACTCAACAAGGGGTAAAGTCAAATCCCAAATGCCTTGTTTCTCGCCCACAACGCAACGAAGTAACTCCCTTAGACTGCGGTTAACAACCTCAGTTTGCCCATCCGTTTGAGGGTGAAAGGCCGCGGAAAATTTTAGAGTAGTACCACACAGTCTCCATAAGGTCTTCCAGAAATAGCTCATGAATTTGACATCCCTATCAGACACTATGGAAGTGGGAAGACCATGCAACCTAACAATCTCTCGAAAGACTAACTTAGCAACATGTGAAGCGTCAGCTGTCTTGTTACAAGCAATAAAGTGGCCCATCTTAGAAAATCTGTCAACCACAACTAAGACTGAATCAAGACCACGAGATGTTCGAGGAAGACCTAGTACAAAGTCCATGCTAATGTCCTTCCACGGAGCATGTGGGATAGGAAGAGGAGTGTAAAGTCCTGTATTATGCTTCTTAGTCTTAGCTAACTGACAGGTGCGGCACTGAGACACAATGCGAAGTACATCTCTTTTGAGAGAGGGCCAACAGAAGCGATCTACAACCAAAGCAATCGTCCTATCTTTACCCAGGTGGCCAGCTAATCCCCCAGCATGCATCTCCCAAACTAAGAAGTCCCGGAACGAGGTCTTAGGAATGCATAACTTGGACCCCCGAAACAGGAAACCGTCATGAATGACAAAGTCAACGTGACGGTTGCGATTTCTAGCCGAAAGGTCCAAGTAAATGAGTGAAAAGTCAGGACAAGAGGTGTAAGTGCCTTTGAGCTTGTCGAAACCGAGAACCTCAACCCGCATTGTCTGTAAGATGCAACCAATGCGGCTGAGGGCATCAGCTACCTTGTTCTCAACACCAGATTTGTGCTTAAGGACAAAAGAGTACTTACTAATATACTCAATCCACCTAGCATGCTTAGGGTTGATATTGGACTGAGAATTCCAATGCTTAAGGGCCTCATGATCCGAATATACAACAAATTCATGTGGGAGAAGGTAATAACGCCAATGACGAAGGGACTGAAGCAGGGCATACAACTCCTTCTCATAGGTGGTATACTTAATCCGCCTAGATTCACTAAGCTTTTCGCTAAAGAAAGCTATGGGGTGTCCCTCCTGGCTTAACACTCCACCAATGCCATATCCAGAGGCATCGCAAGCAACCTCAAAAACCTTACTAAAGTCAGGATGCCTAAGGATTGGAGCAGATGATATCATGTTTTTAATCTCCTTAAAGGCAGATGCCGTTTTAGGAGTCCACTGAAATGGGCCTTTCTTTAAGCAGTCTGTAATAGGTGACATAATAGAACTGAAGTGTCTGATAAACCGCCTGTAGAAGGAGGCTAGACCATGGAAACTCCTAGCCTCAGTAAGGGTCTTAGGTTCAGGCCAATCCCTAATGGCTCTAACTTTGTCGGGGTCGGCAGAGATACCTTGAGCGGACATAATGAATCCTAAAAAGAGGACTTGGCTTTCAAGGAAGTTGCACTTTTTCAGATTAGCAAAGAGCTTGGCCTCTCTAAGTGCGCCCAGGAGTTGCTTGAGATGGTCAACATGGTCAGTTCTAGACTTGCTATATACCAAAATGTCATCAAAATAGACGACCAGAAATTTTCCCATAAATGGCTGAAGAACGTGAGTCATGAGTCTCATAAAGGTACTGGGAGCATTGGATAGCCCAAAAGGCATAACCATCCACTCAAATAAGCCATCTTGGGTCTTAAAGGCAGTTTTCCATTCGTCTCCTGATCTAATGCGAACCTGGTGATAACCGCTACGCAAGTCTATCTTAGAGAACCAGCTAGCCCCAGCAAGACAATCAAGCATGTCCTCTAACCTCGGAATGGGAAACCTATACTTGACTGTAATCTTATTGATGGCTCTACTATCGACACACATCCTTCACGATCCATCCTTCTTAGGGGTAAGGAGGGCAGGGACCGCACAGGGACTCATGCTGTGACGAACAAAGCCCTTGGACAATAGTTCTTGAACCTGCCTATTCAATTCTTTTCGCTCAGTTGGATTCAACCTATAGTGAGGAAGGTTAGGGAGTTGGGAACCAGGGACCAAGTCAATAGCATGTTGTATGTCACGGAGGGGCGGGAGCTCACTAGGAAGTTCCTCGGGGACAACATCGACAAATTCTTTAAGCAGGTCATCAATCTCAACTGGGAGGTCCCGAAGGGAGAAGTCATCAGAAGGGGTGTTAGGGAAGGTAATGGAGTCTGAAGCTAGCTCCCTAGCTAAGATTGTCAGGAAGAACTTGTTAGAGTTTCCCAGTCTTTCAAAAGGTCTGTGGTGAAGGAGCGAAATAGTTCCCTTAGGAGGAGTAGACACACTGTGGGGAGAGGACAAGGTTGGGGAAGGTTTGGGCCCTGGGGAAGACAGTAACTCTCTGGGTCGACATGGGTTGAGAGTGATGTTCTTATTCATGTACCTAAAGGTATAAGTGTTCTCTTTCCCGTTATGTAAGACATTCCGATCATAAAGCCAAGGACGACCTAGGAGAATGTGAGCGACATCCATTGGAAGGACGTCACATAAAACCTCGTCCTTGTAACCACCAATTTGGATTTGAATCTTGCATCTATGGGTAACTGTGAGGTGGGTCTTGTTGACCCAGGCTACTTTGAAAGGGTGGGGGTGAGGTTCTGTTTTACGATGACAACGCCTTATAGCGGCCTCAGCAACAACATTCATGGTACTGCCACCATCTATAACCATTTTCAAAAGAGTTTCCCCGCACCTCACAAGAGTATAGAAGATGGTGGTACGTTTCCACTCATCGTTCATGACTGGGTTGGCTAAGAGGCATCTCACAACTCCCAGATGTGCATCATGTAGAAGGCTATTCTCAACGTCAACAAGATCTTCAAAATCTCCCTCATGGTTAACGACCTCTTCCTCAAGTTCGGGTGGCTCAAAGGACTCATGCTCTAGGGCCAGGGTACGGTGAGGGCACTCAGAAGCATAATGACCTCTCCCACGACAGCTAAAACATTGGATTGGGCTACGAGATGTACCCGAGGAAGTGCCCTGCGGGGCTACTCTAGGTGGGTTATGGGGGTTATGACCCTTAGAAGTTGAAGCACTCATAGGAAACTCAGTCATCTTAGGAACAGAATGGGCAGGGGCCCTAGAGGAAGGAGCAGCACGTCGCACAGGGTAAAGCTTATCAAGTTTTTCAACCTCTAAAGCTTTGTGGTAAGCCTCATCGAGAGTATAAGGCGCAGATAAGGTTACTTCCCTTTTAAGGTTAGTCCGCAAGCCCCGAATGAAGCGGGCTATGGTAATGGAAGGATCCTCTAGAAGGTCACAACGTTGAGTCAATTCCTCAAAACTATTGATGTAATCAGACACACTAGAGGTGGATTGTCTAAGGTCTAGCATCTGGTCGACAAGGTGTGCCTTATGGAAAGAAGGGAGGTACTTTTCTTTCAACCTATCCTTCATAACTTCCCATTGAATGATAGGAGGTTGACGCATTCGCTCAAGGTGACTCGTGATAGTTTGCCAAAACTTCCTAGCAGGGCCTATGAGTTTCATCTTGGCAAATCGAACACGCTCAATATCAGACATCTCATACCAGTCAAAATAGTCCTCCATAGCAACTATCCAGTCAGAAAAAGTAGTAGCATCTATCTTTCCGTCAAAAGAGGGTACATCAACTTTCACCTTTCTAGTAATATCGGAGTAGCCCTCGTGAACACTCCTACGGTCTGTTTCAAGGTTTGCATGTCTAGGCTCCCTAGGGTTACCCGTCCTCCTGTCATCTCTAGGGGTGTCAAACCGACAGTTCCTATGGTCCCCTTGGTCATGCCTCAAGTTACTCCTCTCCCCTTGCATTCGAGGGTTAGATGGGTTCAATGGTTCTGGTTCCCTCTCCTCAAGCTCATTAGTCCTACTTGACTTATAAACGACCCACTGACGACGATCATTCCCTCCCACAAGTAGGTCAGGGGAAAATTGGGGTGGGGTTTGAGGGTGATCAAGCATGGGTAACTTCTCAAATGCTCGGGTAAGTTTGTCAATTTTGGCCTCGAGCTGGTCAAACCTAGCATCTTAACGGTCAAGCCTTTCAGATAGGGTGTTAATCTGAGATTGGTAAGGCTGTTTGGGTGAAGATGACATGGTGAATGCAACTATGAATGCAAGATGTAAGTGCTGAGATCAAACCAAGTTGCAATAGTAATGACAGCGATAAACAACCACTACACACACCACAAATCACAAAGTTTGATAGGGATTATTGAGACGACTCGAACCAAGTAGGGAATAAGCAGCAAGGGAAGAAATTAGGATCTAAGCAACACTCAAAAACCCAAACAATTAGGAGTTAGGCTAATTTCGATTATAGAGAATCAAACTCTTATTAAGGTAAATCGAGATCCCCGTACCTCTTGGTGTCTTGCAAGAATTGGCTTAGGTTCCGTACCTTCAGCAGTAGTAGGACTGCAGCAAGTGTTGTTGGAGATAAGTGGTCGAGCAACTGGGTACGAACGGAGGCTTCTTGGCTGCAGCACGAACAGGGGCGTCTTAGTGGCGGCTTCAGCAGCAACAGTAGCTGGCAGCAACTCGTGGAAGTCAGCCAGAGAAAATTCCGGCGAGAAGGGTTGGCGGCGACCGGCCTTCTCTGTCTCTGGTCGAAGGCCCCCCAATTGCCCACACAAATATTTCGAAATTTTAGGGTTAGGGTTTTGCGGTTTCGGAAACAATCAATTGAAGCAAAAATTGATGCGATTTGCTTCACTTGATGTGGGGTTTTTGAGCGAAAATCAGAGAATTTTTAGAGGAAGGGAGTGAAGTTTGGGATTCGGTGATGGATTGGGGGTCAATTGAGAGTCTAAGGTTCGAATTGGGGGTAATTCGCAAAATTAGGGTTGGCGAATTGGCTTCTAGGATTCCGACGAGCGACTGGTTACGGTGGAAGGCTGGTGGTGGTCGGCCAGAGGTGGCGACCAAGGGTAGGTGGTGGGTGGTGGTGGTGACGGGTCGTGGTGGTGTAACCGAAGGGGCAAGGTGGCGCGGCTAAGGTTTCAACTTCGTTTGTTTTTCTTTTTTTTTTTTCTTTTTTTTGTTTTTCTTTTTTTTTGAACGTGAGGAAAAAGGAAAAAACGAAATCAAAGGGAAGCTAAAACCGAAAGCTTGAGTGAGAAAGGGTTTCGCAGCGGTGAGGATCAAAAGCTCTGATACCAATATGATGTAGGACGCTCTAAGAGCAATTCCTACACCTAGAAAATAACACAAGAATTTCTGAGAACTTAATAATTCAATTCATTCAAGTGTGTCTTTCCCCAAAGCACGAGGGGGGTTTATATAGGAATCAATACAGCTGAAAAAGAAAATAAAATAAATCTAAAGATTACGATAAGATCTGATAACTAAGAATAATCTAGGAAAATAAAAGATTTTATCCTAGAAGAGGATTCCTAGATTACGAAATCTCCTATTCTTCCTAGAATACACATTGCCATAGAATTCCTTAGGAGATACGACATCAAGTTGGCTTGCATGCCTTTCCCGTTCTCACTAGCTTGTAGTGTTGTACTCTTCAATTTGAAGCCCGCTGATGATTTGTGGAGTGGTTGACCTCAATATTGCCTAACTTGCTATTTGGCGAGTATGCAGTTGTTGTTGCTCCATGCTGAAGCATCCCTTCGCTCTCCTTGCTTAGTTGTTTATTCTATTTGATATGTTCTCTTTCAATTATCTTACTATCTGTTACGTCTGCTTTCTCTGATTGGAGCCTCAGAGTACATCTGCTAGCCCAATGAGTGGAACTGGGGTTAATACTAAAGCATCAGCTAAAAAGCCATCTGGTGTTCAGAAAAGGCCACTGGATTCACATGCTTCTTCACCCCCTCTGCCAAGGTCAGCTTTTACAGTCGTTTTAGTACTATCTCGCAGCAGTATGTTTTAACAACTTCCAGGATTAGGTTTTCAAAAATCATGTATTTATGTTATATTCTTACAGTAAGAAACAGAAGGTTTCTGGGGCTCTCGCTGATCAAAGCATTGAACATCTGAATGATGTTACTGCTGTTAGTGGAGTTAATCTTAGGGTAAGGATATTTGATCTCAAGTGCTTTTTTACTAGTCACGCTTGTGAGGGAAAACATGCAATTCGTTTATTGAAAAGAATTGTGCTATGTGCGGTAGGAAGAGGAGGAGCAGTTATTTTCTGGCTCCAAGGATGATAGCAGAGTTTCAGAAGCTTCTCGAAGAGCTGTTCAAGAAGAGGAAGACAGGCTAATTCTTCAAAAGACTCCTCTGCAGAAGAAATTAGCAGAAATAAGTTAGTCATCGATCTTGTTACTTGTTTTCTGAAACTTTCTAAATCAATAAGTTGGAAGGATAAAGTAATGCTCTGTTGCACTTGCGTTCAAACAATGTTTTTGCAGTGACAAAAAATGGATTGAAGAATTTAGGCAATGACGTGGAGCGATGCCTCTCACTAGTAAGTTCTTTTGGTGCCTGCCCCATTTCCTGTTTTGGGAATGCTTTCAGAAACCTTATTCATTTCAGCTTTAGTGTGTAGAGGAAAGGCTGCGTGGACTGATAAGCAGTCTGATCAGGGTGTCAAAACAGGTATACTTCCTTTTTTCTTCCTGCTTATACTGGTAATCTTTGGTTGGTTGTTACTTGAACGAAGAATTTTACTACAGAGAGTTGATTCTGAAAAGTCACGACACAATACTGTTGTAACCTCTGATGTTCGAGAGCAAATTTTGGCCATAAACAGAAAAGCCAGGGAAGAATGGGAGAAAAAACAAGCAGAAGCTGAGAAGCTACGGAGAAATAATGACGTGAGCATCTCTGATGGTCATTAGATTTAAGATTGTATTCCTGGAAATAATTGGATCCTCATGTGTGATGTGCTGTGTTTCAATGTGGTCTAAACAGCCGAATAACAGTACAGGAGTTGATGGTGAGAAGGAGAAAGAGGAGGGACGTGGGAAGCCGATGAAGGTAGGAATCACAGGTTAAATTCTGTTGGTGCAATTTCCGAAACAGTGCTTTGTTACACCTTGCGCATTTTTGCAGTCAAATAAAGAGGAGGACGACAAAATGCGTACCACAGCGGCAAATGTGGCTGCCCGAGCTGCCGTCGGAGGAGATGATATGCTATCCAAATGGCAGCTTATGGCACAAGCTCGTCAGAAACGTGAAGGGGGACCTGAAACTGCACCTGTTTCACAGACTAGCAAGGATGCACATAACAAAGTATCAGCAACCTCTGCTGGGAATGCAAAGGATGTCCGAGCAGCTGGAAAAAAGGATCAACCTAATGGTATTTCTGCATCTGGTGAGTGCAATTAAGTTATTAACTGAATGGCTTTGATACCCCTTTTTCCCAGTGATGTGAAATGCTACATTTGTTCTGAACCACTCGTGTTAGGATTCACAAAAATTCTTCTAATGCAAATATGATCCCATTTTTGTCCTTTGATTAGCTTGGTTGTTAAACCATTAACTCGAGTAGAGTATTTCTGAAGAATGGATGAACGCCTCACCTACTTAGGATTGTCTCATCCTTTCACCTTGACCTTTCATTCTTTCAAGCATTGACTTTGCCATTCTAAATAGTATTACCGCAGCCTGTGAATGCAACATCTAACTCATATAGGAGTTCGGGATGCAAATCATATAAAGCCATAGTATGTGCACAAGCATGGATTACCAATACAGACATCCCTATATGTTGCAACATCTAAAGCTGATGCTAAATTCATCCTGAAAGGTCAGCCATTGAGATATTCTGCTTTTGAACTGACCTGGAGTTGATCACTCTGAAGATCATCAGGAGAAGGGGTTGAACAACCTCATGCTTAGTGGTGAATTGGGCAACGTATCTATATATATGAGCTTGTTTGTCCGGACTCTAATGAAATTCTTCCTATTTCTAAACTGTTTTTGTGGAAAAGGTATTATATTTCCCCACATTCAATAGACGGATTTTCTAAATTGCAAACTTTGGCCTGGTTTTCTAAAAACAGTTTCATTATGTTATTTTCCCCATCTATTGAAGATACTGGAAAAATAATACTGCTCATTGATTCCGGCAAGATCTCCTATAGTCTCTGGGTATTTGCTAGTACAGAGCAATCGTGCAATGGGTAGGTTGGGTCGCAGCTCACCTGTATTCGTTTCAAAAATAATGCCGATACCGATGCGCTTATGCATTGGGCTTTGGGAAATAGCATTTTACAGGTTTTCAGGTTCTTTTGGGCACATGTAATGAGTGAAAGATGCTAATATTCAACCCATATTCAGGTTTTTAACCGCAGAAGTTTTGAATATTTCACTCACAAATACTAATCAATACTCAGGTTCTATTATAAAAATATAGGTAAAGCAGTGATTTCCCGAGTTCTTATACCATAATAATCCCAAATTCAAGGGATAGATCATATTAGAAATGTTGTACTACAAAATGGGTTTTAAATAGGTGCTAATTGGGTGATAAACTTATACCCAAACCCTACTACAAAATGGGTTTTAAATCGGTGCTAATTGGGTGATAAAACTTATACCCAAACCCTACGCATACTTATATCCATACCCATATTTTTTATAATCACCCTATACCCGGTTAAACCCATTTATTAATGACAAAACAGGCCTTAAGTGGGGTTGTGCTTTGAGTAGTTTATGTTGCTTTGGGTTATATTGCCAACTATAGTCTGAAGTTCCCTTCCCTTGGCATTAGTCCTGCACATTTAAGAAGCACAAACACTTCTAAGAGACACGACACTGTCATGTGATTTTCTGCTATTTGGGGGGAAAAAAAAAAAAAACAGATGACACATATGATGGACACATGCTGATGAAAAAACATTTACTTGATTACTTGTGTACTAATAATTTGTTCAATGCTTCTAGCCTTGGACGGGGTCCTGTTTGGATGCGAAAAACAAGTTGCTCATATCGTGCACCCTTTAGATGTGAATAATAAAATCCAATTTCTTTACGTCAACCATGTATTTGGCATGTGTTTGAGAGTGGCCAAGCAGCATACGATAGTGTTGGTGTCCGACATGAATATGTAGGTTGAGGGAGAGTCTGTGCTTCTTTGTTGCACATCGTTAGAATTTTTGATATAAACCGCTTTTGTACGAAGGGACAATTGTTGTGAAATTTTGGTTATTCTTCCCTATACATGTTTGATACATGAAATCCAGATTAAACCCCAAAGACACCACTGAGCCCTACATGTCATGTTAACCTTGAAGGCTAGTGCTAGGTCGGATCTGACCCCATAGACACCAATGAGCCCTACATGTCATGTTAACCTTGAAGGCTAGTGCTAGGTTGGATCTGACCCCATAGTATGTAGTGTTGAAACTGTCATGCTATTCATCGTGTCATTAATCTTAGGGCTTAGAGCATTTTGATGTATAGATATATTTTTCTCGCACACTTACATGTAAAATCTCCCCTCATTCTAAGATAAATCATTTATCCAATTGAATAGCTACTTGATGAAAACTTAATAGTTGGTTTCAATTCCCTTGTAATGGTGTTGTTTAATTCTCTCATTCTGAGAAATAATTTACATTGTCTCTGCAGAAGTATTCCCTCATGGCTTGAGGCTCGATCAAGTATAGAAACGTGTGAGAGAGAGAGACATAAAAAGAATGTCTGTACAGACACGAGCGCGTGTGTATATATTATATAGATGCGTGTGCGTGCATGCACGCGCATGTGTGATGATGAGTAACACAAAAAAAAAAAAAAATAAATAAAGAAGGCACAAAGTTATGTCAACCATGTATAAAGGGTAGTTACAAAAATAATCGTGCCTTTATGTCTTCATGCATAATGCTATCTACAAAATCTATAATAGTAGACTTTTTCCAATATTGAGCGATTGACTTCAACCATACAAGATTTTCAGATAGTGGAGCTCCAAAGCTTCATTGGGTAAAGCTTTGCCCAAAAAAATCCGACTATTGCTTTCTTTTCATGTGGTCCACCAAATGGCCAAAGGAAGTATCTTCCAAATTGTGAAGACCCACCTCTTCTTCCTCTTTTTTCAAGCTACAAACATGTCTTTGACATTCGATGGTTGAACCGCCAACTAAACCCAATCAAAGGCGAGAGTTAAATGCCAAATCAAAGAAATCCACCAGCAAGGGATAAGGTGGTTGAGCATTTCTTCTTCCTCACGGCACATTGACCATCTATTAGGTCTATTGAAATTCCTCCTTTTTAGCATGTCCTGGGTGGGAGCCTTTCCTTTAATAGTCGCCGAAACAAAAAAAAGGGGGCTTTTGTGGGAGCTTTAGACTTTCAAATGGCCTCAGCAGGGAAATGAAGACAATTAGATTGTCCATCAATCCTTTCATAGAAGCCTAACAGTGCAAGACCCCTCCAAGTCATAAGGCTGCAGAATTTCATGAATACCTCCTCTTCCTTCCAAAAGGAAAAAAGATTTCCGAGAGTTGTTTCCCTTGAAGACCAACATTGCACCTTTGTCTTTGCAGGTAAATCCAATGAATGCAGACACTATCCTCTTCTAAGTCATTTAGGCTCCTTAGAGATCACCATTCCATGTCCTTTTGCACATTAGCCTCTTTCAAATTGGCCATCCTAAAAAGATTAGGAAATTGGTCATGCACCAAACAATACCTTAGACCCGTTCTTCACCTCAAAATACACTAGGGATTGATAAGCTTCAAGCCTGCAGGGGTGGATTTCCAACAACCTACCCACATGCATACTCTTCCTGGGCTACCATGTCGGATTGTCAACCCCATATCTCGCCTTGACCCTTTTTTTCTAAAAAGCGCCTCACTTTGAGCAAAAATCCAAAGCCACTTGGTCTTAGTACTTACATTAACCTTGAGCCTCTTGCTTTTAAGAGACACATTCATCTTATGAAGGGCCTAAAGGTAGCCCACACTAATAGATGGAAAGCAAACATCTTCCCAATTTACCCAATGGAAACCATTATTGCTTTCACTGTTGAATCACAAAAGGTGTCATGATTTTCTTCAAACGGCCAGTTGTGCTAGTTGGAATGGTCAACAAAGACAAAATAAATCGGAAGCCCATGGCCTGCTCCTAAATAAAGCCAACCTCCCTCCCTTGGATAGAAGCTTTGGCCTCCACCTTGCCAATCTCTTATGCAATCTCTCCAGAACAAGCTCCCAAATGCATTCTGCTCTTATAAGAAGTGCCATGGGGGGAGTGATAGAGATTGGGTGGAGAAAAAGGGAAGAAAGGGAGAAAATTAGAGAGAAAGAGGGAAGAGAGGGATTGGCATCTCTATGCTCAAATCAATATTCATTCAATATTCAATAGTGTATTTGATTTTATGGATAGTGGGAACTTTTGTGATTCTTCTTTTGATGTAATTGATTTTTTGTATAGGTTCCATCTAAGGTGTACATAATCCTTCTGTAGGATGCCTGTATGCATCCATCCCTTTGTACATTTTACCGTTTAATATATTTTACTCTTTTTCCTATTCAAAAAAAAAAAAAATCAATAGTGTATGATAGATCATTAACAAAGGTACATAGACCCCTTATTTATAGGTGCATAACCTTCCTAATACGAAATAATACGGCTCCTATAGAAATAGGAAAGTGTAATATTTCCAATAAGACTTGGACACTATAATGCTAATCCTAATAGAAATAGGAAACCATAATAAACTATAATCAAATATCTTAATTATTATTCTTATATTTCCTTCTAAAATAAGTCTTGATGAATCCATCGTCTCTCCCTGGCTTGGAAAAACTTGCCCCCGGAGAGTATCCATCTAGTAAATCAAGAGCAATGCGACGCATATCCTCCTCATGAACCCAAGAATTATCAAATTGGGGACGGCCTTTACAACAGACCAAGAATCGTTGAAAACCTCTAGTACAAATACTAACAATCTTATCTGCCAGTATGGCTTCAACTTCATCGACCGCTGATGGCGGAGCTGGAGGCAACTGAGTTACTGAGACTGAAGAAGTCACAGAACCACCTGTAAGGCTGTAATGCTTGTAGAAAATGTCGGAGGCGCAAAAGTACTTTGGTAAAGTATCAAATCCTCAATATTGAAGATATGACTAATAGATCAATCATAGGGTAAGTCAATTAAATATGCATTGGAGCCAAGACGTTTCAAAATGCGATAAGGTCCACAAACGTAAGCAAAGAGCTTTCTAAAGGAATGTTTTGGAAATCTTTTAGGACGAATTCGGACCATGACATAATCACCATCATTAAACTCTAGCTTTCTACGATGCACATTGGCATCAAGTTTATAATTTTCATTGCTCTGCAATTTTCTGTTGAACATCGGTATGCGCATCATGAATATGTTTAGCAAAAGTTTCAGCAAATTTAGCAGGTTGAGAATCATTAGGTAACAGCACTAAATCAATAGGAAGACGAGGAACAACACCATGCACAATTTCAAATGGACTCTTTCCAGTGGATTTATTCACAGCATTGTTATAAGCAAATTCAGCAATAGGTAAAACCAAATCCCAAGTATTAGGTTTCTCACTGACAAGACATCTAAGAAGGTTACCTAGACTCCGATTCACAACCTCGGTTTATCCATCAGTTTGAGGGTGGAAAGTAGCAGAAAATTTTAAGTGAGTGCCAAGCAGTTTCCACAACATCCTCCAAAAATGACTCACAAATTTAACATCCCTATCAGACATAATAGATGATGGCAAGTCATGCAAACGAACAATTTTCCTAAAGAAGATCCTTGTAACATGGGATGCATCAGTAGTTTTGCTATAAGGGATGAAATGTACCATCTTAGAGAACCTATCCACAACAACGAGAATGCAATCATGATCTCTAGCAGTTCGTGGAATACCTAAGACAAAATCCATACTAAGGTCTTTCCAGGGAATGTGTGGAACAGGTAAAGGATTATAGAAGCCAGTGTTTTGCTTCCTAGCTTTCGCAAGCTGGCAAGTTCGACACTGGGACACAACTTGAGCCACATCCTTGTGTAAGCAGGGGAAAAAAAACAGTCAGCAGTAAGAATGGTGGTATTATCCCGACCCAAATGACTAGCAATACCTCCATCATGCAATTCCCATATTAGAAAATCACGAAGCGAGGTGTTAGGAATGCACAACTTTGATGCATAAAACAAATAGCCATCCACAATCATATAATCAACAAAGTCATGACGGTTACCATGCAAAACCTCATCATAAGTCTTAGCAAAGTCCAGGCACGAGGTGTATTGGTCTTTCAGTTTTTCAAATCCAACAACTTATGTAGTCCATCTATTCAATAGAAGTCCTACTCTAAGCGTCAGCAACAATATTTTCGACAATAATATTTTCGACACCTGAACTATGTTTAAGGACAAAGGAATAATCTTGAAGGAACTCAACCCACTTAGCGTGTTTCCCTTTAAGTTTTCTTTGGTCGTTAATGAATTTCAATGCATCATGATCACTCCAAAGAACAAACTCCTTAGGGAGGAGATAGTATCGCCAATGTTCCAGACAACGCACTAAAGCATAAAACTCTTTCTCACAGGTGGTGTACTTATCTGTCCTAGAATTATTAATCTTCTCGCTCAAGTAAGCTGTGGGATGTCTTTCTTGACTCAAAACACCTCCTATCCCGACCACTAAAGCATCACAAGTAACTTCGAACACTTTAGAAAAATCAGGATGGCGTAAGACAGGGGCCTCAATCATTTTCTTTTTAATTAGGTTAAAAGCTTCTTTCGTAGGTTTAGTCCATGTGAACGCACCTTTTCTCAAACAGTCAGCGTAATGAGTCATAATGGAACTAAAATTTTTGATAAAGTGCCTATAGAGAGTGGCTAACCCATAGAAGCTTCTCACATCAGAAATGGTTTTAGGTTCGGGCCACTCTACTATAGCTTTAACCTTTTTGGAATCGGCAGAAATTCCCTTCGCTGACACAACAAACCCAAGGAAAACAACCTCAGATTGCAAGAAAGAACACTTAGCCAAATTAATGTATAGTTTCTGTGCTCGAAGGACCTCAAGGACTAACCTCACGTGTTTCAGGTGTTCTTCCCTAGAAGGGTTGTATATTAGAATGGTATCAAAGTACACTATCAAAAACTTCCCAAGGAAAGGGCAAAGAATATGAGTCATGACTCTCCTAAAAGTATTAGGAGCATTGGTTAACCCAAAGGGCATGACTAACCACTCAAACAGTCCATCAGGAGTTTTAAAGGCAGTTTTTCACTCATGCCCAGGTCTAATCCTCAATTGATGGTATCCTGCCCTAAAGTCAATTTTAGAGAACCACTTAGATCCTGACATTTGATCCAACATATCATCAAGTCTAGGTATAGGAAACATATATTTCACAGTAATTTTATTAATGGCTCAACTATTAATACACATCTTCCAAGAGCCATCTTTCTTAGGGGTTAAGAGGGCTGGAATAGCACAGGGACTAAGATTATGCTGAACGAAACCTTTTTGCAGAAGCCCCTCAATTTGTCTATTGAGCTCTTCAAGTTCACTAGGGTTCATTCTACAGTGAGGTAAGTTAGGTAAGGGTGATCCTGGGATAAGGTCTATAGCATGTTGGATATCCCTCAAAGGAGGTAGTTCAGTAGGAAGATCATCAGGAAATACATCCTTAAATTCATCAAGAAGTTCACTAAAATCAAGGAACATCTTGCATGTAGTAGCATAGGGAAACACAAGTGGGGCTTTGGCTACTAACGCTAGAAACATGCTAGACTGTTTTCCTTCTACTTCACATTCATATCCAGACAAAAAATGTAACTTTTTAGCTTGTTCCTTAGACTGAGGCAATTTTGGGTCAGTTCTTTTGGGATTATTGTGTTCCGAGGGTCGAGCAGGAGCTAACTTAATCCTCTTTCCATTATGAATGAACACATACGTATTATCCTTTCCAAAATTTGTGGCATTTTTGTTAGATAGCTAGGAACGACCTCACAAAATGTGGGCAACATCCATAAGTAATACATTACACCAAACCCTTTTAGAATACGCATCTAATTGAAGAAGGACTTCACACTTCTCAAAAATTATCAAAGATGTCTTATCAACCCAAGCAACCCTAATAGGGGTGGAATAGGGTATCGTCTTAAGGTTGAGAAGTTTCACAGCACACTTAGAAATCACATTCATGGAACTACCATTATCGATGACTAAATGAAGAATTTTACCCCCACAGAGCATTTTAGTCTCAAAGATAGCAGTACATTTTCAAGAGTCACAATCAGTAGAAGAAAGAAAACATCTCATGACAGTAAGAGGATTCTCTCTCTCTCTCATCGTCTTCATGCTCACTCTCGGTAGGAGTGTCACCAACAGCAAGATTGACAGTCTCATCTATCTGGTCATCATCTTCATGAGTGTCTAATCCTATAGTAAGAGCGCGGTTGGGACAACAAGATGCCGGATGCCCTTGCTTATGACACTTGTGACAGACCATAGAAGATGATGGAGAAGGGAGGAGAGGGGGTGAGGTGAGGGAATTACTCTTAGTTGAGCTCAATGGTTGGCTAAACTGGACATTGCTTTTAACAAATTGGCTATTCTGTGATTGTCCTTTAGGGTAAAAGGTTTTCTGAAAGGTGATAGATTTGAAGGGCTTAGACTCTCTGGCTTGGGAAACCCACCTGCGAGAATAGGAAGGCTTTTTGTACTTCTCTATTTTTAGGGCCTTTTGGTAAGCCTCCATTAAAGACTCAGGATGGTGTAGGCCCATCTCTCCCTTAAGGTCATCTCTAAATCCATTAATGAACCTAGTCACAGTTACCCATTGTTCTTCTCTAACAGCGCATTTGAGTTTCATTTCCTCGAATTGGGTATAATAATCCGACTCGTTAGTATTCAGTTGTTTCAGGTTCAACCAATTATCCATCATTTGTCTTTTATGGAATGAAGGCAAATACTTTTCTTTCACTTTTTGTTTCATTTCATCCCACGAAGTTATGGGAGGCTCACCTAGGTGATCTATCTTTCTTTCAATACTCTGCCAGTATTTCTTAGCAGATCCAATAAGTTTTATTTTGGCAAAACGAACTCTATGGATGTCATTCATTCCGTAAAATTCAAAGTAGTCCTCTAGGCGGTCTAACCAATCAACAAAAGCATTTGGATAATGGCAACCATCAAAGTCAGGGATATCAACCTTGCCTTTTCTCGTCACATCATAAGGATTGTCATGTATTTGGTCTCTAGGATAGCCTTGGTCTCCTCTAGGTGAATGGTGCCTATAATGTCGATCTTGGTACCTACCTCTACGGTGGTAAGGTTGCGGCCCATCAGATTCGTCATGGTAGTACTCATCATCTCTAGAACCATTAGGTTTGTGACTAATGTCTTCAGTTTCCGTCCTCATCGGAACATGCATCCTATTAGACCTCCCAAAAGTAGAGTTTTTCATATGAATAACTGAGTCAACAAGTTTGGGTCCTCCAGTCTGGACATTACTAGAACTAGCCATATTATACACACATTGAGACAAGTGAGAGTCTAGTTTCTGTTCCAATTTTGTAACACTTCCGTGAATACCACCTAAAGAGTTCTGGAAACTCGTGATGCGACTTTTGCGACCTTGCACTTGATCCTGCCACCAAAGAAGGCCGCCAAGTGATGAGCTAACTTAGGAACCTTGGGATGATAACGCTTTTGCGTAAGTCGACTTTAAGCCCAGACCTCACCAAAGGGAACCTCACCAAAAGAGAAGGCGACCTATGTTGTCTGCATCGCTTCATACCAACATCAGAGACACCACCAGTTCTTCACTTCTCACCTATTCTTTCTACACTAATGTTTTTCTACTGTCAATTTTCACTCGTTCCATGGCTCCAGATGTGCCGTTAGCTGTTTTTCAAGATGTCTAGAACATAGGCAAGCACTGACTTTCGCATGTGATTACCCCTCATCATTCACTGTACTTCTCTTTCTCCTCGATTTTCCGTTGCAATGGCTGCATGTTGTTTCCCTCCATGGTCCTTTTTTCCCCCTCTCTCGATCCCCCCCCCCTTCTGCTTTGTGTTCTTCTCCCCTGTGTCTCTGTTCTGTCCATTCACTGCACTGATTGAGACTTATCCAATTACCCGATTTATTCCATCGCCATTTCTGTAAGATATTAAAAGGGTCTTTATAGCCTAGAACAACATGGAAAATAAGATACAGTGTCCTAGTATATCTAAAGTATTGCTTTTCTAAGCCTAACATTCCTAATATAAGTGGAACTCGAAGATACAGTTACATTTAACATGCTAACTACAATCTAAACCTGAATATGAAGCTAAATTTATCCCATAAATAGTAATTCTTTTTGTTTTGTTTTTAATTTGAGATTCACATTAAACAAATTGGCCAAAACTTACTACCAAGAGGGTGCTCAAACTGATGAAAGCAGAAAGCAGATGATTCTGAGTTTAGGGGTTTGGTGCTTGCTAAGCGTAGGGTTTCATTGACTGCTGGGGTTGAGGAATTAAGCATGCTTGGTATGGCTAGATGGACCATACCAAGATGGGCCAAGAGGGTGTATAAACCGTCAATGCCCTGATCGATTGCACGTTATAGAGAAAGTGTGACTTGTAGTCTACATTGAAATGCCCATATGAGGATCATTGCTTGTTATGGAAATTTTACACTGCAGGAAACATGTAACTGAGATTGATCCTCTCTCCCTGGAGTTCTCAACTAGATATCAGGCACTTGAGCGGAAATTACTCATGCCTTGTTATTTGTAAGCCACAGACTTCAATGTTTTCAAGTTTCCAGCTAATCTTTGGAGGAATCTATTGGTAACTTATTTGTTGAGCGAATCTTCCGAGAAACATGTTGATCGCTTGTTTCTTCGGTGCTCATTGCTTCTTCCATATGGTTTTGTTGGATGCATTGGCTGGGTATTTGTATAGTTATGCAATCAATGGTTTTGGTGCTTCTGCAAATCCAAGTCCAAATCCATCAAACACAGAATTTTGCTTTTTTGCTGCAATAACACAACCAAACCCAAGCCGTCTAAAGCTCTGTCAACTGGGGCTATGTGTGGGTAATAATGATAATAATAATGACAATGGTAGCAATGATGGAATGATTTTTGGCCGAGGTTGTCCCTGAAATGAAAGTGTTTTGGAGCCATGGAAGTTCATATTTTAACACTCCCACACTGGTATATGTTTCAGTACCAATTTCGCTTTGAGACATCGGAGTTAAATTTTAATATACGGTTTTGGTGTTGAGCCGAGTTATTCATACATGTATGAAATGAGATAGTATTATTCTCCAAGAACAAAAAATAAAAAAAGAAAAAATGCTCAGTGAAAATTGATGTACTTTGTTTCTTGGTGCAGGACTGGTAAGACAATCTGGCAGAAGCCAAGTCACTGCACCACCTCCTAGGGCTGCCCGTAATATATCCGTCAAGGATATGATTGCCGTACTGGAACGAGAACCCCAGATGGCAAAATCTACTGTGATATATCGACTTTATGAGAAGATGCGTGCTGAAGCTGCAACAGAGTAACTCCTTGGAGCTACAACCGTGATTCCGATCTGTTGGATATGAGATGCAGAATGCAATACCCACTGGGCTGAGATCCAGCCATTTCGACGATAGCTGCATCCCTGTTTCTGCAGCGAGGCGGCTTTATGACTGACTGCAGTGACAACTGACAAGCATTTTCATTTTTTAGCGCTTGCATCTTGCTTCCTCCCAGCAGCTTGGCGTTTATTCTTGGCCGAAATTTGAAACTTTATCTAACAACTTGATCAGTGTATAATAAAGTGTAGAGTTAATGAAAGAGGACATTGTCAAAGGTGTATATACTTTGAGGAAACATTTTTCCATTTCTCGTTATTGAAGGACAAGTGCTCCTTATGTCGCATGTAATGTTCACTTGTGGTGCGTAGTTAAATCGAGAAATGAAAATGACAGAAATCTGGGGAATTTACTCAATGCTCCTTCATAGCTTGTTTTGAGTATGGAGAATAGGGGCAGAAATGTGAATGTCTGGGTCCCATTCAATGACTGAGTTGCATGAGTAACAAGAATAAGTTTGTAAGATCAGTTCAATGACTTTTGTACCAGTGACTTTATTGAATAAGTTTGTAAGCATCAGTTCAATGACTTTTGTACCAGTGACTTTATTAGTCTTTTTTTTCATTTTACATTTGTGGACCTTGCTCTATGTTTTGTTTTTTTTTTTAAATGACAGAACTTCAAAACTAAAACTAGTTATGCAACTGTTACTAAGGTGCCCTCCAGCCCACCACCTTGACAGCCACCCACACCCCAGCTTGCTGCCAGTATGACAACCCCCACCCACTCCAGGATTCAAAATGCGGTTTCAATTGCAAATACGTTTTAGTTGCGATACGGAAAAATCACCTTACTGCGAAAATCGCGTTTTATATCGCGGTGAAAACGCGGTCCGGTCAACTCAAAATCCTTTCCGATGTGGCCGTTTCATCGCGGACTGGCCACATTTAGAATCTATGCCACCACCATCTTTGCGGCAACCTCCCCAAAACTCTCACTTGCCGATAAGTAACAAAACTTCACAATTGATAAAACTTAATTATTGAAAATTTGATAATTTTACTCTATAAAATATAAGTTTAGGTCAAGGCAAAACACTTGAAACCTATTTTACCACTGAACATATCTCCTTGTAAAAAAACCTAAAAAATTAAAGCTAGGAGCAGGGGCAGACAACATGTTTGGAATCAATCATTTAATGAAAAAATTTATTTATTAAAAAAAAACCCCACAAAACCATCTCATATCACAATTAAATTAAATCTAATCTAATCTAATCTAATCTAATTTATTTGCCATGCTAGTGAGGATTATGTGCACATGTTGGTAGAATGTTGGCAAAAATACTTGTACTATAGTATCATTTTCCTTTATTTCAATAATAATCTTCAAATATTCGTGCCTATTTCATGATGATATATACAAATTGCTTTCCAATTAAGTCATAGATTCCTGCACATTTCATGATACAAATCACCAGATCATTATGCAAATCACCAACTTACCAACAAACCCAGAGAATTAGAGCTAGCATTAACAGCATGCCTGCCATGCATCCCCCATTCAGATCCACTGAATCTTCTTCCGAAACATAATACAGTTGTTTTTCAGTTTTCACATGCCCTCTTTTCTGTCAAAATAACAAAAATATGCATGCATTTAAGCCAACTAGATCTTTTTCCCACATGGGTTTTCATCTTTTCCATATTGTGATCAGTCAAAATGATCTTTCCTTTTCACAGATACAAATATTGATTTTGATCGTTTTCTAAGTCTTCACGGTACAAACACGCTTTTATTGGTCTTAAATACTCCCCATCAGAAAACTCTAAAGCAAACCATAAATCAAAATGAAGCCATTGGCATCTTTTCTCTTCTTCCTCTTCTTCTTCAATCTCATAATAGTTTTTATCAGTTCATTTACATCGGCTTATGCAGATGATCCTGTTTACAGTAACTTCCTGCAGTGCCTAAAAAACCAATCAAAATCTTCAACCAATGTCTCCAACATCCTTTATTCTAGAGAAAACACCCAATATAACTCCATTTTAACCGCCTATATTCGCAACCTCCGATTCAGTTACCCAACCACGCCTAAACCGGTCCTCATCATCACCCCGCTGACCCCCTCCCATGTCTCGGCTGCAGTCATATGCAGCCGAGACCAGGGCCTCCACCTCAAAATCCGAAGTGGAGGCCATGACTACGAAGGCATCTCCTATGTGTCGGATGATGCCTTCGTAATACTAGACATGTCCAACTTGAGAGCCATACGGGTGGACCCCGTTGCTGAGACGGCCTACGTGGAGGCTGGGGCTACCCTAGGAGAACTCTACTACCGGATCCAGGAGAAGTCCGCTGTGCTTGGGTTCCCGGCTGGGGTATGCCCCTCTGTCGGAGTCGGAGGCCACATCAGCGGTGGCGGGTACGGGAATATGATCCGTAAGCACGGCCTATCCGTGGACCACATAACAGACGCCGTAGTAGTGGACGCCCAAGGGAGGGTCCTGAACCGGACCACCATGGGGGAGGACCTCTTCTGGGCCATACGAGGCGGCGGTGGGGCCAGCTTCGCCGTCGTAGTGTCGTACACCCTCAGCCTGGTCCCAGTCCCTAAGAAGGTGACGGTTTTTAACGTCAAGAGGTTCAATGCAACGGACTTAGTGTACAAATGGCAATTCGTCATGAAAGACGTGGATCACAACCTCTTCATGAGACTACTATTGCAGCCAGTGACGAACCCTGATCAACCCAAGGGCGGCAAACTGGCTACACGGGTGACATTTATAGCACTATTCCTAGGAGACTCAGACACCTTAATATCGGTCCTCAACGCAGCCTTCCCTGAGCTAGGCGTCACCAAGGCGGACTGCTTGGAGATGACTTGGGCTCAATCGGTCCTCTATTGGGCTAACTTCAATCAAGGGGCGCCATTCGAAGTCCTCCTGAATAGGAACTACACGGCTGACTACTTGAAGAGGAAATCAGACTACGTACAAGAGCCAATTTCCAAGGTGGGTTTGACACTACTAATGAACAAGTTGGTTCAACTGGCTAAACCCGGCCTAGTCTTCAACTCCTACGGTGGAGTCATGAGTACGATCCCAACGGCAACCACACCGTTTCCCCACAGGGCCGGGAACTTGTTCAAGATTCAGTACTCAACCAGTTGGAAAGATCCAGGCCAAGAAGCTGCTGATAAGAACATTGGCTTGATTCGAGAGTTGCATAGTTTTATGACACCCTACGTTTCGAAGAACCCTAGAGGGGCATACCTTAACTATAGGGATCTTGACATTGGGGTTAATCGTAATTGGACGTATGTAGAAGGGGAAGTGCATGGGAGGAAGTATTTCTTGGGGAACTTTGATAAGTTAGTGAAGGTGAAGAGTGTGGTTGATCCTCATAATTTTTTCAGAAATGAGCAGAGCATCCCAGTGCTCAAGTCATAGAGGAAGATATATACATATTAAGGTTAAATTATTGCAATAATAAAAGAGAAGGTACATATGTGGGGTTTTTTGGTTTTAATGCTTTCTTGACAACTCATCTGTAACATCATATTGTGTCCTAGATGATTTGATTCGTCCAACTTGGCTCCCTATCTATTCTACAAAAACAAATTTGTTTCATTGTTTGTTATTGGATTTTAATAGCTTTTTCTCATAAAAATCTGTATTCGAAGAGCTTTATCAGCTGTTATAAATTAATCAGTGTTGTAAATTACGTTCAGGCGAAAAATAATATCTAATTTAGTGATGTAGTCATAACATATTATTCGTCTCATCATAATGGATTGCGTAAATTAGTGTGGTCGATTACCTTATTAGTTACAATTATTCACATTTATAAATTTGTGGGTATAATACTTCTTTGTCGACATGGATGATCCTATTGAGATGTCTCTTGTGTATTTGGCGTAGTTAATGAATGATCACTCTTAGGAACAATTAACTTATTATAATATAAAAAATTTGGCGATTTTAAACCATATAATGTTGAACTTTAACTTACGTGAAACATTTAAAAAGTATCTTGCTGTAAAACTGTTTATCACCACCTTTATTTTTAGTAGTATAGACCTGTGGTTTACACAATTGCACGGTGCATGCTAAAATACACTTTTAGAATATTTGTTATTGAAAAATAAGCAAATGATCACTGTATACATAATAAATATTATAATTTTAAAAAGATGAAACGATAAGTTGTTTTTCATGCATAGCACATGAAATTAATAATGTCAAAAACCTATAGTAGTAGAATATATGAAAGATCACGGTAAATGACATAAAGATAAGTTAAGTGATGAAGACGTTGAAAACTACTCTTCCTCTTTATATGCTTGTGTAGAAAATAATTGTGTTAGTAAGTAATGTCTTCATAAATAAAAATAAAATTCTTACAATATTTTGTCTAGCCCCAAAAAAAAAAAAAGAATTTGACCCTATTGACTTTCAAACAAATAAACATGTGAGGAATGGAATGATAGATATGGGGGAAAGGGAGGTGGACAAAGTCGCTTTTATCGTCTTAGCAATGAGCAAGATGAAGGAAATTTTTGAAGACAGTGGGAAATGGGAATGATTGCAATAATTACATTAAGAGTAGGTTTTACTTGATTATTTAAACTAATATCAAAGTTATCCGTAATTCCATAATTCTTATTTTCATAATTACGGATTATACTTTCCTAAGATTACTTCATAATTTAAACTAAAATTGAAGGTATCCAATCTTACCATTAACATTCAAAAACTTCACGAAGTATATCTTTATTTTCAAATAATTTCCTTAGTTATTATTCCATTATTCTTATTTTCATAATTGCAGAATTATTCCCTTACTAATTAACGATTAGTTAGGAAATTAAAAAAAAAAATTTCTACAAAACAAAGGTTGTGATGAGAAGAGAGAATGAATTCAAGAGTACAGAATTCTAAATTATGAGAATACTCGAAAAATTCACGTTATCACAATACTACTTTTATTATAAAGTATAGATAGTGTACATATATACAATTTGCACCTTCTGTACACATAAATTTTAAAAATTTTACTATTTTTCGTCAAATGACAAAAGGCAATGTTGTATAAAACACGGTGGTTCACACCTCTGCCCTACTTTCTCTTTGATATGGTATCAATTCATGAACATCTTTGTATATCCCACAAGAACAACAAATTGAATGTAATGAAATTTTCATAGGATGAAAAAAAAAAAAAAAATTATAACTAGAAACAATAGTGTATAGAGAGATAGGTTGAAGGAGGATCACATGTACGTGTTTTATATAAGGATGGTGAAAAATAAATATTGATACATTGAAGATAGACATGCATGATAAGGATCACAATATTCTTTTGCACCAAAAAAAAAAGTATCACAATATTTTTAGTTGTGGTAGACAACTTCTTTCTTTCAACAATGAAAGAATCTTCAATTATTTCTTTTGTGTTTTAAATAATGGATAGTTTAAAATTTTTGTTTTGTTTGATCGAAGATAATTCAAGAATATTCAATTGTGGTAGTTGAAATTTTTGAATCATGGGAAAATCTTCAATACTTATCCAAAGGTGTAGTCTTTTGATCAAAGTTTTTGAAAAAATTTAAAATTCAAATTTAAATTTTTTGAGATTAGTCATAGGTAAAGTACCAACAGCTAGCGAACAGACACGTAAATAATTTGCTAGTATAAAACGAACAAACAATTCAACTCCGCTAATGTCTAACAAAAACAAATAAGAACATCTCTTGATTAATCCTCGATTGACTAAAGTACCATATTTCACTCTAAACCGCATGTAGGTACACAAGTTAGAATTGGCAATTAGAAACTTAACAAACACATTCGAATCAAGCTTGTTTCCTCTTTGCAAACTCTTTTCTCAAACTTCTTGTAATTCTTTTAATGACTGGAGTTTTATCCCTAGTGAGGAAAACGCTAAGTTTCTTGCCCAACTCTAGAGCGTCTCGAGCAATTACCGTTGGAGTTGGAGAATCTTGCTTTGCCTTGTTTTGCAACTTTTCTGGGGCATTAGCAGATAATTATTTATCACTACTTGACATTTCGGTCACCTTTCTCTTTAGATCCTTCTATCTCTTTCTCGTGTTGAACTGGCCTGCATAACTTTCACGTTCCTTTACAGCACTAATAGGAGACCAGTTCTCACCGTACAGACTGCTTGTCTTTTGAGAAGAGAATTTTTGAAATAGATTAAATAAAGCTCTACATTTTGAAAGGCTCAGAAATTAGGTAATGTATATCATACACTTAGAAGTATGCACTCCCACTTGCCATGTATATATATTTTTCCAAGCGTGTATTTATCATATAAACAATTTTTAATATATGGCGCTGATGTGCCATGTAGGAGTTTATACTCTTAGGAGTATGATATAGGCTTTGCAGAAATTAAATGGCCAAGATAGAAATTTTCCTCTTCTTAAAAAGATAGTAGCATAATTAGTACAAGGTATCAAATAGAAGCTTCTCTCAAAGCAGCTTTGTAGTTCTTAATTGGCTGTCTTTCAAGTGATTTATTCTCTTCCCTTTAATAGAAACACCAATCCAATTAGTCTACGTTTTAGCAGCAGTTTTCATTGACATGAGATATATTCCGTAAATGAAACTTGTCCTTAGTCATGGGGGGATGCACCTTTAATTTTAGCACTTGTGTCCCATCCAATATCATGAAAAACAATTGATACATAAAAATCTATAAAATCTTTGAAGGAAATACCATAAAAATTAGTTGATACATTGAACATTTTGAAGAGTATAAAAAAAGTACCATTATTATATAAAATTTCTAAATCTGGCGCTGCATTAATCTTATATCACAGGGTAAACTCTCTAATGCAGCATGCATATTTAAGCACATTGAATTTTGACGACATATCATTTGTTCAAAGATTAGCTCGAAAATCTTGTAATCATGAACACTAACTGGAGGAGGTGAATGTTTGATTTCTACTTTCCACTCTATTTACTCTCTATTTGGATGGAAGGGATGCGAAGGGAATGAACGTTAATTTATCCTTATTAAAGTTAGGTAAAGGGTGATGGGAAGAGAAGGAAGGGGAATGTTTCAATCCTATTATCAAATTATTTACTTTGGACCTCTCGAAGAAGGATGTATCTAATGAGAGGAGGGGATAGATGAGAGATGAGAGGGAGAAACATGATCCCTCAAATTCAAATCAAATGCTATTAATAGGAGACATTAGAAGATTTTATATACCAAATATATATATCTATTTATGTAAACTATAATTGTACATCTTAATATAAATATAGGACCCTAACTCTCTAATTAGGGTGAGTCCGTTTTCATCACAAATCCTTTCTCATGATATTAGAGCTGGTTTTTTATTTTTTTCAAAAACAAATGAATAATATCTTTTTTTTCCCTTCTTCTCATAACCCTAGCCGCCCATCCAGAGCACGCCTGCCGCCACCTGTGCACAGCACCGGCGCCATGACTTCAGCCCAGTCGCGCCGCCCAGACTCCTTTGGGCCAGCCGCCATGTAGTCGAGTCCTCCTCGATTTATTGCTCTTGCCGGCATTCATGGCTGCGCCACCGTCTATTCCGCCGCCGTCCTGTTTTGGTCTTGAGACTTCCGTTGTCTCCATCAATGCCACGGGCCCCTCCACCCTGGTCCGTTCTCAGTCCTTCGACCCACTGCCGCTCACGCACGGCCCATGCTCTATGGCTGCCTCCCTACTGATTGCGGCCACTGTCACGCCTGTGGCTCCGCCCTCAGCCCCAGCATTGACCACGCTGTTTGCCGCCGTTTACCCCCTGCAGCTGGGCTCTACGGTTGTCCCCTTGGCAGTACTACGGTGGGCATCGCCTACATCCGGGGTGCCCACTGCTGAACCGGGGTCTCATCGTCCTAAGCTGCCTTCATCGTTTGACCTCGTGCTTCGTCAGTTCTAGGCTATACATCTAGGCGGCCCGTCTCACTCCTCATTGCCACTATACCCTTCCTTGCCAAGCCTTCCAATAAGCATCAATATCACGAGTTTTGTTACGGTGTGTAACACCCCCAAATTTCTAATTTTTATTTACTACTGATTTAACCTGAATGGCAGCAGGAACTCCTAATGGGGTGTTACCGCCGTATTTCCTTCTTGGAAATACCAGGCTGGATATCATAAATGACATTTAAAAACAAAGTCTTTACAGAACGAAACCCACCATACATGGGTCCAGGAATTTTAACACAGAACTTGAACACCATAATTAAACCAACTAGATTCTATTACAACATCTAAAATCCTTTTTAGACACAACCAGCATTCGAGCCTCGCTCTACTCTCCTGCCCCCAGTCTCAAGAACAGCTAAATCATCTGAAAACAAAACATTTTATAATAGTGAGATAAACTCAGTAACATTCACCCCCAACAGTCAAAGGCACGTACAAATTCATTTTGAAACATTTTAGGGAAAGGGGGAAAAACAACATCACTTTTCAAGGTACACAACCCATTATCACCATCTTCCTTAAACAAATCAAGTTCAGAATCACACTTCCATAGTTCCATTTAAAATGTTCAGTTTCAGATAAGTCTTGGGTGAGCGACCCCAGTGGGTCTCATGGCCTGCGCTCTAACATAGCGCAGCCGTTCAACTCTTTCCTGTCCTACCGCTCCTCAGGCGGTTACCGCTTAACTTTCCTGACCTACCACCATCATGGGTGGTTACCGATAACCTAGCCCACGTCTCGGCTGAGTACGTGGCCGCTCACATGCATGCACCTATTACCCGGGGAAGGCTATGGCCTTCAATCAGTTCCAATCGATTTAACTCACCCTATTTAGTTCCTTTCAGTTAATGGATACCAACTTGACACATTCAGTTTCATTCAGATTTAAATGCCTTTCCCAACAGAAATCAGAATGCAGAAACAGAGCTTCAAATACAATCACAGTAAGTTTCAACTTTTACAACAGTAAGTTTCAATTTTTACAATATGGAGATTTCCAACTTCCAGAACAAACACAGCATTCAGTCCCCACCAAGGAATCCTTTATAAATTTCACATCAGCGAACATTCTTTTTAGAAAGGAATGCCAAGGAATCAATACAAGAACTCCCAAAACTTCCATAATTTCAGTAACACAGGGGAAAGGTTAGGGCATGACTGTTACCTGAGTACCGTACAAATTACGGGCTCGGTTACTCTAATGAGGGTTCACTGTTCCGCACCTGAGCCCACAAGTAGCCCATAGTTAGTTTACATTCAGTGTAGGGTAGCCCCGGGCCTCCCCCCAAATTTAAAAGGAGGTTTTCTAGATCTTTATTCATCCAACCCTATCTAGGGTAAAGGTTCGGCTGGCCAGTTATGGGTCCAACTTAAAAAAAATTATAACTCTAGTTCCCGATCTCCAATTTCAGTGTTCTAGGTCATTCTGGAAACCTTACAATATCCTCTATCTTTTTCATGTTTAGGGCTTGGCTTGGTTCTGCCCCGAACCTAGTCCAATTTTTGTTTCTTCCGGCAATGCTAGAGACTGTCTTCCCTAGGATAGTCCCGGCAAAAATTATCAAAACTCGGGTTACGCTACTCTAAACGACCCAATTCCAAAACGGCATTATTTGACACATCCAAATGCTCCTACCCAGTAAATTTCAGAATTTTTGGTCACCAGTACTAGCCTAGAGAATTTTTCTAACTTGAAGGCAAAACAAACCAGATTCTGCTTCCCCAGACTTCACCCAAATTTTTACTTCTAATTTCTCATCCTCATAACTTTTTCTTCCGACTTCCAAAAATTATGCTCTTATCCAATCCAGAAATATAATTTTGTTTACTACAACTTTTATGTTCGGAACTTTCACAAATTCACAGCGCAACCAGGTCTAAAAATTCAAAAACCGCACCCTGTGCCTGCAGTTTTTAGATTTGACAGGGCTCAGTATTCTGGCTATAACTCTCTCAATTTAAGTCCAATTCATCCAATTCAAAAACCCACGTAATTTTCACTTCTTAATCTAACTACTGTAAAAATTTCAGAATTTGTTGACAACTAGAACAATTAAACCAAATTTCCAAAGTGGCGTCAACAATAGTGTGAATTCTATCTAGATTATTCGACCCTTTTTATGCACGGTTTTCGCTTGTTTCGGGTTACCCAAAAATTTACCCACACCCGTTAAACATCCCTAGACTCTCGCCTAGACCCAACCATGCCAAAATAACCCCTCTTTATTGAGGCTAAAAGAAAAAGAAAATGAAACTACATAATAACATCGTTACGGGTACCTTTGATCAAAACTGAATGTAGGTTGACGGAAATTCCACCTTCGTTCAAATTCAACATCGAAAGCGCAGAGAAAAATATGATGAAAATTATATTAAAAACTTTCATTCATATGGTCATAAAATTATAAAAATAGAGGAGAGTTAAAAGTGGGGGGTTTTGGATGCATGGTGTGCATGAATCCATGCATCACTTAGCCTTTTCTTACCAACACAAGGAAGAGAGTAGGAGGGGATTGTGGGTGGCTTGTGGCGGCACAGTGGGCGGCTGGCAGGGTGGCTGGCAGCAGGGCGAGTAGAGAGAGAAAGGGAGAGGGAGGGAGAGAGAGAGTGATGTGAGGGAGAGGGAGAAAGTGACGTGAGGAGGGGAAGGAAAAAGGTGGGGGAGTGGGTGGTTAAAAAAAAGGTGGGGAAGTGGGTGGTTAAATTAGGGTTTTTTTTTTTTTTTGAGATAATAAAACAGTAGGATAAAGATAAGATGCTACAATTAGGGAATTTTTTTTTTTGGCAGATAATAACATAGTAGGATAATGATAAGATGATAAAATGATAACAAGATGATAATAATATTAATAATATTAATAAAATAGTAGAATTTGCATACGTCGAAAAAAATAAAATAATAATGAAACGATAATATCAATAGTAGAGTGAAATAATATTCATAACATAATAATAAAATAATGACAATGACGTTAGGAATTTTACAAAAATCGGAAAGAAAAATTTTGGAAACTTTAATACTTCCCAAAATATACCAAGGACTTTACTTAAAGAATTTCACGAGAGTTAATTGACACTGACTTGGGTTGACTTGGTCTAGGTCGGTCCAACTGGGCAAGAATTCCAACTCGAATTTTCAGGGTTTTACATACTACCCCACTTAAGAAAAGTTTCGTCCTCGAAACTTCATTATGACGCGACACATTACCAATACATCCTTAATTCCTGAGGTCTTACATGCTACCCCACTTAGGAGGTTTCGTCCACGAAACTGATACATACCTGACTATGGAAAAAGATGGGGATATTTGCCTCGCATTTCCTGTTCTAGCTCCCAGGTGGCTTCCGACGATTCATGGTTGGCCCAAAGGACCTTTACTAAGGGCACCGTCTTTTTCCGGAGATGCTTTTCCCGCCGGTCTAGGATCTGTATGGGTTGCTCTTCATATGACAAGTTTTCTTGGAGTTGTATAGGATCGGGTTCGATGACGTGTGAGGGATCTGGAATGTACTTCCGTAATTGCGACACATGGAACACATTATGTATTCTCTGAAGCTCAGCCGGCAGCTCTAGTCGGTAAGCCACCTCCCCGATTCGCTGTATGACCGTATACGGCCCGATGTACCTTGGGTTAAGCTTTCCTGCCTTTCCAAACCTCGCGACTCCCCTGGTTGGGGAAACGCGAAGAAATACCTGGTCTCCTACCTGGAACTCAAGGGGTCTACGCCTCCGATCCGCATAACTCTTCTGGCGGCTCTGGGCGGCTTTCATTCGTTCCTGAATCACTCTTACCTTGTCGGCGGTGGCCTGGATTAACTCTGGCCCGATGGTCAAGGCCTCATCAATCTCTTGCCAACAAAGTGGAGTCCTACATTTTCTCCCATATAGTGCCTCGTACGGGGCCATGCCAATACTCGCGTGGTAGCTATTGTTGTAAGAAAACTCAATTAGCGCCAGTTGTTCGTCCCACGCGCTCTTAGAGTCCAGGGCGCAAGCCCGTAGCATATCTTCCAAGGTTTGGATAGTACGCTCGGTCTGCCCGTCAGTTGCAGGGTGGAAGGCAGTACTAAAACATAACAACGTTCCAAACGCTTCCTGCAGCTTCTGCCAAAATCCCGATGGGAATCGGATATCTCGATCCGACACTATGGAGCTGGGTACTTCGTGTAGCCGTACTATCTCCTCGAGGTAGGCTCGAGCTAACTGATCTAGGGTCCACGTGTTCCTCATGGCTATGAAGTGTGCCGACTTCGTGAGCCGGTCCACTATAACCCAAATCGCATTGTGCTTCCTTTGAGTCAATGATAACCCCATGACAAAATCCATAGACACAGAGTCCCATTTTCACTCAGGGAGATCCAATGGCTATAAGAGTCCCGCCGGTCTTTGGTGCTCTATTTTCACTCGCTGGCAGGTCAGGCACTTTGTCACATAATCAGCCACTTCTTGTTTCATGTTACTCCACCAGAACGTTTGTTTTAGATCCTTATACAGCTTATTTCCCCCAGGGTGTACCGAGTGCGGAGTATTGTGTCCTTCATCTAGGATCTTCTTCTTGAGTGCCTCTTCAGATGGGACACACACACGATTATAGAATCGTATGGTCCCATCCTCGTGGATTACGAATCCAGGTGCTTTTCCTACCAATATCTCTTCTCTTATCCGCTCCAGTTGAGGGTCCGTGGTTTGGGCTAGTCGGATCTCCTCTATGAGAGTTGGTTGGGCCTTTAGGGTGCAAAGCGTAGGTCTAGCCTCCGGCGTAATCACATTGAGTTCCAACTTTCTAAATTCTCGACATAACTCTTCTGGAAGCGCTATTACACAACTCAGCGTTGGGTATGGCCTGCGACTCAACGCGTCCGCTACTACATTGGCCTTTCTAGGGTGATATTGAAAATGGACGTCATAGTCCTTTAGGAACTCCAGCCACCTTGTCTATCTCAGATTCAGATCCTTTTGCGAGAAGAGATATTTCAGACTCTGGTGGTCGGTGAATACTTCACAAGGAACCCCATATAGGTAATGTCTCCAGATTTTGAGAGCAAACACGACCGCGGCTAACTCCAGGTCGTGAGTCGGGTAGTTCCGCTCATGTGTCTTCAGCTGTCGTGAAGCATACGCTATCACTCGTCCATCTTGTATTAACACACACCCCAACCCATTCCTGGAAGCATCACTATACACCACGAAGTCCTGCTCCGCAGTAGGTAGAGCCAGTACTGGTGCACTCGTAAGTCTCTTCATAAGCTCCTGGAAGGCTCCTTCACAACTTTCCGTCCACGCATACTTGGTGACCTTTCTGGTCAGGTTGGTAAGCGGGGTCGCAATTTTCGAAAAGTTTTGGACAAACCGGCAATAATATCCCGCCAAACCCAAGAAACTCCTTACTTCTGTCGGGTTTTTAGGCCTAGGCCAATTGGCCACTGCCTCAATCTTTTGTGGGTCCACCGATACTCCCCCACTAGACACTACGTGTCCTAGAAAAGCTACCTTCTTCAACCAAAATTCACATTTTGAGAACTTAGCATATAACTCATTCCTCCTTAACACATCCAGGGCTAGCCGTAAGTGGTGGGTATATTCATCTGGGGTTCTCGAGTAAATCAAGATATCGTCAATAAAAACCACCACAAACATATCCAAATAGGGCTTAAAGACCCTATTCATCAGGTCCATACATGCTGCTGGGGCATTAGTGAGATCAAAGGGCATCACTACGAATTCATAGTGGCCGTATCGAGTACGAAAAGCGGTTTTAGGTATCTCCTCATCCTTAATTCGGAGTTGATGGTACCCTGAACGGAGGTCTATCTTGGAAAAGGTTCTTCACTGTTATCTTAATTCGCAGTTGGTCGAATAAATCGTCTATCCTGGGTAGGGGATAACGGTTCTTCACTGTTATCTTATTCAATTCCCGGTAGTCAATACACAACCTTAGCGTCCCATCCTTCTTCTTCACAAATAAGACCGGTGCTCCCCATGGAGAAGTGCTAGGTCGGATATAGCCTTTCTCTAAGAGTTCTTCCAATTGGGTCTTCAATTCCTTAAGTTCAGCTGGTGCTATCCGGTAGGGTGCCTTAGAAGCAGGGGTGGCTCCAGGGGGGAGGTCGATACAGAACTCCACCTCCCTAAGAGGTGGCATGCCAGGGATTTCATCGGGAAATACATCCGGGAATTCCCTCACTACAGGGATGTCCTCCAAGGAGGGTTGGGCATCCTCAGTATTTACCGCATGACACAGAAATCCCTCACATCCTTTGCCCAACAACTTACTAGCTTCCACTGCTGATACTAATTTCACTCCCGTTCTAGGACTCTGACCCCTATGCACTATCTTCTTCCCGTTGGGCTCTTTCAGGGAAACGTTTTGTTTCGAGCAGTCTATCTGAGCCTGGTACTTAGCCAACCAGTCCATCCCCAAAATAACCCCAAAATCAGTTAACTCAAACTTATATAGATCTGCCAGGAATTCACATTCATACATTCTAAGGGGGCATCCCTCGTATAGTTCCTCACACGGCACCGTCTTCCCATCCGGGAGAGTCACGGATAGCACTGCAGATCTACGAGTGGGGGTGAGCCCTAACGTCTCAACCAACCTAACAGAAATAAACGAGTGTGTGGCACCCGAATCAAACAACACATCTACTAGTTGAGTAAGGAGAGAGAAGGTACCCGTCACAACATTAGGAGCATCCTCCGCTTCCTCTTTTCGTATCACGTACACCCGGCCTCCGTTGTTCCGGGGCGGTTGGTTGGAGGGTTGGGACTGAGCTGACTGGGGTGCCCGACTCTGCTGGTTGGAGTAGGCCGTCTGCCCTCCCCTACTTTGGTATGAGGTTTGGGGCCGCTGCCGATACCCTTGACCCTGCCTCTGTCCCTGACTCTGTCCTTGTCCTTGCCCGGGAGGCGGTGGAGGAAGCGGGCAATCTCGCACTTGGTGTTGATGGCTTCCACAGTGGAAGCATCTCTTCACTGTTCGACACTCCCTGGCGAAATGTCCTGGCTTCCCGCAAGCGTTGCAGGTTACCCTGGGTCGTGTGTTGGGATACTGACCCCCTTGATTGAAACTACCAGAGTGCTGTCCCCCAGCGGGTCTACGGTTCTGCTCCTGCGTTTGGAAAGTTCCCCGATTATCTCCCTTCCTCTTGGTACCTCTCTGCTCATTGCAGTATTGACTACGCTCCTTCGTTGCTCTTTCTACGTTGATCGCAGTGTCGTACAGCTCAACGTAGGAGGCATACTGCCGCACTGACATATGTTCTTTTATAGTTGGGTTGAGTCCGGCCTCAAACCTATTCATCTTCAACCTCTCATCAGCTACAAAGGTTGGGGCGAAACGTGACAACTCCATGAATTTGGAGGCGTACTCGAGAATGCTCATACTCCCCTGCTGTAATTGCATGAATTCATTCTCCTTAGCCTTCTGGAGGGAGGTGGGGTAGAAATGGTCTTTGATCATCTCCTTAAACTTACCCCACACAAACCCAGGCTCGTGTTGTCTTTCCCGCACTGTAGCCCACCAGAGGTCGGCTTTATCCTTTAGGTAGAATACCGCAAATCCTACCTTCCACTCCCCAGGGCACTGGAGTGCATCAAACAACTTCTCTATCCCCCTAATCCAGTCTTCGAAAGTTTTGGGGTCAGGGGTACCATCGTAAACGGGTGGGTGATGACTTGTAAATCTCTTGAACATATGTGAGTTATCCTCTTCTGCCCTTTTCTCCCTACCCTCCATTAACCTATGGATTTGTTCATTCTGGAGCTGCAGTTGCTCCCCTTGCTTCTGCAGCATCTCTAGCAGTAACAAGTTGGTGAGTTCGACTCCCGTAGGTGGATTTGTTTCATCGATCTGGCTACAAGACCCATTCCCGTTCCGGGGGCGTAGGGCCTCCAATCGCTCCCTAAGGGCTGCCATAGGTATGTCCTGGGTCGTAGGGACCCTCGTCACCAGGTGGGGCCCCGTCTGAGACTCTTCATTATGGTTATTGATGTTGTTTCCCACCATCCTGGTCGAGAAAAACAATTCGGGTTCAGTTCCTTCCCTAATAGTTCACATCCTATAACTCACTAGGTTCCAGGAATATAAAGCATGCCAGTGCATATTACCACAACTTTATTAAAAGTTCGTTCACAATACGAACTACCACATTCAGGTGGTGCATCCATTTCATCACAAACTCAAAAGGTTTATATCATACAGGCACACAGGTATATCATCCACATGTTTCACATATCTCAGAACAAGGTGCACATTTCACATATCTCAGAACAAGGTGCACAAATATTTTCAAATAATCCAAGAACACTTTTATTGCATAATTTCTCAATTTCAGCACAACTTTTTAACTCAAATAGCCACAATGGCTAATAACAATTTAAAGAAAATTATTACTAATGCTGTCCTAAAAAGAAATAAAACAACTTCCTAATACTTCTAGCCTTTACTGACTGGGGGCATCCAGTGAACAAGTGCCTCTACACATCCGACCACATCTACCCCGCTCCCAGCGGGTCAACCCAGCCTCATTTGCTCCTAAGTCTTCCAAGTGGCTAGAGTGCTCATCCTGCACAGGGTGATTCCCTTCTTCATCTCTCTGATCTCCCCCTAGGCCCTCACTGCCCATAAGTTGCCCCTCGCTGGCCTCAGAATCTCCCTCAGGGTCATCTTCAGGGTCTTCCTCAGGATCTTCCTCGGGGTCTTCCTCTTCCATGGGGTCTTCCTCTGGGTCTTCCCCCTCATCAGTATCCTCCTCTACAGGTGGTGGCGGGTTAGCATTGCTAGAGTCAGGGGTGGGGGGTTCGTCATAAGGACCTATATCAATGAGGTAGTCCACTAGCTCATTCAGGTTGAAGTGCATAGGCTGCCACTTGCATAAACAACAATCCCCAGCGACCATAAATTCTCTCTCCTCAGGGTGAAGCTCATTGACTCTATAACGCCACAAGGGGTCTCCCCAAAGAGTTAAAAGGAAGAACAGGGCTTGGTTGTGGTCGAACCTCAAACAATCGTCAGGAACCTCAGCTAGTCTTGCAAAAAGAAAAATCTCCACTCGCTCCAAGTGACTCTCAAAACTGGCCCCGGGAATCTTCTCCAACCTCCGGTGGCGACAAGGTCGTCCCATACACCCACAATGACGGGCCGCATTCATCCTAGACATTAGTAGACCAAAATCAGATATATATATATATATATATATATATATATATATATATATATATATATATATATATATATATATATATATATATATATATATATATATGTATATATATATAAGTATAAAGAGGTAACATATATGTATAGTCCCTTCCCAACCTACACTCACACTCCGAACAGTCCTTATGTCTACCTGTTTTTGGGTTACTAACTAATATTATCCTCTTTTATCCTTTAGGCGAGCCTTCAGGTCAGTTAACCTGGGCTCTGATGCCACTTTATAACACCCCCAGATTTCTAATTTTTTATTTACTACTGATTTAACCTGAATGGCAGCAGGAACTCCTAATGAGGTATTACCGCCGTATTCCCTTCTTGGAAATACCAGGCTGGATATCATAACTGACATTTAAAAACAAAGTCTTTACGAAACGAATCCCACCATACATGGGTCCAGGAATTTTAACACAGAACTTGAACACCATAATTAAACCAACTAGATTCTATTACAACATCTAAAATCCTTTTTAGACACAACCAGCATTCGAGCCTCGCTCTACTCTCCTGTCCTCAGTCTCAAGAACAGCTAAATTACCTGAAAATAAAACATTTTATAATAGTGAGATAAATTCAGTAACATTCACCCCCAACAGTCAAAGGCACGTACAAATTCATTTTGAAACATTTTCGGGAAAGGGGGAAAAACAACATCACTTTTCAAGGTACACAACCTATTATCACCATCTTCCTTAAACAAATCAAGTTCAGAATCACACTTCCATAGTTCCATTTAAAATGTTCAGTTTCAGATAAGTCTTGGGTGAGCGACCCTAGTGGGTCTCATGGCCTGCGCTCTAACATAGCGCAGCTGTTCAACTCTTTCCTAGCCTACCGCTCCTCAGGCGGTTACCGCTTAACTTTCCTGGCCTACCACCATCATGGGTGGCTACCGATAACCTGTCCCACGTCTCGACTGAGTACGTGGCCGCTCACATGCATGCACCTATTACCCAGGGAAGGCTATGGCCTTCAATCAGTTCCAATCGATTTAACTCACCCTATTTAGTTCCTTTCAGTTAATGGATACCAACTTGACACATTCAGTTTCATTCAAATGTAAACGCCTTTCCCAACAGAAATCAGAATGCAGAAACAGAGCTTCAAATACAATCACAGTAAGTTTCAACTTTTACAACAGTAAGTTTCAATTTTTACAATATGGAGATTTCCAACTTCCAGAACAAACACAGCATTCAGTCCCCACCAAGGAATCCTTTATAAATTTTACATCAGCGAACATTCTTTTTAGAAAGGAATGCCAAGGAATCAATACAAGAACTCCCAAAACTTCCATAATTTCAGTAACACAGGGGAAAGGTTAGGGCATGACTGTTACCTGAGTACCGTACAAATTACGGGCTCGGTTACTCTAATGATGGTTCACTGTTCCGCACCTGAGCTCACAAGTAGCCCATAGCCAGTTTACATTCAGTGTAGGGCAGCCCCGGGCCTCCCCCAAATTTAAAAGGAGATTTTCTAGATCTTTATTCATCCAACCCTATCTAGGGTAAAGGTTCGGCTGGCCAGTTATGGGTCCAATTTAAAAAAAATTGTAACTCTAGTTCCCGATCTCCAATTTCAGTGTTCTAGGTCATTCTGGAAACCTTACAATATCCTCTATCTTTTTCATGTTTAGGGCTTGGCTTGGTTCTGCCCCGAACCTAGTCCAATTTTTGTTTCTTCCGACAATGCCAGAGACTGTCTTCCCCAGGATAGTCTCGGCAAAAATTATCAAAACTCGGGCTACGCTACTCTAAACGACCCAATTCCAAAATGGCATTATTTGACACATCCAAATGCTCCTACCTAGTAAATGTCACAATTTTTGGTCACCAGTACTAGCCTAGAGAATTTTTCTAACTTAAAGGCAAAACAAACTAGATTCTGCTTCCCCATACTTCACCCAAATTTTTACTTCTAATTTCTCATCCTCATAACTTTTTCTTCCAACTTTCAAAAATTATGCTCTTACCCAATCCAGAAAGATAATTTTGCTTACTACAACTTTTATGTTCGGAACTTTCACAAATTCGCAGCGTAACCAGGTCTAAAAAGTCAAAAACCGCACCCTATGCCTGCAGTTTTCAGATTTGACAGGGCTCGGTATTCTGGCTATAACTCTCTCAATTTAAGTCTAATTCATCCAATTCAAAAACCCACGTAATTTTCACTTCTTAATCTAACTACTATAAAAATTTCAGAATTTTTGGACAACTAGAACAATTACACCAAATTTCCAAAATGGCGTCAACAATAGTGTGAATTCTGTCTGGATTGTTCGACCCTTTTTATGCACAGTTTTCGCTTGTTTCGGGTTACCCAAAAATTTACCCACACCCGTTAAACATCCCTAGACTCTTGCCTAGACCCAACCATGCCAAAATAACCCCTCTTTATTAGGCTAAAAGAAAAAGAAAATGAAACTACATAATAACATCATTACGGGTACCTTTGATCAAAACTGAATCTAGGTCGACGGAAATTCCACCTTCATTCAAATTCAACGTCAAAAATGCTGAGAAAAATATGATGAAAATTATATTAAAAACTTTCATTCATAAGCTCATAAAATTGCAAAAATAGAGGAGAGTTAAAAGTGGGGGGTTTTGGATGCATGGTGTGCATGAATCCATGCATCACTTAGCCTTTTCTTACCAACACAAGGAAGAGAGTAGGAGGGGATTGTGGGTGGCTTGTGGCAGCACAGTGGGCGGCTGGCAGGGTGGCCGGCAGCGGGGCGAGTAGAGAGAGAAAGGGAGAGGGAGGGAGAGAGAGAGTGATGTGAGGGAGAGGGAGAAAGTGACGTGAGGGGGGGAAGGAAAAAGGTGGGGGAGTGGGTGGTTAAAAAAAAGGTGGGGAAGTGGGTGGTTAAATTAGGGTGTTTTTTTTTTTTTTGGATAATAAAACATTAGGATAAAGATAAGATGCTACAATTAGGAATTTTTTTTTTTTTTGCGGATAATAACATAGTAGGATAATGATAAGATGATAAAATGATAACAAGATGATAATAATATTAATAATATTAATAAAATAGTAGAATTTGCATACGTCGAAACAAATAAAATAATAATGAAACGATAATATCAATAGTAGAGTGAAATAATATTCATAATATAATAATAAAATAATGACAATGACGTTAGGAATTTTACAAAAATTGGAAAGAAAAATTTTGGAAACTTTAATACTTCCCAAAATATACCAAGGACTTTACTTAAAGAATTTCACGAGAGTTAATTGACACTGACTTGGGTTGACTTGGTCTAGGTCGGTCCAACTGGGCAAGAATTCCAACTCGAATTTTTAGGGTTTTACACGGTGCCTCTTACGTTCATCGATGACTACTTAAATTGGAGGACTCAATTCACTGCTTTTTTGATTTCTTATCATCTACTCAGCCTTGTTGATGGTTCTACTCCTCCACCGTCTACCACTATCTATGATGATAGTGGGCGAAAAGTGATAAATTCGTTGTTTTCTCAGTGGCTTCGGGTTGACCAGATGCTCCGTTCTCTTCTGTTTGATACCATCTCCGGGGATATGCTTGTTGAAGTTCGCGACTTGATTCATTCCTACCAGATTTGGGATCGCCTTCATAGGCGTTTCCAAACTGCTAGCCTTGCCAAAACATTGGAATTACATCAACGACTTACTAATTTAAAGAAACAAGCCTCCCAGCCCATAGATTCCTTTCTTCGGGAGATCAAAAACATCGTTGACTCTTTTACTGCCATTAATTCTCGCTTAACTGATCAGGAACTGGTTCAATACACTATTGATGGCCTGGATGACCAATATGAGGTTTTTGTGACTGATGCTACTTATTTTGGAGGACATCTCACCTTTGATGAACTCTGCACCAAACTTATCATCTATGAACCCCGGGTCACTCACTTGTGCGAGTCATCCAATAATACTACCTGTCACCAGGCTCTTGCCACCTCCACCATGGCCTCTCCTCATTTCCACAACTCTCGTAATGCTCCTAACTCCAACAACTCCAGACATGGGCGTGACGGTTATTGGCATGCCAATCGTTCTAATCGAGGTCGTAATGGTGGTCGAGATCGAGGGTCCAACAATACTAGCGGACGTGGAACACAGCATCAGTCCTCACCATCTGCTGGTCAAGACTGCTTCAAGTATATCCTCTTGTTCTAGTCAGTATGTTGGAACTACCACTATTAATACTTCAGTTTCTCCCATAAATATGTCTCCAGACATTTGCTCTAATGTGTCCTCCCTTCCCAAATTGTTTGCCAACTTTGCTTCTCCCCATGTCACACTGCCCCTTATTGTCCTCGTTACTTCCCTGCTGTTGCCCAAGCTAGCTCCACTTCAAGACAGAATGCTCTTGCCACTATCCAGTCTGGTGAAACTCACAATGCTCTCTGGTACCCTGACTTGACTGCCTCCTCTCACATGACGCCTTCGGAAGGTATTCTCTAGGCTAAACTCCCTTACAATGGCCCAGATTCTGTTATTGTTGGTAATGGAACTCGCTTGCCTATCCGTCATGTTGACCAAGTGCATTTACCTACTTTTGCCTCGCCACTTATACTTAATATGTTTTGCACGTGCCTCAACTAAAATATAATTTGCTATCTGTTCAAAAATTATGTAAAGATAATAATTGTGAAGTTGGTTTTGACTCCTTTACTGTGTATGTCAAGGACAAGGTAACGGGGACAACTCTTCTTCCGGGTATAGTAATGGTGGCATCTATCTTCTACCTGCTCTGTGTCTCATCCAGCTCTTCTTGCTTAGTTTCCAACTCTGGGGATGTTTGGCATCATTGTTTAGGTCACTGTGGGTCTCGTGTTCTAGATACTCTTAGGCGTGAGCATTTTATTTCCCCTAGTTTTAAATTCAATAATAAGTGTGTCTCCTATAAGTTGGGCAAAGCTCACCGTTTACCCTTGCATGACGCTAGAACATTGTTATGGGACTCCCTTTCATTTAGTGCACTCTGATGTTTGGAAATCACCTGTGCTTTCTAATTTTTGTTATCACTATTATGTTGTGTTTGTTGATGATTGCACACGTTTCACTTGGATTTACCCAATGAAACATAAATCTAAGGTTCACCAACATTTTTGTGCTTTCCAAAAGCTTGTTGAGACTATGTTCGACCATAAAATCAAAATATTTCAAAGTGATGATGAGAAAGAATTTGATAATGATTCCTTGAAGGATCATTTCGCTCAATATGGCATTTATTTTCAAAAATCCTGCACCAAAACTCCTGAACAAAATGGAGTGGTGGAAAGGATGCATCGTCACATTATAGAAATGGCACACACCTTTCTGCTTGATTTCCATCTTCCTAGTCAATTCTGGGTCGATCCTGCCTATGCTGCCGTTTTTACAATCAATCGACTTCCTACTCCTATTCTAGATGGTCACTCCCCCTTTGAGAAACTTTTTCGTAAGTTCCAGATTATTCTTTTTTACGAGTCTTTGGGGGTAAATGCGTTCCCACTATTTTCAATCATCAGCATAAGTTAGAACCACGGTCCAAACGTTGTGTTTTTCTTGGCTATGCCTCTCACTACAAAGGGTATCGATGTCTTGATCCGACTACAGGACGTGTTTATGTCAGTCGCCATGTTTTGTTTCATGAAGATGTCTTTCCTTGCCTTTAGTTACAACCCTAAGTGTCCAAGGTCAACAACATTTCCCCTCTTCAACTCATCTTTATTCCCAATCCCTTTACCCTCCCTTTCAGTGCCGAGGGCCCTTTATCCTCCGTCCCGTCTGGATCTATCTCTGTGTCTCTAGTTCTTGACCAGTCCACACCAGCAACTTCCTGCCATGGATCTTCTATTTCTAGCCAATCTTTGTCTCCACACTCATCCTCTGATCCTGAGTCCTTCTCTTCTCCTGAATCAACCCTGTATGCCTCCTATCTCGCCACCGCAACCAAATATGTATATCTATTTATGTAAACTGTAATTGTACATCTTAATATAAATATAGGACCCCGGCTCCCTAATTGGGATGAGTCAGTTTTCATTACAAATCCTTTCTCAGCTATGATTGAATTTATTTTTCTTTTTAAAAAAAGAAAATTTTGCTTGCTTTCCTTTCTCAATCTAAATTCAAATCTCAAGTGATAGAAAAGGCATTCTTGTGATCATTAGTTTGAGACCATGACAAGTTTCTGAAAATACTTTCTATTTCCTCGAATAAGACACAGTTGATAAACGCTGACATGTTGGTGCACATACATGCCTTGACAGTGGCGGAGGGAGCGTGGTGTCAGTGGTGTCAACTGACACCCCTCCCTCCGAAAAAGATAAAGTATTATTGCAGCGAAACTAAGAATTACTTAATAAATAAAAGTGTTGGCAAATGCAAAGATGTGCCTGCTTTGGTAGCAAGGGCACGTGTGTGCCTTGCAATTGCTCGAGAGGTCGCGGGTTCAACTACTACCTTGCATTATTTTTCACCCCTCGTTCATATCATTGCTCTGACAATTTAATTTGTTATTTAATCATTTAATTTGTAGATTAGTTTGCTTTTTAATTTAATTTATGAGTTTGACTTGCCATTTTTTTTTGAACACCTAACATGCCAATTTTAATTCTAAAGTTGTTTAATTTGTGAATTTAATTTCAATTTAGGTCAAGGTATACAGATATTTCAAAAAGATAGAACGTTAATTGACCTCAATAGTTCAATTTGTCACTTAAAACTTTAATTTGAGGTTAATTTACTTTTTTAGTTTTAATTTATGAGTTTAATTGTCAATTGCAATTCTAAAGTTGTTCTATTAGTGGGTTAATTTGAATTCTAGTTCAAAATTTATAAATATTTCAAAAAGATACGTCAAGAACTATCATTCCCTTCAAATTCTAAGTTCGAAAACTTACCATTAAATGAAAAAGGTGGGAACGATGTCACTCAACCACAATGACCACCTTATTTCTAACCCCCCTTTCCTAAATTCCTGGCTTCGCTACTATGCCTTGATGATTATTGGCTAACATACATACCTACATACATATATACACATATATATAGGTATGTACATATATATATGTACGTATGTACGTACGTGTGAATACACTTAAAAGGAGAATGAGGTCTTTAACTATTCTTATGGATAGTAAAGGCAACTATGAAATATTTTCAAATGTTGCTTACTTTTTGGATAAAATATGTTTTTCTTTGTGTGTGTTCTTATTTATTTATTTATTGCCCTTTTTGCTCATGTCCTCTAACTTTTTTCCCTTACAGTTTTATGACATCATTTCTTCCTTCACAACCTTTTTTTATTCAATAAATTATATTCATATGAATTTTTAAAAAATCCTTTCTTATTCTGAAAGTCATATTTTGACCCCAAAACTATCTCATCGCCAACTTTTTTTGGGGTGTTTATGTAACACCCCGAGTGTGGTTTAAAAGGATCGAAGTGACTACTTATATCACCAAAGGTGCACCTTTCTTTTCGGGAAGCTTACTCTTAAGAACTCCACAGTTAAGCGTGCTTGCTGGGGAGCAATCTTGGGATGGGTGACCTCCTGGGAAGTTTCTCGGGCAGTGTGCGAGCGAGGACGAAGCACGCCGGAAAGACTTGTGATGATTTGTGGGGTCAGTCATCGATCCTTGAAGCTGTTATTGGTAAGACCTACGACCGAGAGAAGTCGGGGCATTACAGATGGTATCAGAGCCGACCCGCGACCGTGAGCTGCGCCAGTGGATGGAGAGCCCATGGGCAGTCACCTAGCGGGGCAAAGATACTGGGTGTGGACCACCGGTGAAGAGGACTCGTAAGTCGGTTGGTTAGTGAGGCACAACGAGGACATTGTGCGCTTCAAGTGGGGATGATTGTAACACCCCGAGTGTGGTTTAAAAGGATCGAAGTGACTACTTATATCACCAAAGGTACACCTTTCTTTTCGGGAAGCTTACTCTTAAGAACTCCACAATAAGCGTGCTTGCTGGGGAGCAATCTTGGGATGGGTGACCTCCTGGGAAGTTTCTCGGGCAGTGTGTGAGCGAGGACGAAGCACGCCGGAAAGACTTGTGATGATTTGTGGGGTCAGTCGTCGATCCTTGAAACTGTTATTGGTAAGACCTACGACCGAGAGGAGTCGGGGCATTACAGTTTATAACTCACAAGACCCTAAGCACATCGGCTTAGTAACATAATTATTAGTTATGAATAGTCAAATAAGGGTATTCACTATTTGCTCTTTTTTTGGTATTCTTGTGATATATTTTTCCATTTTTTTGGTGCTAAACTGTTTGTGTATATTCTACCATTGTTATTAAACCTGTTATGTTTTTATTTCTAATGTTTTATTTTCAAATATATTTATCGTCGGTGTACACTTGTTTATTTACATAATAAATTACATACTTTGTTTATTTACATAATAAATTACACGGATTAGAATTTGTATTGTAAGATGTCTTTAATCACTTGTGTAATCTTACTAATTAAATTATTACCACCATTACTATCAAATAAGTCAAACATATCTCGTGATACTTAATAATGATAGCCATCCTTTTTTGGGCTGTGTTATTAATATGTTTTTCTTTTGGCTATACTTTGTGAAGAGTGTAATTCAATAATTCATTATGTAAAACACAAAATTTATATTTTGTTAGGCGATAATTTGTCGCATTTTACATGCCTTTTTCGCCTAATCTTAGCTCGTATAATAATGTAATCTTTAGAGTTTTTCTTATTTTATTCAGTATTCTTTGAGATTTTTACTTGTTTTGTTTATTCTTGTAGGTAATAAGTTGAACCAAGCAAATACTGCGAAAAGGGGCGAAAAAGGATCAAAACAGGCGAAAGACGGAAAACGGGGCCAGCCGGGCAAAACCGGCCAGCAATGTGGCACGCCCACCCCGTGCCACGTGGCACGGTCGTGCCTCTTCCTGTTCGCGTGCGCTGTTTCGTTCTCGTCGAGTCCTATTTAAACGCACTTCCTTCATGGTTTTCGGGGGGTTCTACTCGTACTTTTCTAGATTAGTTTAGATTAGATTTTAGGTAATGAAAACCCCATTGAGGGGATTAGATTAGGATTGTATTGACTTAACTTTAGATTCAAGCACTTGGATTTCGAGTTCTTCGCATCAATCATAAGTCTTCTCTCCTCTCTCTCTCTCTATTTCTTGTTTCGTTGTTGTATTAGATTTTGTTAATTTAGTTCATATGTTTAGTTTTGATTTGATTCAATTATTTAGTTTTTGTGTTTAATTCATGTTCGATTGTTTGTTAGATTTAGTTTAGTTTCATGCTCCTTCTCTCTAGTTCATGCTTGTGTTCTTCGTTAGTTTAGGTTTGGGTTTTTGTGTTTTGTTGATGATTGATTGTTAGATCTTGTGGGTTTGAATTGTGGTTAGCCTCTTGATGGCTAATTGATCTTGTTTTAGGCCTAACCATACCCAATCCATGCTTAGAACCTAGAGGTTTCCCTCACGCCCGCCAAATGTTCGATGAAATGCTTGAGAGAGCTTTCATTCATATATTTGGGCTGTTAACTTATGCTGAGAGGCGAGGTCAATTAGCTAGTGTGAGAGAGGGAATAGCCGAGTTCGGGACATGAAAATAGTACCCGAATCGAGCTAGGTCCGAGGGTCGCTAATTTTATGGTCTAATTAGGCTAACCCCATAAAAATAGGTGGTTAGGCAAATTAGACTAGCTCATGACCCTCGAGAGAGGGCTTGGGTGGTCTTTGATGGTGCAACCGATCATCTCTTGTTCATAGTATAGTTTGGGTAGGTTAGGACTCGTCTTGATTAGTTGGTTCGTTCATTGGTCAAATCACAACTCCAAGTCGCTTTTTCTATATTTGTTAGCGTAGTTTAGTTTTCCCTCCTTCGCCTTTGATCTCACCTAGATTGATACGCTCTAGTAAACTCTGATAGTTGGAAACACAATTCCCTACGGACAACACCCCAAGTACTCAACAATACACCTTGCACTTGGAGTTTATAAATATTAAAACTTTTTCTGCAACAAGTTTTTGGCGCCGTTGTCGGGGAACTGGTGCTTTCTAATATTAGAGCTTACTTGGGCATTCGAGACAAGGCTTTTATTTTGAAAAAAAAAATTTGAAAATTGAAAAAAGAAATGTCTCTTTCCCACTTCCCTCAATATGAGCATGAATTGTTTTGGAGATACTATGATAGATTACATGCTTTTCTTGCTCATTGTGATTTTTATATGGAGAAGTGGGAACTTTTGAATACAGTTTATGAGGGTGTGAATTGTCAGACCCGTGCTCTTTTAGAATACTGGATTTCTGTGCTAAATATGTTAATGAAGCATGTGATTTTCTTGATTGGTTGACTTGGGATACTTATGAATTTGAAACTAGTTGTTCTGATTCTTGTACCCCACCCCATTGCATCCCTGATTATGCCCCTCCTGTGTGCGAAATTTGCCATTGTTCTGATCACGCCCATAATTCTTGTCCCTATTATATTCGAATGAAGGCTTTGCTAGACTTAGCAATATGATAGAGACAATGAATAAGCAACAAATCGAATTTGCTAACAAACTGCGGGAGTATGACCTATCATCCGAGACTGACCTTAGTTCTAGTGCTCCTAGACTTGATGTCAATCTGTGTGATGATGGTGTATCTTTTCCTCCTCTAGAGTTCGGACTAGATGACGTACTCGACCCTCCCTTGACTACTTTACTCACCGTTGCTCCATCCTTTCCTAATACCCTTTGAGACAACACTGCATTTATCATGACCTTTCCTAATACACCTTCCCCTTTAGTTCAGTCGACGGAGTTCGAGGTAGGTAAGACCCTTGGCATTAGCGCTAGTGTTGATGAGGATGATACTTGGTCTGAGTCCGGCAATATTTCTATTGAGGTGCATGATTTTCATGAGACTCCCACAGGGACTTCATGCGTGGATGTTGTGGTTGCAGGACCAACTAGTCCTGATTTTATTGATAATATATCCCCCAACTCTCTTGATACATTCCATGCTTCCTCTTCATGTTCACAACCCTCCCATTCCCCTAAGTGTTGTGATATGTTACTTATTGATCCTCATGTGATACTTGAGGGGAATGAAGTTGACTATTGTAAGTCTCTAGGTACTTTTCGAGGGTATGACCCCTCGCTTGATCCTTATCGTCTATACCTAGAGGGCATGCCTAGAAAAATCGTGTTGATTATTGCATTCGATTATTCTACGGATTTCTCCAAGGCATTTGATGAGTTTAAGAGGGCACTAATTTTGTTTGCTCCATCCTTACCAGTGTTCTCTTATTCCCACCATTCTGAGATGCATGCAGCAATGCATGAGAAGCTCTTACGAGCTTTGACGGCATCCGAGTTGACGTCGCGAGTCCTGAGCGATGATGCGGAGTGACTGATGCTCCTCATGCCTCCACAGCACCATCCTAGGGAGACGTAGTTCGGGTACAATCAATACCCGACCTGGTATACTCGTTCTAACTCTTCTCCCAAAAAAAAAAAAAAGAAATTTCAATGGCAATTTTTCATTTTCCCCAATGTGAGCAAGAATTATTTTACCGTTATTGGGATCGTTTATATGCTTATCTTGCTCACTGTGCTTCTTGTGGATGTTTATATGGGAAATGAGAAATATTGCATGTTGTTGATGAGGGTATAAATTGTGAGACCCGTGCTCTTTTTGAGCATTGGGATTTTTATGCTAGAAATGTTGAAGAAGCATGGGATTTTCTTAATTGGTTGGCTCAGGATACTTATGAATTTGATATTAGCTGTGCTAATTCTTACAACCCAATCCCTTGCATCCCTGATTATGCCCCTCCTTTGTGTGAAACTTGCCATTGTTCTGATCATGACAACACTTCTTGTCCTTATTATATTTCTGATGATAGCCTTGCTAGAATTAGTAGTATGATAGAGACAATGAAAAAGCAACAAGCTGAGTTTGAAAATAAAATGCGGGAGTTTGACCTATCACATAAGACTGACCTTAGGTTTAGTTCTCCTAAACATGAGTTTGTTTGTGTGATGATGGTGCGTCTTTTACTCCCCTAGAATCCAGACTAGAGGCAGTACTTGACCCTTCCCTAACTGCTCCATCCCTTGTTGCTCCACCCTTACCCAATACCCTTAGGGACAACACTACGCTTAACATGACCTTGCCTGATCCACCTCTCCCTTTAGCTCCGTTGACGGAGTTCGAGGTGGGTGAGACCTTTACTGTTAATGCGAGTGTTGATGAGGATGATGTTTGCTATGATTCAGACAATGATCTTATTGAGGTGCATGATTCTGATGCGGCTCCTATAGGGAGGTCTTATGGGGATGTTGTGGTTACTATACCAGCTAGTCCTGATCTTGTTGAGAATGTATCCCCTGACCATCGTGGTACACTCCATGTTTCCCCTTCAGGTTCACCACCCTCCCCTTTCCGTGAGTGCCATAATTTATCACTCGTTGCATGTCATGATATGCTTGAGGGGAATGAGATAGACTGTATGGACTTTCTAGGTACCTTCAGAGGGTATGACTAGACTGTATGGACTTTCTAGGTACCTTCAGAGGGTATGACCCCTCCCTTGATCCTTATAGCTTGTACCTAGGGAGCATGCCTATGAAAATCATGTTGACCACTGTATTTGATTTCTTTACTGATTTTTCAAAGGCATTCGATAAATTTAGGAGAGCACTAACTATTATTTCTGCATTCCTGTTTAAGTGCTCTTACTTACACCCATCTGAGTTGCACGCTCAGATGTTTGATAAGTTCCTACGAACTTTGACGGCATCTGAATAGGTATCTTGGGTCATGAGATGAGGAGGAGTGGCTGATGCTCCTTCGACCTCCCACAGCACCATCCTAGGGAGGCGTAGTTCGGGTACAATTAGTACCCGACCTGGTATACTCGTTCTAACTCTTCTCCCTTCTTTTTATTTTCTTTCTTTTTTTTTTGTTTAGTTGTGGATACTAGGATTGTGTTTTTGTTGGTGATCATCTTGAGTTGACATTTGGGATGTTGTTGAGCCATTGATGGCTATGATCACTATTTTTGTATTTGTATGTATATTTGTGTGTTTTGCGTTGGTTATGACTCTCAGCTCCTAATGAGGATATTGTGAGATTTAGGTGTGGGGGTGGCGTCATCTCCCCTTTTATCCTTATTTTGTGAAAAATTTTTTCATTTTTGTGTAAATTTTTCAATTTTTCTCTTTTTTGTATAGTTTTCCTTAATTTTGAATTTTGGAGAGTTTTGTACTATTTTGATCAGCCTTGATCTCTGGCACCTTGACTATTAGCTCGTGTATAAGTATAATATATATGATAGATATCCATCCCCAATCTGTCGTTTTAGGCCTCAATTCTAACCCCAACAGTCCATTGTAACTTTGTAATCCAATCATGACTATTATATTATCATTACCTTATATTCTTAGTCTTTCGTGATCGGCTCTCCCACTTACCTACTGCACAGTTCCTTTTGTATGTGCTTGCACCCTCTTTTCCAAAAATAAAAGCAAAAACAAACAGATTTAAGCGCTACTGGGTGTATCCCTTTGAGGCGTGGCAAGAGTTTGTAATGAAAAAAATAATGGAAAGAAAAGAAAAAAAAAGGGGGGGAAGAAAAGAGTTTGGAATGATAAGTACCCCTTTAAGGCATGCGCTACTGGGTGTTACCTTTTGAGGCAATATTGCCATTGGGGAAGCTTGCTTTCCATGTTAGCCATTCAAAAAGGTAGCTTATGTCAGTTGCGTAGGATTGAGTTTGATTTTGGTAGGCCAAGTTTTCGGGTGATGATATACTTGCACACCAGGCACCAGGATGGATTCAATGTTCTCATGCGTCGTGGGGTGACAAGCTGATGTTTGGATGCCATTCTTTGGGATGATGTGTCCTGAAATGCATATGATGCTTATGTACAGACTGATATTTGAGCTACTAGGGGGTTTTGGTTGATTCGATTGTATACAGTTTATCCCAATGTATATATTGTGTTTTGTCATTTTTATTTTTCGATTTTTGTTTTTCTTTTCTTTGTTTTTCCTTTTTTTTTGAGATTTTGTGGGTATATCTTCTGCAAACCCTCACGAGACCTTACTCGTCCACTTGGGGGAACCAAGGGGTTAAAGGGCTTGTTGCATACACTAAATGCAACCGTGATTCCTACGAAAATTAGTTGGGTTCTTAGTTTAGTTTTTACTTTTGTTTTGCTCGAGGACGAGCAAAAGATAGATGTGGGGGTATTTGATAAGCGATAAATTGTCCTATTTTACGTACCTTTTTCACCAATTTTTAGCTCGTATAATAACTTAATCTTTAGGATTTTTACTTGTTTTATTTATGTTTTATAGAAAATAATTTCAAATCAAGCAAATGCCGCGAAAAGGAGCGAAGACGGGACAAAACGAAGAAAAATAGCGAAAACAGACGAAAATCGGCAAAAAAGGACAAACCGGGGGGGCGGACCACCGTGCCAGTGAAGTGGCACGGTGTGACCGTGTCATGTGGCACGGTCGTGCCTTCCTCCCCCGGTTCGTCATTCGCTCGGTTTTCTATTTAAGACCCGTTCGGGCGTTTTTGCGGGGGGTCGTTCGGGCTTCTCCTGGGGCGATTCTTATAGTAGTTTAGGTTATGTTTTAGCAAATAAAAACCTCAAGATGAGGGTTAGTTTAGGATTGAAGATTGTAATGTTGGATTCAACCTTTGGATTTCAAGTTCCTTCATCAATTCAAGACTAAGTTTTTTCCCCTTTTATCTCTTTAGTTTATATGTTGTTCTCGTTTACGTTTTGTTAGTTTTAATTCTTGTATTTGTTTTGTTTGGCTTATATGTTTAGTTTTTGTTGTTAATTCATGTTATTCAGTTGTTTAGATTCGTTTTATTTCATTCTCTCTGTTTTGTTCTTCAAGTTTACATTCTTGTTTGTTATTTTAGGTTTTCATGTGTTTGTGATGTTTTGTTGGTAGATTGTGTTGGCTTGGATTGTGATTAGTTTCTTGATGGCTAATTAGTCTTGTATTTGGCCTAACCATACCCAATCTATGCCTAGAACCTAGAGGCTTCCCTCACGGCCGCCAAGTGTTCGATGAAATGCTTGAGAGAGCTTTCATCCATATTTTTGGGTTGTTGACTTATGCTGAGAGGTGAGGTCAATTAGCTAGTGTGGGAGAGGGAATAGTCGAGTTCGGGACATGAAAATAGTACCCGAATCGAGTTAGGTCCGGGGTTGCTAGTTTTGTGGTCTAATTGGGCTAACCCCATGAAAATAGGTGGTTAGACCAATTAAATTTGCTCATGACCCTTGAGAGAGGGCTTGGGTGGTCTTTGATGGTGCAACCGATCATCTCTAGCTCGTGATGTAGTTTGGGTAGGTTATGACTCGTCTTGATTAATTAGTTCGTCCATTGGTCAAATCACAACTCCAAGTCGCTTTCTCTATGTTTCTTAGCGTGGTTTAGTTTTCCCTTTGTTTTCCTTTGATTTCGCCTAGCTCGAGATGCTTTAATTAGCCTTGGTAGTTGGAAACACAATTCCCTACGGACGACACCCCAAGTACTCAACAATACACCTTGCACTTGGGGTTTATAAATATTAAAACTTTTTCTGCAACATATTTTCATTAATCTCTGCCTTTTTTATTTCTTATCAATATTTTGTTTTTCAGTAATCACATGTTTTTTAAAAAAAAAAAATTTAAAGACAAGAAAACGAAAGAGAAATAAAGGGAGCAAATGCATTGCCTATAATTTCTAAGACAGTTAAACATGCTAAAGTATTTTGCTTATCATAGTAAGGACCCAATCCATAAACGTCCATATCCAGCATTCTACTTGCTCATAAACCCTAGCTTGTCCGCGCGCAACGCGTGCCGTTCCACACGTAGTTTAGAAAAAAGAGTATAAGTAGGATGTGTAGCACATGCTTCAATCCTGGGAGTACACAATAATTTACCTCTCAAACTTGATTTTATCAGTTCATCCTTAACTATGTCTTGCATGATTGAGAACACGCCTTGATCATCCCATTGCAGGGGGGTGCCCAGTATCATATTCATGTATAACCTGTGTTTTAAAAAAAAAGGGAGCTGCACATTGAATGAAGGCAACAATCTAGTGAGTTCATTTAGGGACCGCACGATTATTTTTTCAACATTGCCTCCAACATTAGTGAATATCTGTACAATCTCAGAACTATATGATACTGTAGCTAAGCCCCCTCCCCTGGCCTGCGAGCGCTACATGTTCCACAAATATTGGCAAAACTCGCCTTCAGAGTCTCGCAGACGTACATCATTAAGGGCCTGGAAAAATGGGGCAAGGAGACAACAAACTAAGGCAAAATATATACAACCCAAGGAAAAGCAACAGATTATAGCCACGAGCCTTATAGTGTGGAAAAATGATAATTATGGCCTGTTCATTGCTTCTTTCCCATAATGCATTTAACCAAATCGAGGACGCGGCAATAATCGAAGAAGAGAGCTGATTCTTTGCCTTCGAGTCCATCCCTACTCACCCTATTACTTCCTGCTAGGTTGTTGCAAGGGCTCCCTCCAATAACCAAATCGAACCCACCAAATGAGCTTATGAGCTGCTCCAACCTATCACCTGTTAGCTGCTGAACATCAGCTATGTCTACCAAAATACCTTTCTGGTTAGTCTGCTCCCACCAACTTCTGAGGATATTTCTATTTACTTCTGAAATTTCAACTGCGACTACGACTTTTAGAGGTACACCCAGACGATGCAGAGCTACTTCAGCGCCTCCTATTCCAGAGAAAAGAGAAAGAATCTTGATACCACCAGGGAACATATCTTTCAGCACTGAAAGATGGTAGGCAACTGTGTCAACCTGAAATGGAGATAATTGAAATCTTCCATTATTCGAAGGGTTCACAACCACTTCATAATTTGAGTTACACACTTCCAACTTAACACCATCCAATTCTCACTTGACACTTGGATCTTGGGGAAACAATAAATTATCGAGTAATCTGCAAATGAAAAGGGAGAACACATTTTTAGGCAAGCTGTGGAAGTACCTGAAATGAGTTGCCCAGTGACTTGTATCGGTCAGTCCTGCTTATTCCACCTCCTCTTGTGTGGTTCCTTGGGAAACCCAAGAGCATCTCAACCTCATCAGGCTCGAGCGGAGCAACTTTGTTTCTGCCAACCCAGACAAGATTCCATTTTCTACATTCATCGAGAACGTACTTCTGAACATGAAGAGGTGGGTCACCATCCCATTGTTCGAGAGCCTTGCGAATCCTCTCTGTTAACCTTGCACTGCCAATTGCAGTCTGCAAGCAGTTCAGTTTTTTTCTTGTGTCCCAATGTGGCCACCATTTTTTGGTCAATGGTAAAGCGTCATGTATAGACCGTGGAGGAAGAGGAAGCAAAGGAGATCGGTTTTCTATAGGGAGGTTATGAACATATCCTCTCTTCCTTGCAGCAGCACAGAAATATTTCGAGTCAACAAACTCAGGTTCAACATCATACAGGAAGCGAGAAATGGTGTCCCAGACTCCTTTAGGAGCAAGTGCCACATTTTCGTAATAAAAATACGGGGGAACCAGGGCTGCATCTGGCAGCATCCTGGAGACAGGAGGACAAGGCTCGGTGGGAACACCAAATCCTATCATTTGCTTAGGGAGGCGAATTGGCTCCTCATCCTCAAACAGTGTTCTCGGTTTTTTCGTCTTATCATACTCCAGCATCCTTCGCCTCTTGTGTTTAGCATAGTTGCTGTAAAGCTGCTTCCAAAAACAGACAAAGGGTGGCATAAGAATAATCCCTCCACCAACCAAACAAAATAAACATAGAACTAAGGACCTATAATAGACATTGAATGCATTTGCAAAAAGCCAAAAAAGAAAATTACACAAAGATCACAGATTTATGAGTGCATGTTGATCATAGGTTTATGAGAACATGGTGCAATCCCAAAAAACCAAGAAGGAAAATAGGGTGAGACCTTTGGTTTGGGTGGATCTACGTAATAAGGATCTGCTGCTCTGGCCACTTGAGCAGCACATAAGAAGTCTGCTAACTCCTCGACTGTGGAATCCGGACCTGCATGCCCAAAAAGTTTCGATGTATGACCAATTATTACAAACCCTATGATAGCCCACTCTATGCCCCTCCCCCCCCAAAAAAAACCCCCAAAAAAAGAACACACATCCCACCAAAAATAGGAGGATAAAAACATCCGAAAAGCAACATCTATATAATGTTTAATACCAATATATATATCGAGGGAAAGCCCTGGGCCAAAAAGAAGATCCTCCTCAACAAGTGCAAAAAGCAGAGAATGAAATTTAGAACAGATTATGTGATTACAGAACCACCAGATTTCAAAAGCAACAGTAACAGAGCACATACCACATCTTTCCATTGCTATCGAGACTTCTTCAGCAGGATAACCCATGTCAGCTAAAAAAATGAATTTTTGGTCCTTATCTGACGGAGGTGTAGAGGTTTCCTGCAATTGAAAGTGAACACAAAGTTAAAGTGTCAATAACCTGGAAACATTGCATCAACTAGGAAAAACAAACCCAAAAAAAATGGAACAAACATTGCATCAACTAGGAGAAACAAACCCAAAAAACATGGAACAAGTAAAACATTATTGCAAGTGGAAGCAGCTAATACCCCACAAGATGTTACACCCAGACAAAATCAATCACAATAGGGTAAACTTCCATGATTTCAATTAGGAAATAGAATCACATCTGGGGAACTCATGACGAAATGAAGAATGAAATAGGCAACATGGAGCAGACAGCAGAGAAAACGTCAGTCACCTCAATTCCAGTACAACTGTCTGAATCAGAAAAATCATCAGCAATATTTTCATCATAATCCGAGGACCAGAAATCAGAATCCACATCCGTCTTCCGACAGAAGTCAGTGTCTATATTCTGATCCAACGCAGCATCTATTCCTTGAGGAGAGTCACCATTTCGCTCATTTTCAGGATGCTCATTTTCATGAAGGTTCTCAGCATTTTGCTTATCTGAAGGAGAGCTCTCCAAGGCCTGAAAAGGACGGGTGAGGATATAAACAGTAAGGAATTCTGATTCAAAATCAAATCAGCTATTGAGCATTGTCAAGTTTAACATTCGGGAAGATATTGCAAATGAGAGTACTGAGCGTCAAGCCTCATGCAAAACGTAACAGTTAAATATGCACCATGGATTCGAAATGTGGCGACCCCACAACGAAACGGCCGCATCGGAAAAGGTTTTTAAATTGAGAGAACCGCATTTTCACCCCGCGACAGCCGCGATATGTAACGTGATTGGCACACTAGAGCGATTTTGACGTGCTAGAACTGAAACCGCAATCGTGACCAAAGCCGCATTCTTAATCCTTGATATGCAGATCAAGCATCTACGATGCTCAGCGGAGTTACAAATAGGAACAAGGTCGTCACTGCAGACGCAAATGAGGAAGCTGATTACACCAGTCAAAAAGAAAAAAAAAGCAAAAGAGAGGCAAGCAGTCTGCTTGTCACTAAAGGCACAACTGACTTAGAAACAAGTTATGTTGGTATCAAGAGCGCTCTTAAGAATCAGCGCACAAGCCAAACCAAACCAAACCAAACAATATCCTAGAGTCCCACTGATATGGATCGGAGTCTGAACATTTTAAAGATGGCCTAACTGCCTACCATTTTAAGAGCTAATAAGACTATCTCCCTGCATGCAACCCATTGCCCCTTAGTGTGCCCCAAATTTACTGCTGCTGGTGAACCTTTGCCAAGCATTGGCTAACCACGGACCAGATTCTCCTCCTCCTCATTCAGGGGGATTCTCTCTCTATTGTTTCTCAACTTTTATCTTAGGGTTCACCCGGTCCAATGATGGTCTCGTTTTAAAATAAGAAAATAACTTGGGAAAGCTAGAGTTTAACTGCCAGTGGCAAGTGGCAACCTTACAACACAAGGATTTAGGGGGGAAAAAAGTAGATCAAGGAAGATGAAGTCATCCACAATGAAGCTGTGCTAGGCAAAATCAACGAAGTTCAAAAGTTAGCATTTCCGATGTTCAATTACGATGGTCATGGTGGCACTTTTAGAGGGGCAAAGCGTGAGAAGAGGCACGTGATGAGGGGTAGGAAGAAATTGATTTAAAGAGAAGGGGTACAGATGTATTTCATAACATTAAAATAATACAGACCGGGGGGGGGTGCAGAGAGAGATAGAGGGATAAGGACTGAAAGCATCATTTACAAATAAAGCTCAAACCAGCAGTGCTTGAATCTTTACTAACTCTGATGGGAAGACGGGGATAAAACCACTTTGGTCCATTCCCAACCTCAAAATTCATCAAAATGAAGAATAAAAGAACCAAATGCAGGAAATAATTTCACTACAGAGCAAACTAATAAACACCGCCTGTTGGCGCAAAAGTCATCTGACTTCAGCAAGAATTTCAAAACATGATACTAACACACCATTCTCAAGAAAATAATTCTTATCCAAAAGGAGACATCGAATGCCAAGAGACAAAATGTAGCAAATAAGGAAACATTTCACAAATACGTACATAATTAAAATCCATACGCCTCCAGACAAGACATGAACATAAGTAAAGATCGCACTTCGATCTCCTTGGAAAGACCATAATGCGTGACTAGATCCTAAAAGAGTAAAGTCAGAAGCAGAATTTCGTAAGCTTCAATGCATTAGCATGCTTGCAGAACAGCGGAAAAGTTTTTGTGCTCCGGTCTGGGAGACCTATGAAAGAACATTGTACCATTGAAACTGGCAAGAAGTGAGGTCCTACACTCATGAGATAAACGAGAAAACCACAAGACATTTGTCAAAATTATTGTCCTTTGCATTTGTATATTGCCCCTTTTGCAATAATCAAAAGTGTTCTGTAACAGTAGTACTCACGGCATACCCAATTTCTGAAACGTTTTAACCATTAGCTAGTCTCGCAATGTCTCACCAAAAACATATAGTGAGACTAAAACTTGATGGTTACCTTTAATATTTCTTCGTTTGACTGATAATTCATTTACGGTAACTTCCATTCAAGGAGGTTAACAGTCATCCCAAATGATTTCTCAGTCGCGCTGAAAATAAAAATAGCACCCCAAATGACTCACCAGCTACCCCAAAATACTTCCAAAAACCCTCTACATACACCTGTCACACATGTGGTCTCACCGAAGAATTTGCATTTAACCTTTTAAAACGTCCATGATACTGAGCGCATTATACCATATTTCTTTAGTCAGAATCTCTTTTTTACCCATTCCTAATACATAAACAAGATACAATTGCACTTATCACATTTTAGTGAAAAATAGGCACATAAACTTAAGTTTCAATCTCAACTATCTGATACAGGACACAGAGCAACTGTACGTGTAGGTCAACATATAAACTCATCAATGCAATCAATACTATCTCAAGTCGAATAATGTTAATGACTTTTTGTTCCCTATTCAAGCCAGATATATGTCTTCTTCTAGTTGGAAGGATGATGATTATCAGTAATGAGAACTAATTGGCTATTATAATTGACACACCGATTACCAAACTAAAATCTGTATACTTTTTTTAATCTACATGTTAAAGTAAGAGAATTTTCACAGCTACACAAGCACAACCAGAAAACACAGAAACTCGGCAAGAAAACCTGTAACAAAACACCCAGTTTTTGCCTACATGAAAATGTCATTGATCCATACAAAAAACATCAAACTTAATGCTGGAACAGAAAGCCTGGTCACAAACTCACTGAGTATGTAAGAAGGGTATTCAGAATAGAATCCATATCCTCTGAACCTGCTCAAACAAAATAAATGTAAATTACAAGACTTGCAGAATCATACGGTGACACATTAAAGAAGGAACCAAATATACCATTTTCTTCCATTGCTTTTGCAACCAAGCTTTCAGGGAAACCTGCCCCGACAAAATGGCAAAACAAAGCTGAGGAAGGTCCAGAAGAGGAGCTCGCCTTGGAACATAAATGGAAACTAGGTCAGTTCAAAGCAGATAATTCTTGCACAACTTGAAGAATCTCAGTCGTTTCCCTATTCTGATCTTATGGCAACAAAAAATCATGTTGTACATCCAAAAATAGCAAGTAATAGGATCAGCTTCAGGATATCAACTATTGCTTCATGTACGAACAATAGATTGGTGCAAAATAATAGATTGGCGCATGAATGATGTCCACAAGCTTCACCAGTGCAGCAGAGGCAACTGAAAACTTTGAAAAGACACATACATCATCCAAAGCAATACACATACTCATACAGAAATGATATTAACTAAAACATATGGAAATACAGTCCATAGGAATGGAAAACAAACGCCTCATGTACACTCAGGTGGGCATTGCAAAGCAGCTGCTGGAAAGCAATCTTTCTTTGTGATTCACTGCTTATTAGATAGCTAAATATCTTAGTGAAAATTATTTAGGAAGTAAAATAAAGATGGTCTGTATATCAAACTTAGATAAAGGATAGGAAAGAATGTCAAGTTCCTAATCTCTGTTGTCTTTTTCTTTTAATTGCTCATTAAAGGGAATTCATGTCCCTTGGGGAAGATGAGATTAACAGATTTTGTAGAGAAGCAATCAATATCATGGGTTGAGGATGGGAATACATTGAAACACAAAAAGCGAAAAGCAACCCAGAGGGGAGAATGTACCCTCCCCATTTTGATTACACCATTTAAATGGTCCCTAACTCTGAAATTATATGGAAGGGGGGAAAAAAAAGAAAGGACAACCACGCTGACTTTCCTCCAACATATCCTTCAGAATGCCATGACATGCCATTAGTACAATACAGGAACCAGAAGATTAGGGCCAGCTATCACATTACTTACCTCAGCTGTACTAGCAAATGCCTCTTCATTAGCTGCAGTGAAAGCCGAACTAGAATCAAAAGTTTTCTTGTTGTCTAGCTCATCATCACTGCTCCAGCTAAAGCTGTCACTTCCATTATCGGAGGCACTTCCGCCCTACATATTTCAATTTTCGGAGACAAAAGAAAGCAAAACAAGGTCAGATTTTTTTTTTTTGGGGGGGGGGGGGGGGAGCACAAGAAGTTATTTCAACATCCTTGATTGAAAACGACTTCAACGGAATACAAAAATCTAGCAGACAAATACTTTGATCAGAGGACACATTCCACAGAAACCAGTCAAAATGAAGATGGAGTATTACCATATCTTACGCAGCTCACTATGCATCCAACTCCAATCTTTGGTGAAACATTTCAAACAAGTTTCAAATGGAAATGTTAAGATGCACCAACTGGTATCATCATTGTAGGAAAAGGCTTCAATGACAGTGCACTTAGAGCCTTACATGTCTTCCAAGATCCCTCACCTTAAACGAGGGGACTTTTCAATCAAAAGACAAGAATACTGATCCTCTAGCTGCCAATTATATCCAGACAATAAAATTGAACTTTAGAAACTAGTTAAGATTGTTCAGTAAAGGATGATAAAAACATATAAAATCAAATATATAAGTACTGGACAAGATAAATATATTCTATTTTTTACAGAAGATGACAAGTCTCAGCAAAATCAAAGATGTTCCATGAAAACAGCAAAAGCACCTGTGGACATCATAGTTGAAAATAGTGTAGCAAATAAATCACTCCTATAGGAAACAATCTCCAATGCAGCTCCCTTGAAAAAAATTAACTGCATCAGTGCTGAAACATATCAGGCTACAAATGCTATTAGAGAAGCAGCCACCTATAAGAAGAGAGCCAGTTAAATGTTAAGAAAGGATCAAGGTACCCTTTCAAATCTAGAGACAAAGCATTGATTGCAAAAAAGCTCTCTACAATATTCACAATATCCAATTCATTTATAATTTTTAGCACCCAAAGCCTATGCATTGTTCCTTCCTCCTGCCATCGAGAGTCCATCAACTCCATGTATCAACCCATTTATGAAACTTTCCACATGGTAGCCAACTAGAATAGAAATCACTAGGCTCCTTAGTTTTAAAAAGCGTGAGGCGCACTGAGGTGCATACGGTCCCCAAGCGTGAGGCGCAAGGCGCAAGGCGAAGACGCACAGATCATGGATGCGAAGCACACTTCTATGCAAAATTTTTTTAAAGTATTTCATATTTCACAAAGCACAATTTTTTTTTTTTTGATCAGGAAAAGAATAGATATATTTCATTAACAAAAGACTGGATACAAAGATAGCATCCTACAAAGGGCTATACACATCCCATATACACAAAATCCACAAAATCTAAGAGATCAAGAGAAGAATAACAAAACATCCCTTTGTCCCAAAAATAGAGAGCCTTGATGAAATAATCTTTAAAATATTGAAGTGGCATCTCCATATCCTCAAAGACTCGTCTATTTCTTTCACGCCAAATGCTCCAAAAAATTGCATGAGGAAATAATCTAGCAATCTTCTTCTTCACTTTTCTACCAAAAAAGTCCTCCCATGCATAGAGGTGTTCCGAAATAGAATTGGACAAAACCCAAGAAACTCCCAAGCAACTAAAGGCTAGATCCCAAAGAGCTCTTACAAAAGGGCAATGAAGCAATAAGTGGTTCACCGATTCTGCTGCAACCTTGCATAACGGGCACCAGTTCACCAAAATCTTACCCCTCTTTTGCAAATTATCGAAAGTCAAAATACTACCATGGGTAGCCTCCCAAACAAAAAAAGACACTCTAAATGGAGCCAGAGATTTCCAAATGATCTTCCATGGAAAATACATTTCCCATATTCGATGCAAAGGTTCAGAAGGCATAGAGGCAAGCCTCATATAATAAGACTCCAGCGTGAAACTCCCTTTAGGATTGATATCCCATTTGACTGAATCAAGAGAGGATTGCCCGATAAGAATCCCATTCAGCTTAATAAACAAGCTTATAAGGGAGGCGTCATCCACTAAGGCATCACGAATAAAAATAGGTGACCAAATGCACGACCCGACACATTGTCACAATAAGCAGCCATAGTAGCTTCTTTATTCTCCGCAAGAGTATAAAGAGAGGGGAAAAGGTCCCTCAAAAGAGCACCTTCACACCAGCGGTCATGCCAAAATAAAATGATAGAGCCAGCGCCCACCTCAAAAGAAAGATGAGGAAAAGATCTATCCCATCCTTTACATATAAACCTCCAAAGGCTTACTCCATAGGGACCATTTGGTCTAGAGGGAAACCACCCAAGCCCCTCCTCACCATACTTAGTACAAATCACCCTCCTCCAAAGGTTAGTCTTCTCATTCATGAATCTCCATAGCCACTTACCAAGCAAAGCCTCATTAAAGAGCTTCAGGTCTCTGACTCCCAACCCTCTTTCTGACATGAGAAGCTTAACAATATCCCATCTCACTGAATGATACTTGAAATCAGCACCGAAGGACCCCCAAAGAAATTTCCTTTGAATGGCTTCCAATTTAGTCGCTACTGACGTCGGTATCGGAAAAAGAGATAGGAAGTAAGTGGGCATGCTAGAAAGGAAACTTCGGATGAGAGTGAGTCTACCACCCTTGGAAAGATAGTTAGCTCTCCATCCAAAGAGCTTTTTCTCAAATCTTTCCACTACTGGCTCCCAGATAAATTTATCTTTGTATTTTGCTCTAAGAGGGAGACCAAGATAGTAGGTAGTAAAAGAATCCACGGTAAATCCTAACACACCCGCTAGCAATTGAATATTATCCACCTGGCCCACTGGCAAAATAGAGCTTTTAGCCAAGTTGACTCATAAACCAGACACTGCCTCAAACCAAATGAGAATACAACATAGGTTCACCATCTGCTCACAATCGTTGTCACAAAAAATGATTGTATCATCAGCAAAGAGAAGATGGGATACATTAATGGTAGTTGCGCTCCTTCGGCCCACTGAAAACCAGATAGGAGACCTGCTGATATGGCTACGAGCAACATCCTCGTAAAAACCTCCATGACCAACAAAAACAAAAGTGGAGAGATTGGATCCCCTTGGCGAAGGCCTCTAGAAGTTGAGAAAAAATCTGTAGGAGAACCATTGACAAGTATTGCAAAGGAAGTCGAAGAGACGCATTGTCGAATCCAAATGATCCACCTCTCCTCGAATCTCATTCTACTCAAGACATACATCAAAAATTCCCAATTGACATAGTCATATAGGCCTTTTCAATGTCCAGCTTGCAGACAACTCCCGGAATCCCGGACTTGATTCTAGAGTCAATAAGCTCATTTGCAACGAGAACGGCATCCAGAATCTGACGGCCCCCTACAAAGGTATTCTGATTCTCTGAGATAAGAGACCCTATCACACCTCTCAATCTTTGGGCTAAAACTTTAGAAAGAAGCTTGTAAATGCAACCGACTAAACTGATCGGTCGGTAGTCTTTAATATCCTCTGCATTAGCTTTCTTAGGAATCAACCCAATAAAAGTAGCATTGAGGCTTGCCATAAATTTTTCAGTGTGGTAAAACTCTGAAAACATCCTTAGAACATCACTCCTAAGAGTGCCCCAGTTCGCCTGGAGGAAAGCCATAGTCATACCATCTGGGCCTGGAGATTTATCGCCACAGCAATCATGAAGAGCTTTTAAAATTTCCTCCTCTGAGAACTCCAACTGAAGGCCTTCTCTCGTAGAGACTGATAAGGAGGGCATCCTCAAGTTGTCAACCTTTGGCCTCCAAGTTTCAGACTCAGTAAAGAGGGATTTGTAGAACCCATGGATGGAAGACTTCATCTCATCACACTCCTCAAAACGGTTTCCATCCACAATCACAAAAAACATGGAGTTGAATTTCCTGCGGAAATTAGCTACTCTATAAAAAAATCTAGTATTCTGATCTCCAACTCTAAGCCACAATGCCCTCGACTTTTGTCTCCAGGATATCTCATGCATAAGGATGACTTTCGCTAGCTCATCTCTGTCAGTTTTTCTCTGCTCCAATTCCTCATTAGAAAGCCCAGAAGTTTCCTCTTTTACATCAAGTTGGTTAATAGAATCCATGATGTTATACTTCCGAATCTTGATATCCCCAAAGACCTCTCTATCCATTTCTTGATTTCCGCTTTGATCACCTTCAATTTCTTCGCAACCACGAACCTAGCATATCTCTCAACACTAGCCTCTTCCCACCACCTTTTAATAAGATCCCCAAAACGCTCAACTTCAAGCCACATATTCTCAAATTTAAAAGGAATTCTACCCCTCTGAAATGACCCATTTTCTAAGCGAATAGGAAAATGATCTGAAAGTGGTCTAGGCAACCTTTTTTGAATAGCGTCGATGAAATGATCCTCCCATTCCAAGGAGACAAGAAAACGGTCAAGTCTTAAATTGGCTGAAACCTCGCCACATCTAGACCAAGTAAACCCACCCCCCTTGTAAAGGAAGATCAACAAGAGCACAGCTTTTAATAAAGCTATGGAATTCCTCCATAGAATTAGAGGGACTTAAACCCAAGCTCCTCTCGTGGGGGTATAAGATCTCATTGAAATTCCCTCCTACACACCAAGGCCCAGGCCACTTGTCCTTAATAAGACGGAGCTCTTCCCAAAATCTCAATTTCCCAGTCCTAGATTGAGGGCCACACACCTGTGAAAGCCCAAACGAAACCACTCTCGACCGTTTGAAGAATGCAAGTGATCGAGAAATCTCCACAAAAAGAAGACACCAAGCGGTACATACTCTCGTCCCACAATACAAGGACACCCCCTGACAAGTCTACTGCATTAAGGGCTGCAAAATCAACAGAGTGATTACCCCATAAAGCGTGAACATCTGAAAGTGAAACGGCCTCCATTTTTGTCTCTTGAAGACACACAAGGTCACATCTCCAGTCTCTCAAAAAACTTTTAAGCAAAACTTTCCTGTCGCGGTCATTAATGCCCCTCACATTCCAAGAAAGCAGCCTAAACATAAGGCACTAACATCCCACTTGTAGAGGCATTAGCTCTGTCATAGTTCACTCCGAATTTAAGTCTTCGCAATTCTCTTCGTCTTCTAGTTGCCGGAGGCGTTCTAACCACATTTTGTTTAGGCAAACAATTGTTTCTTTCAATTTGACAGAAGCTGAATCAGCTCAGTCTCATACCCTGAAACGGCCACACCAATACAGGATGCTATGCCTTTAGAGTTTGGAGACTATCCATTTAGAGACCTTCTCAGAATTCACACTATGACCATCCCACACATCCTCAACAAAAAAAGTCTCATTGGAATTTTGAAGAAAAGAGAAATCAACTGCAAGAGGGGCTACCAAATCTTCCAAACCTGACGGGGGCCTAACGGAGATCAAGGGCCAATTATGCACTGTAGGCTCCCCCCTGCAACGTTATCCTCAGAAACGCTCGCAAAATTCCGCGGTCCTACACTCAGGGCAAGTGCATCCCTTACAACATCTTGAGGCAAATCACAGGGAACACTCCTACACAAGCCTACCCCCAATTGAAGAGAACTTCCCACCGAAAATAGAGAAGTTGAAATGGGATGGTCACCATGCCCCTTGAACCAAGGAAGACTCGCTGGAGAAGATAGGGCCAGGGTAGGAGGAGAAACGGGGGGGAACATAATTCGAGAACAAATTCATAGCAAAATCCTTCGATGAGCCCGAGACTCCAACAGAATGGTCCTTAGCCCAAGCATTACCAATATCATTAGAAAGCTGACCATTGATTTCCGCCTCAAACCTTACAGGATCATATAAAGTAACTCTAGTTAGAAAAAAGGAGTCCAACTAGGCATTAAGGAGAGAAGCAAGGAGAGCGTCCGCAGTAACTTGAACCCCACCCGAGTCCTCCTTATCTGAGAGGATTCCCCCATTGTCCCTCAATCTAAAGCCAAGGGATCGATTTCGACGAATATGAACCTGAGTACTCTTAGGCTCAGAGACGCATCTTAGGCTCTCTTGGTTCATCCTTCTAGTCTCAGAAGACAGCCCCCTCCTCTACACCTCCAACGGCTTGGCATGATCAAGAGTAATACCCGAATCACTCACCTCCTTACCTCTCCTCACAACTGAAGAAGATACCGTATCAGCATATGACCTAAGAAATGTAGCTGGATCTCCCTTGAATCCATACTTGAGACCCAGGCAAGGGAGGAGGGGGAGGAGGAATGACGGCATCAACCAAAGAGGATGATGGTTGGGAGGGCGAAGTTCTTGGCTGAACTAGAGGATCTAATGGAGCAAGGCCGACTATTCAGCAATAAGGCCAAACAATTTGAACCATCCCCATTCATTCCAACCTGCAGGGAGAATAACAAAGGAACGTTTGCCATCAATGATCGTTGAAAGTTGCAAGTACTTGCTAGCACGATTACTCTTGTACTCCAACATAAAAATTCTTGATCCTATTCTCATTTGATTGCACCAATCTGCAGACTTAGATTTCTAAACCTAGTCCAAGCCCTCAACAGCCATAAAATCACTTCCTCAGGCAACAAGATGGAGAACCTTCTGCCCCTACCATTCTTAGAGATTTTCAAAATATCCCCTTTAGTACCCACCACACTCAAATTAAATGACTTGCTTTCAATAGCCAAGAACTTCTTACAGCCCCTCTCATATTCCTCACCCACTGCAACCACCAGAAGATGTCTCCTAAAAAAGCCTCCCGGAGGTAGACAGAGAAACTGCCACAAACGTCCACCACCGGCACCCCAATTGGGCAAGCTGCTACTAAAACCCTTTAAACAGCTAGATCTGGGGGAACAACACAGGCGAAAAAATTTTCCGGCGACTTTCCGATCACCGGAAAAGTTGCCGGCTACGGAGCTTCCGGTGGGAGTTGCTCCGGCGGGGACAGAAGAAGCCGGCGACCACCCTGGCAGAGGAAGAAGGAGAAGGCAGCTCACCAAAAGAGGAAATCTGGGAAAAAAGGAAATCCGGCGACTTTCCGACCGTCGGAAAAGCCGCCGGCGGGAGTTAACCGGCGTGAAAAGCTCCGACAAGGACAGAAGAAACCGGCCACCACCCTGACAGAGAAAGAAGGACGAGAGGACCCACAAACCTCCGCAAATCTGAAGAACCCAAGGGAAGGACGCGAAAAGAAGCCCACTGGCTCCGGCAACATGAAGATGCCCACCAGCCGGCAAGGGAAACAGACCAACTGAGCTCCCAGAGACCCAAGGTCCACCGGACCTTAAGTTTGCCTCCGGTGACCTCAAATCGACCCAGAGCTCTCTCCCCCCCTCTCTCTAACTTTCCATCACCTGTGGCTGACGGCGGTGGGCGACTGCCGACGGTGGGTGGCGACTCGACGGAGGGCAGCGGTCCGGCGGCCACTGAAGTAGAACGGAACCTTTGCAGAAACAAGTAAGATAAATGCATTAAAAATGTGATTAGACATCAATATAACAATTAACACCACAAATAACCTTAAGATATGTTATCTTATCATCGTAGTTCCCCAATGCACATACTTACGGTACCAGTTTAGCTCACATTTTAGCTACCAAGGACGGAAAAGAAGAAAAAAGGTAAAGACAAGGCTAAGAAAAAGAAGAAAGGGGGGGAAGATATAGCCTCGCATCCTTGAGGCGCACTTCATCCCCTCCGCGGTGCCAACCCGGTAGCGTCATGCCGATGCTTCAGGCAAGCCTTCTTATACTAAGCTAGGCTCCTTATGTTTCAGGTCAATGAATGAGTCCCAACTAGTAGTATGCGACTTAGAAAGGAACCCAATCAATTATACCATTTGTGTTTGAATTATTGAATTCTTTATTTATATTAATATCCAAAACTCCTAATTAATCCTCATTTTTTAGAGGTCAGTGTTTTTCTTACGAAAAAACCATTTGCATAGCACTTGAAACAATGGCAAGATGGATATGTGGGAAATGTTTATCTTGACTCTCAATCCAGATACAAATAACTTTTTCATTTAATACTTCTAGTCTACGTCAAATTTTGTATGAAAAGCAGGATCGCTAATCTTATAGAATTGGAACATGAACGAAAAAATTGTTTGGAATCAGTGATCCCAAATCACGATTTGCTGGGGGGAAGCAAAGGGCATTCTATAACTATGACTTGTACAGCAAAATCCATCTCAAGAAATTTTATAGTGGACATTTACTAGGCTTCCCTCAAATCATACAAGAATAATGTCTACAAATTTCATCCCCGCCCCACAGGCTCTCCCCCTCCCCCCTGATTTTTTTTTTGGGGGGGGGGGCGCACGAAGAAGAACAGGGTTAGAAGTAAGAACACAGGCAGAATGTTACACAAGAATGTTACACAAGAATGTAGAAACAGCAATAAAAGGAACCTAAGTTACTTGAACTTTGCAATTAGCTGGCAACCATAACAGTATTGACAAGACACTGCATGGATACAATATACTCATATGGATCTCAGATAGGAAATGGACACTTGCTATTTGGTACTTCAATTTTTTCTTCTCCATCTTCTGATTATGATATCATTTGTAGGTGACAGAACTCTTTATTAACAGGAATCAAAGGAAGAGGAGGGTAGAAAGAGCGAGAGAAAGTTTATTGTCCACAGACCAGACTAATGGCTGGGACGGGGGCGATTTTGGAGTTAGGGAGCAGGTAGCCGGTTCTCCACATGTTACATGGGCTCCATACTCACATGTAGGGTGCAGACTAGAGTTTGATCTGTATCTATACGCCCAAAGTCATCATGCCATGCTTGTTTTTATTTTCCCCGGGGGGGGGGGGGGACTGTATTAATGACATTCTAATTTTAGTATACAAACATACAACCTACAACTACTATATGAGATAGATAATTTAAACTTCATAATTTGCACATGCTTTTATTACCATTTCCTTTTCTAAGGAGACTAGCAGACTAGATATATTCTTTTTTTGTTTTTCTTTTTTCCCTTGGGGGGGGATTCTCCGATAAAGGAAGCTGAAGTCCCACATCTGAACAGGAGGGAAAATTTTCGACATTACATGTTCCTATGCCCATGTTCGATTTCCAAACCTTATTTTTAAAAAGTGCAAGGCACACTGAGACGCATAGGGTCCCAAAGCGTGAGGCTCAAGGTGGAGGCGCACGCATCATGGATGAGAGGCGCACCTGTATGCAAAAATTTTTTCAAACTATTTCATATTCACACAAGCATATTTTGCTGAAACAAGTTAGATAAATGCCTTAAAAATGTAACTAGAAATCAATATGCCTACTAACACCGCAAATAAACCTTAAGATATGTTATCTTATCATCGTCGTTCCCCAATGCACGTACTTACGGTACAAGTTAAGCTCACCTTTTAGCTCCCAACGAAGGAAAAGAAGAAAAAAGGGAAAGGAAAGGCTAAGAAAAAGAAGAAAAATGAGGGAAGATAAAGCCTCGCATCCTTGAGGCGCACCTCATCCCCTCCGAGGCGCTTACCCAGTAGCCTCACGCCGAAGCGGGCCTAGGCGTGCCTCAGGTGGGCTTTTTTAAAACTAAGTTCTGAACCATGTCTCTCTCGGCGCCCCAAAGTTTCTTACTTGACCAACTAAACAATTTGGTGGATGCTAGTGTCGGCAAGTAACTCCATAGTCAATCGCAAGTAAAATATAGCCAGAACCACCATACTTATAATTGTGTAAAAAGCTCAAACAATTCAAGCCTTCTCACACTTACAATAACACAAGGTAGAGCCAAATCCTAGAATCTTTGCTAAAAAGAGGTTTTCTTTTTCCCAAAATATATATATATAATAAATTAATTAATTAAAAACCTTCTACGCATAATTCCTGCCAGTGTATATAACATTACCCTAGAAAAAATAAAACTACAATCATTTTTGAATGTAAAACAAAATGTTGACGCCAAGTATTGTAAGATAATGTTGCTACAAACCAGAAAATAACCACATATGATGTGGAAAGATTGCATTAGAACCTCTGAATTCATCCACCAAAACACAATATCCAATTCCTCACAAAATCAAAGACAACAAGTTTGCACAAGCCAATGTTCCATCAAAGTATAAACCAAAAAAACATAATCAATACAATCCCTATAGATCAGACCCAAAACCCAAGAAAAGAAGAATCATAAAGGAACGGAATTGAGGTGGAAAATAGTTGATTCTCTCGATGAGATCAAACAGACAGGACCTATACTCTGAAGGGAGACTAAGCAAAGAACGCATACAGAGACAGAACACAAGAGGGGGGGGCGCTGGGGAGAGACTAATGATGCAGCCAAGATCGAAGAAAATGAAAGAAGTTGAAGAGGATAACAGGGAGGATGGTGGCACACATGAGATAGAGGAGGAACACCCCCCCCCCCTTCTTTCAAGTTTCAAAGCACGTGATTCCTCTCTCTATGCATGGTTTCTATCATCCTTTAGCGAGGAGACATCACCATATTGTACCTACTTGGCAGGCTATATCGTCTTCAACCTCAATGTGCAACCTCAACGTGCACTCAATAGGTAAATTGATATAGTTTCTTGGTTTTCATTACATAGAGATCTAATGTTATGTGCATTGATCTCAAGCATGTAAAATTCTTCATTTTTTTCTGGAAATGACGAGCTCATAAATCCTTGAAGCACACGCCTCAAATGCCCTGCTCCTCAGCCTAAAGCGAACGGAGGAACATGCCTACTCCTCGGCCTGAGGCGAGCTGAGCACCCGCCTCATGCTTCTAAGAATTCGCTACAGTTGGGTGCGTCTGAGGCGATGCTTGTGGCCTTGTGAAGAGGCGCCGGAAGAGCTTTTTTTAAAAAAAAAAAAAAAAAAAACCAAGGAACTCACTATGAAGAACATAAGGTAGAAGGGCTTGGATTGTTGTGACCTACTCTGCAAGGTGCGAGGTACAGGGGTATCAATGACAACGTTATCCAATGTATAAGGGTGGGGTATTCCAAGAATGATCTTGGAGCTCTAAGCGACAAGACCGTCCCAATCAAACAAGAAAGAAATTTTTGCCACATATTTTTAAGACCAACTTTGTTGCATGGAATGAGAATGTTAGCCTTTAAAAAGGCACATAGTAAAAAATCATCATGAAGACTATATCTTGGCAAACAAAATAAGATAAGACAAGGAATAAAGTGATTAGATTGAAGGTAGGAGTAGCCCCTTAGAAGATAAGATGTGCAAAGCATGACTCCAAATTGTCCAAGCATGTCAAGAGGAGGAGGGTAGAACGGTCAGATGCACATCCAAAATCTACGTATAAGGGTGTCCAACATGCGAACTACCTCGCATTTCATGAGTGCCAATTAATTTTTCTTGGTGGTCACTTCAAAAAGTTCAAGAAGCTTTTACAAAAATTTGAGTAATATCTCGTATATCGGTTGCTTGGGATACCATCCTAAACATAGTAGATCTGCCTCTACAAAGCAACAAGATCACCATTGTGGACTGCAAGAGAGAGAAACACGCGCCTAACAGGAATTAGACTCAGGTTATCAAACTTAATTTAGGAATCATGTAAAACACCAAGGGGCAAGGGACTCTATCTATTATGGCGAACTAAGATTAAGGTCATATTTACGTGTATACCTCATATGATTAAGCACCTCTTGAACCACTTTTCGCTAAGGTACTCAGCAATCTTTTTTTAGTGCATAGCATTTATTTGTCCATAAGACTAGATAAGTCCTTCGCATATATTCAGCAGTGCAACTATTATTGGAAATTGGTAGTATGCTGTATCCTGTTACGCGTTTGCATATCTAAAATTTCACCATCAAGGGGGAGGAATAGATAGTTTATAATACTTAGCCATTCAGTTTCCATGCCTTATTATTGCACAAAGGTCATACGTAGTTTACTTCCTTTTTTCCCGCCGGGGGGGGGAAGCATGTCATCCGTCTGCATAGTCTTTTCACAAATGTTTTAATCACCTCAAAATTTTCTTCAAAATTTTTTGTAGCTTGCACAAAACAACTCTCTGCTTGCCAATGTAAGGTTACAGACATCTAAATCTACCTAGAACGACATTCAGCGGAAGTGGTGTCGTACTTATACAGATCAAGATACATCAGGATAACTTTTGCTATGATTTTTTTGGGGGCATTGATTTCATAAGTGTTTATGAATGTGCATTACACTCATATCAAGTGTAAACCTGATAGGTGGGTATTCAATCGACAAAGTGAGACTAGTTACACCTTCGATTCAAAGGACCATAGCAATTATCTCTCAATGTTCAAAGCATAGTAAATAACCAAATTTCCAAATTTTTTAGTCTTCAGTTCGCCCAGGATTTGTTCAAACATATAACAACTACACAGTTATCGACCCAGGTAGACTTCGATTTTAAGGCAAATAGATGCACAATTACTTGCTGTTAGACTTCAAAAGCATGCATACTGCAATTTAGTTTGATGTTGCATTCGGAACCAAAAAACTTGAACAAGATACCCCACCAAGAGAAAAAACTAGGCCACATTGTTAGGCAGCCATCATGAGGACTCCAGATGCATAATTTGCCAAACAGATTCAAATAAATTTCCATAAAATTCTGCTAAATACGAGTTGATTGACTATATACCTTAGAATTCACTAGAATTTCACAATAAATTTAGCAAAACAAATTATTATGGAGAGCCCAAATAGACAAAGAAGCAACACTAAAATAGCAAAGCGGAATAGATTACCTTTTAGGCCTCATGCACACAAAATTATTACAAATTTTTGCTCATGAGACCCAAGCCTCTAGTCCTGTTCATAGATCACCCAAACAAGAAGTCCAAATTAAATCAATTCCAGAAAAGAATTAAAAAATAATGCAGCAGACAGTCAGAAATAGGTCACATGCAGACTCCTGAAATCCAAAATTTGAAAAAAAAAAGGGGGGGAATTAACTAGAAAAATCAGCATATCAAGATTACTTAGAGAGAGGGAGAAACTTTAATGAGATTTTTGCTACTCACCTTGAAGGGTTTTTTTTTGGGGGGGGGGGATCACCCAGAAGCAAGGGAGATGAGGAGGAGGAGGAGGGCGAATCGAAGACACTGAGCGGCGGAGGTAGCGGCGGACGAGGTGGCGGAGACGGCGAAATTGGACAGAGAACGCTGAGAGATTGGGGTTGGACGCTTGGACTCTGGCTTTTGTGTCTCCCTTTACACCAAAAAAAATATAAATTTAATGATTTGACCATGTATAATGGTTGGCTCGCGAGCCGATTTAACGAGCCGTTTCCTACCTCTACAGCTCGTGGTTTATGACTCATAACAGCATTCCCAACGGTGAGTTAATTTTTTAACTCACCAATAGGGTCTACATCTTGTACATCAGCTTGGGAGTTAATTTTTTAACTCACAATCCTTCATCTCTCCCATGAAAGGCTCACCACTTTAACTTATCAAATAAAATAATATCTATCCCACACTTAACCATATTTAATTGGTTTAAATTTTATATTTTGATATGTTATTTGACTTTATTATTTTGGTGAAAAATAATTTACACATATACATGTAATAATTTCCATTAATACGTAATGGTGTATAAATAAAAAGGTCTCTCACCAAAAAAAATAAAGAAAAGGTTTAGGTTGCTATTATCTTTTCCATTAATACATGTAATAATTTCCATTAGTGCATGTAATAATTTTCATTATTTTTTCCTTTACATAAAAAAATTCCCAATCACGGTAACCCCCTCATTTCTGCCGCTTTCTCCCTCATGCCTTCATCTTCTTCCCCCCACTCCTTTCATGGCTCCCTCTATTTTTTCTCAAATCAAAGAAACCCAAAAAATAAAATTCCCTCTTTGTCTCAATTCTTTCTCCATCAGATCTATGTTCTTATCCAATTGAAACAAAAATAATTGATTAGCTGGAAAAGAAAATAGGGGAGCGAGCGGCTCCCCGTCGCAGTCCGGCTCCCGAGCACCGAGCCACCATGCTTCCAGTGCACTCGCTCGTAGCCCTACGATTTTGGCTCACGGGACTTCCGTTAGAGATGCTCTAAGAGCATTTTCAGTGGTGAGCCAGTTTTTTTGCTCACTGGTGGGGTCTACCTCTGCCACATCAGATTGTGAGCTAACTTTTTGGTTCATAATCCTTCTTCTCTCCAATGCAAGACCATCACTTTGACTTATCAAATAAAATAATGCCCATGAATCCACCCCATAATGCACAATTATATTTTTAGAATTAAAAAAATTAGTTAATAATACTAAAAAAACAAAAAGAAGCTCGCAAGTTGGCCACAGGACACGAGGCTCCTCACGACGCATGGGCCACGAGGTGTCCATTGGAGCAAATTGCTTGCCTCACCTGCTTTTCTCTCTGTTCTTTTTTTCTTGCAAGGCTACCGTTGGAGAAGCTCTAAAGCTGGCTTGCCTCTGTGAGTCGTTCGCCATGCCACATTATGCTTTTCTCTCTTTTTTTTCTTCAATTTTATTTGTATTTGTTTTTTGAGTAGAATTTATTTTGGTTTGGATAATTTTGTTTTTTCCTTTTGAAAAAATATTTTGGGTTGACTCATGTTTTCCTTTTGGATTCTTTCAGGTAGAAATTTTTTGATAAAATTTGATGAGTTCCTTTTTTCTTGAAATTTTTTCCAAAGATATCAAATTATTTTCATTAAATTAAATAACCATACATTATTTTTTGAAGATGGAAAAAAAATAATTTTATTGACTTAAACAATGTCACTTTGCCCAAAATAAAATAAATAAGTTTAGTGGTGGGCTCCATGGACATTATTTTATGTAGTGAGCCAAGTTGTGAGTCTTATACATTGATGAAGAAGGGAAGGATTGAGAACCAACAAGTTGGCTCAAAAGCTGATGTGGAGGTAGTAGGTTCTTGCTGATAAATCAAAAATTCGAATCACCATTGCATGTACTCACAATCAATGCGGGCCTATAAACTCCACATCAGCTTCTGAGTCAACTTTCCAACTCACAATCCTTCTTCTTTCTAACATAAAGCTCACAATTTTGACTCATCAAATGAAATAATACACATGGACCCTCCAACCAAATATAATTAATTACTTTTAGTCTTTTATTTTGCTTTATTATTTGGATGAATAATTTGTGAAAAATTTTGTGCATAGTAATTTGATTACACAATTAATTAAAAAGGACTTATTAAAAAAATAATTTGCTTCGCTTATTTCTTGGTTAAAAAAATTACATTCAACTTCTCTACAAGTAAACATACAAAATTAAAAATTTTAAATTTGAATTTTAATTTAAAAATTAAGAATTTGAATTTGAATTTTAAATTAAAAATTAAGAATTTGAATTTAAATTTAGAATTACAAAATTAAAAGAGTTTAAATTTTGAAATTTAAATTAAAACATTAAAAGAGTTTAAATTTGTATTTAAATTACAAAGTAAGAGTTTAAATTACAACTAAAAAATTAAGAATTATAATTTGAAAAGTACAAAATCACAAAATTGGCTAGAAGGCTTCAATGTCTCTTTGCTATAACCTGGTATTTTAAAAGATTTTTCTTTATTTTAATCTCAAAGGACGGTCAAAAAAATGGGTTAACAGTAGAAGGAAAAAAAAAAAGACAATCAACGGGCCGCTTGCCAGTCTGAGCCGCTCGCCACACCTCAGGCCCTCGGCTTGCCCCCCGCTGCTGCGCTTTGTTCCTCGGCTAACGAGCGCGCCAGCTCATGCAGTCATGCTCCTCACTGCTCTCCTCAACTCGTCCACCTCGAACTCGAGAGTCGCCACCTCATTTGCTCCTTAGCTCCTCAGTCTTCACCTCCACCCCTATGGTCGTGCACATATGATAGTGATGCCTCCACCACCGGCCACCAGAAAGCGAAAACCTCCACTTTGGCCTTCTTTGCTTGATAGTGAATCTGCTTAACATCTGCTAGTTGTTGCTCTGCCCAGCACCTTAGGCCACGCTTCAACCCCACGCCAACGCCCCTCATTGGCCATAGAAATACACCGGCAGCACATGTCAATGGCGCCGCCCCTCCAACTGCGCACTACCAAGTCAGCACTCAAGTTAGTATTTGGAACATGAGCAATTAAAATTAAATTTTGATTTTGCTTGAATTACTTTCAATTTCTTGCAATCTTGCTTAGCTGCATATCAACTTATATTATGTAGAGTGAGATTGTTTTAACAAAATTGTTTCGTTAGTGGATTGGTTAAAGATTGTTAATTTGTTATCAATTTATCATGTTAATATGTTATATGAACTTATGCTTGCAATGTATTGTATGATTAGTTGGCTCTATGGCTGAAATTGTTTGGTTAGCGGATTGGTTAAATATTGGTTAATGAATATGTAATTAGTTGATTTCAGATTTCGTACATGATATGTGACTTGTGCTTGCATTGTATTGCTTGATTAGTTGATTCCATGCTGGGGAATGATAGAATAGATGATAATTACAAAAGATGAAAATCGTAAAAAAAAAGGCTTCGTAATCGAATGTGTGATTCGTTTTCAAATGATTGCTTGGTTTATTATATATAGAAAAAAATGTGCTCGACTCAATTTTTAATGATTCTATCATGTATCGATTCCAAAATATAAAAAACTGCAAAGGATAATTGCAATAGTAGGTTATTATAATAATTAATGTATTATTTAAACTTTATCTATGATACACAGGGTGATGAATGTTCGTAGCTGGACACTCCTAATTCAAAACTCTAAATCCACCACTGTCTGCATTCACAGTTGCAAATTCTATGAAATTGAACTCTTTCGCTAATTTGGATGACTATGAGCTATAGCATCTACATGACATTTTTTTTGGTAGAAAAGCCTCACCATTATTGTTGTGTATATTTGCTCGTGGCAGACCTCATTTGGAACTAGTCCTTACTTGGAAGATCTTGCTACTACTTCAACCATTTGGCATTTCTGTCATCATCAAATTTTCACTTCTTTTGCATCAAAAAAAATAAAGGGAAAAAACCTCCATTCTAAAGCCCATTAATTTATGAGATTTTTCTTCGTGGCAACTCTGGTTGCTACTATATCTACTTTTTCCACCTAATTTTTGGATTCTTAATCTTAAAGCATTGGAGGATTTTGCTTAGTACCAAGATTAGTGGAAGTCACAGGAGAATTATGACAATGAGAGTTGATAAAGCTGCAAGAGAAGAATTTGACGTAGTGAAAGCTGCAAAGGAGTGTGATTTGTACACGATTGAGGAAAACTCCTTGGCTAGTTGGCTTCCTACCTACATCATGCAAGCCCAAAAGGAGAAGGAGCTCTAACTCTTGAGCTTATTCTTTTCGTTGGGAAATATGGGTTGGAAAATGAGCGAAGTTGGTTAAGATTAGTAGAAGTGAGCTGAAGGAGGTTGAAGTAGGTATTTTTTTTGTTGAAGGAGGTTGAAGTAGGCTAAAGTGGGTTTAAGGTGGAAGAAGTTAGTATATTTTTTTGAATGATAGGCAGAAGTTGGTTACAATAGTTGGAAGTGGATTGAAATTGATTAAAGTAGGTTGAAGTTTATTAAAATTAGTAAAGTGGGTTGAAGTTGGTTGAAGTTAGTAAATTAGAATTTACCAACGAAAAGAACAAGGTCTTAATGGGTTGCCCAGGAGAGAGTCAGTCTACACCCACTAGTAGTAAGATGCCTATGAAATTATCGATTTACCCTTAAATACAGTCCCTACAAATGCACATCTACTAGATTTGAAAAAGGTAAGCAACCTGCACAAAATTCAGACGCTAACACGTCATGAATCAACGATTTTCAGTTTCAAGAAAGATTTCACCTTTCCCGAGAAAGTTACAAACTTTATTTCTTTATAAACAAGCTATTTTTCTCCGGAAACTCGTGTTTACTTGACCGTCGAAGGGGCGTCCCTCGGATCCCACATCCGGGGTGCGCCTTTTTTGCAGATTTGAAGGAGGAAGAGCGAGTCTCATTCGGAGGACGTCGGCCATTATATAAGCTCGTTCTTTTCCACGTTATCACTGAAAAAGCTTTGTTTGGAAACAACACACGTTGTATGACATTGCTTTCGATTGTAGTTAACATTAAGTGGAATCAATTTTTTTTATTACCTTTCTTGAACAAGAACTGTCTGCAGATCACAAGTCATGAAATGGATAGACATGTAAGGATGTACCCCATAAATTCATCATTTTCATATCACATAAAATTGTTGTTCTGTGGTTAATTGATTTCAGTTTATATATAGTTTGAAATTGTTCATGTACTTAACTACTATTTCTTCAGTTTACTTTTTATCATTTGAAAATCTAATTACTTCATTTATAGTAGGCCAATTTTAATTCATTGCAGTACTTATTAATATGTAATTATTTTATTCAGGTTGTTCATGCAATTCTTCAATGTCATACAGAAATTGAAGATAGAGAAATGGACATTGCCTAAACTAAAATTCTTTCCACCTAAAAAATCATAGCTTGTTCAATCCCCATAGATCTCCCATGTGTGATGCTTGGTTGAATGCTTAGAGCATTCCTAACCTGAATTTCAATTTTTGGAACTCAAATTTGTCACATCAGTGAAAGTTCTGACTTTTTGGAGCTTGTATTTCACCATTTCTTCCACCCATGAAACCATAATTTAAATTAGCCAATAAAAATATTTATTATGAACGCACTTTGTAACATACAATCCTTTTTTTAATCAATCAAAAATTACATATTACCAAAAAAAGGAAAAAAAGCAAAAATACAGAAAACAACAAAAGGGGAGAAATGCTTAGTGGAATGGCGCAGAGGTTCTTACCCGCATGTCAAGCAACTGAACACGCAATAAGAATCGGACAAACGGCAAGTGAGACCCCCCTCACGGAACGCGCAAGCTGCGCTGGGAATGCTCTTAAGTGTAATATAATGCAAGTAATCTTATAATTATATAGTTTGTTATAATCATAATTGCAAGGTAACTATTTATAATACTCTCTTACAAACAGACAAAATAATATAAATACAATTGCAAACTTATTTACATTGGAAGGTTGTTTACATGCAACAAAATATTACATTAGATCTAATGGAGTATCTTGAATTTTTGGTGATGTTTCGTAACTATAACATAAATGTCCAAAAATAGCTGTTAGGTTCCCAACATTTGGCGAAATTGTAAATAGTTCCTAGAACTTTGAGAAGAACACTACCGGGTCCCCAACAATGGGTAAAACTGATATGAGCTAGCCTTTTCTGCTTTAACCACATTATTGTTAACGATACCAATAATTACAAGTTTCTTCATTTATAATGTCACTGTACTTTTTATTTTTGTAAAACAAGTCACTGTTCTTTTCTTTTTCTGATCATTTATGCCATTGTAGAAATTTTTTGTATCAAAAGTACCATTATGAGCCAAAACCGATCGGATATAGCAAGTGTGGGATGATTTCTTTATATTTTTTTAACTTTTTTTTAGCAACAAAATACTTGTATAATTGATTAAAAGAGAAAAAGGGAAATGTATTAAATTAAAATTAGACTTATACCTGATGAACTCCACTCTAAAATAAAATTCTCAACTTGCCCACCATTGTCAACTCCTCTTTGTTTTCGTCATTGTTAAATTCCTTCTACCTTTTTAAAGCTCTTTGAAATTTGATTTTGATCCTTTATTGTTTAAAATCAGTTGATTTTGAAAATCTGACTTGATATAATATGTAAGACAGAACCATTGTCATGAAAAACCCAAACACTAATTTGTAAATTTACACTGAAAAATTAATTCAAAGGCTCAAATTGACTTCAAATTATCATAGCTTAAATAAATGCATTCATCCTCATCGAAACTTTGAGAAGCAAGAGGAAGAATAAACCCCATGTATGTGATTTGTAGCTCAAAAGAAGCGGAAATTCATACCCATGCATGTTTTGCTTTTCAAATTTAAAGAATTCTATCATTAGATGTGTCTTGACAAGCAAGATTAACCCACATAGAAATTTGTAGTTCCTATTAATGAACAGATTGTGTTGTACCATGGGTCCAAGAATGGAGTTTTCGTGTTTGATCGCCCATACAGGGAGGAGTCAGACCATAATTTTCTTTTTCATCATTTCCTTTTTTTTCAATGTAAACTATGTAATTGTTGTAACAAAAATAATAATACATGAACCAGCCATGCTCCTAGCTAACAGCCGATTGCTTAGGGCCAGCAATGGCATTTTTGAACAAAAAGTTCGTTTTGTTTTTTTTTTTTTTGGGGGGCAATGGTATAAAACTACAAATGACAGTCAAAGAATAGTAGCATTTTCACCAAAGAGAGAAATGCAGTAATTGAAGAACTCCAATAATTACTGTACTGCATTGTCCATCACATATATTAGCAAGATCTGAATCATTTCTTCGTATTACAATAACCAACAGACGACAGACAATTGACCCGCCTGAATCCCTGTCACCATGCCACCATTTCACCTCTACAGTTAGCACTTTCGCATACTTAAATCTTTCGGAAAAGTAGTTGTTATCTTTTCAATTCAGCACTGACATTTTGCTAGATGACAATTCCTGTGCTTAAATGCATATCGCTGCGTAGTGCTAATGAACTGTTGGGTCAAAATTGGGCCATGATGCTGGCACAGCATAAGAACACATATTAAGCAGCATTTTTCTTACTTCTGAAGTTCTCCTTCAATGAAGGAAATTTCTTCTTGCATTGATTCACAGTCTTTCCCGGGACTGCAGCTGCAACCCTCTCCCAACGTTGAGGTGTTGCCTTCGGAAAGGTTTTTAAGGCTTGGACAAGAGCTCTCTCTTGAACAGCGGACCATGTATCTGTGTCAGAGCCTGAAGCAGCAGCAGCAGCAGCAGCAGCAGCAGCAGCGGTTGCACCAGCGGCATCCGATTGATTTCCACGGCTGTTCGATGACGAATTCACGGAATCCGTACCCGCTGTACAGGCATCAGGTCCACTGGCACTTGAAGCAACTTGAACTTCCTCTCGGGTGCTTAGAGGAGATGCAATGGAAGCTGCAGTTTTCCTTTTCTCAAGGAATGACTCAAATGCCTTCGAACCATCAGGCTTCTGTAGACGTACTGTTTTGGTTGCCTTCAGAATCTCCTCCACTGCTCTTCCTGTGCCAATATATTCTGATATAACCTCCCACCTCCGTGATGTCCCTTTTGGATATTTCTGCATGCCCTTTCTCAGGAGTTCTATTTCTTCTTTGCCCCAAGGCCTCTCTTTCTTTTCATTGCCGCCTGATGACATGATTCCATTAGAATCAGCAGCACCATTTTGTTGATGAACCTTCTGCTCAACCCGGTTGTCAGGTTCAAGATTTGCTTGACAACCAAACATGTCCTTGAGCAGTTTAGCTTGCACCTCCTTTTCCTTCCCATCTAGTTTATCAGAAAGGTCCTTGAGCCGCTCCACGTCAAGCGACATACAAAGAGTTTCTACATCATCCTCAGATATGCCATGCACTTGCTGAGAAGCAATAGTAGCAGTAATCGTTCGAAGACGGGTTCGCTCTTTTCGCAGGAGCTTTTTTTCCTTCTCTTTAACCTTCTTCTGCTGCAAAGCAGCTTCAGCAGCTTTTCTTTCCTCTTCCTCTTTCTTCCGCCTCTCCTCTTCAGCAGCCCGAGCAGCTTCTTCCTCCTGCAATTTCTTCGCCAAATATTTTGCTGCCTTCTTCTGCTGCTTCTCAGCCTTTTCCATTTCTTTCCTCTTAATAATCCGAGGATCTCTTTTATAAGCATTGTCAACAAGGGAACGTATGCGTGCATATTCTTCTTTCCTAGCTTTCTCAGAGAGTTTTGCATTCTGCCGTTCCATCCATCTCTTATGGTCACGAGATTCAGCTTGCTCCAGGTCAAATTCATCGGCATGTGGAAATTCCCTCCAGCTTTTGAAGGAGTACCAAAAATTATAGAATTTATCAACCTCATGTAAAGGAGTATTCTCATCTCCCAATGGAGGTGCAGGTTGAGTAACAGACCACCTGCTATTCCTCATAAAAGCCGGACCAAAAACTCTGAAGAAATCCTGCGGGGCACAGTCAGTTGGAATCTCATCGTCAAACTCATCAGTGGAGTCGTAAATTCTTCTCCTTTGAGGGTCAATTAATACTTCATAAGCTTCTTGAATGGCCTTGAAGTGGTTTTCAATTTCATCCTTCTTCTCTTGTCTTGCAGCTTCTGTTTCTTCAGCCAGGAGAAGTGCAGCTTGCTTGTCAGGATGATATTTCAAAGCAATTTCACGATAACTCTTCCGTATCTGCTCCTCAGTAGCAAGATATCTTAAATGTGCCAAACCCAACAATGCATAGTGATCTTGTTGCTGCTTCCCATCAGCTCCAGACTTCTTCTTACTCTTAGTGCTATATGAATCAAAAGAAGGGGCATAAGTATGCTCTTTGTCATTGGATGACACACTCTCATCATCCCTATCTGAATCATCATCACAGTAACCTGCAAGTCTTAGAGCAGCAGAGTGAAAAGAATGCCCAGCAGGTTCGAATTTTGAGGCCTTGAAGGGAAGAGAATTTGAAGAGACATAAAGCGGCTTTCCATCTTCTAGCTCTTGTGTGTAGGATATAAGACGGACACTACTTGCTTTATGGACCATCATTTATTGCCAAAAAGAGCAGGTGCCAGAAATGACGGGTAGGAAATCCCAAGCTTACTTGGCACAGGTAAAAAACAACAAACTGCAAATAACCATTGAAAAATTATGTCAATCTGGTTCCCACTTCGGGGGGGGGGGGGAATCCCATCAAGCACCAGAATAAAAAAAAATTATAAAACATGTGTCAGTATACTAATAAACTGCAACATGCACCAAAGTCTTCATGTTTGCCAGCTCCAATGCTGGGAATCAAAGCAAAGGTACATAAATAGCACACAAAATAACCCAAGGACATTACCGTGCAAAATAACTTTCACAAGTGAGTTATGAATGCATGAGCACTACAATGACTCAATTCAAAAAGTTTAAGTATTTCCTCCAGATATTAGAAACAAATCACTGACTGAAACAAATGGGCATCTGTCAAAACGAACACAAAAAGGATTTAATAATGGGAAAGTTTCAAGGAAACAAATATAAGAATATCAAGATGGAAATTGAAGAGAGCAGATGGAAGTAACATCTCAAGTCAGAAGGCAGGAGGAGAACAAAGATTGAGGCCCTCCTTGGAAGGAGTGTAAGGGGCATAAGGTGTGTTAAGAAGAATACCCATACAACCCTTGGAAAGAGAATAAGGTGGAGTATGGAGAAGCAACCTTCACTACTCTCTATCCCTCTTCACTCCCATTTTTTTAACACTGCAACTTGGGGGGTAAACAAGAGTTCATTAACATGCTAATATATATAATATGCCAGTTGGCTATTCTTCACCTCAATCTCAACTCTAAGAAATAAATTTTAATCTTGCCACTTGGTCTCTCAGCCTTCATTGCCTCCCCCCTCTTGTAATCTCCCTCATCCACCAGCTAGCAAGCCCCATTGTTCCTCTCTCTGTATTTGCGTTCATGCAACTTGCTTTCTCTCTCATCTCTTTTTCTATATTTTCCTTCGATTTAGCAATGATGAAAGCAGTTCACATTTCACAAAATGAAGCTTTTGCTAAACACCTAAACTCTCCTGCCCCAGCCCCCGGTTGATTCAATTCGTTTTCCATATTTTGTACAACAATCCTTGATCATCACAAAAGTATCATGCAAGCACAAAGTCTCAACCTAGCAGCTTGTCACTAAAACAAAGGGCAAGTATGCCATCAAATTACTCAATCTTTTTAACACTAATATCATCCTAAAATTAACCCCCAACTCCCAAGCATGAGTAAGTGATATACCCGTCATCAAATATCAACACTCACTCACTCTCTTCTTTCCTACTCTTATCAACTCCCCCTCCCCTTTTTCACCCTCCTCCGAGCCAGACCCTAAGTAGTCAACTACGAGACCAAGACAAAGTACCAAAAACATGCGACTTTCAGTGTACACAATAGGAATTCAACCTATCATCAGGAGAACATTCAAATAATCAACCACTAGTTTCATCACTTGCATCTCAACATTTTCAGAAACGCTAACATAATCTCTCATCAGAAACCCCCCTCCTTAACGAAGGGTTTTTCCTTGAATGATATATAACACGCCCCCGAAAGGAACGTTTCCCTCCCTCCCCCCCTCCCCCAAAAAAAGCCTATAATTTAAGACAGAGTGATAAATTGACAATAACAATTCAACATAATACTCAACACAACATTTTAATCACATCTAAAAATGAATCTGGATATGTTGAACAAGCTGAATACTCAACAGAATACGACAAAAAGCAAGAAAATACCCATTCAACCCACCTAGGCAGCTAGGATCACAGTTCCATATACGCGTACGATCCAACCCACCACAGACAGCGATTCATTTGCCCTCTGATTTGAGGTGGTTTGTAAAAGAAATCAGAATACTAGAAGTTGTTGGGCATAGAAAGTTACCGAAATTGGATAAAAGGGATTAGTACTACGCCGGAGAAGATATAGAATTAGGCAGGGTATACGAAGATGATGTACCTGAGATTAATCAGTTTGATGAAGCCGATTATGTCGGCGAACAAGAAGGAGAAGATTGAAGACGAAGGAGAATTGCAGAGCATATGGAATGGAGTGCGTCTCCCTTTCTCTCCCTCTCACTCTCTCTTGCAGCAGTGTATTGATTGCATTAGCCGGACGCGGCTAGGGTTTTTCTTTTCAGGAGGGACTAAGGGCATATTCTTTTTATGGGTAAATAGGATTAGTTAAAAAGTAAAGTAGGTTGAAGTAGATTGAGTTAGGTTGAAGTTGGTTTTTTTTTTGAGGTGAGTTAAAATAGATTGAAATAAGTTGAAGTGGGTTGATGTTGATTGAAGTTGATATATTTTTTATGTGGTGGGTTGAAGTGAGTTAAAATAATAAGAATGTAACTAATGTGTGATAATTTATGAAGTTATCGAAATTTTGTGAAATTTTTGTTTATTCTTTTTTATTTTTTATTTTTTATTTTTATTTTTTTATTTTTTATTTTTTATTTTTCATTTTCATTTTTAATTTTTAATTTTTAATTTTAATTTTAATTTTTTTATTTTTTTATTTTTCATTTTTCATTTTTCATTTTTCTATTTTTTATTTTTTTATTTTTTTATTTTTTTATTTTTTTATTTTTTTATTTTTTATTTTTTATTTTTCATTTTTTTTGACTTTTTGAGCTGAGTTTGGGATGGGCTTTCAGATGTGGCCCATATTACTGTTTTAAAAACATTGGGTGGGATATTTCTTTTCGACTACCATATGTCTTCTTGTGTCCACTTATTTTAGAAGTGTTTCAAGTAAGAATGGTGGTAGTCTGATAGGCCGAATTTGGATTAGATTTATTTACATTTGAACTCATCTATTTTGTTGGATTTGAAACCAAATTTGTATCCACAAATAGCCCCAATAAAAATTTGGGTCTAGATTAACTTGGGTTTCGACAAATTAAACTTTCAAACAAATATAGCATACCTAGATCCTACCTGAATTGCATATTTGGACATCCCATCGTACTCAAACATAACCAAATGTGCGATTTTCAAATGTCGGAATTTGCTATTTGATCATTTGAAAATTTCACCTAAATTATGGATGGAGCAAACCAAACTCAATGTTTCGATTTTCATATCCGATTGTCTGAATTTTTGATTGAAAATTCAGGGGATTTTATATTGAATTATACCTAATTTCAAATGTATCATATCCAAGCCCAATTGTCCGAATTTCTAAATTTGTCGCAGCCCAAATTGCTCACAAAATTTATACAATCTAGGCCTGGATTGTCAGACCTAGAACACTACCCGAATTTCAATTTAAATTTTATCAATTATCTGAATTTTAAATTCAAATAGAAATTTTCTGACCGAAATGAATTTTTTCAGGTCAAATAAATCCAAGCAATCGGGTCATATGGGTTTGTGCCACCACCATTCGAAGATCTGAACCGTTCCAATCTAGCGGATTACGAAGTTTCTTGGTAGGTGTAACTGCCTGAACCTAAAGTCATGCTAATTACCTTGTATTATATATGTCTATTTATGCAATTGCAAGTTGAATCGGCAGAGTAGCGTCAACATGAATTTCACTACACTCCCAAATAATCCATTCGAATATTAATAAATATTTGAAGTTAGCTAAATAAATAAATAAACAAGAGTAAAAATTAAACTAGCCCAATTATGATTAAATGCACAGAGTAATAATTTAAAATGGAAACCTTTTTTTCATAAATCTTAACCAAAGAAAATTTACCCACAAACGTATGTATATATGTATTTTTACTTGGATGAAAAAAAAGAGAAAAAAAAAAAAAGGAAGGAAGGAGGTTGTTGGGTTAAATCTAGAGTTGAAAAAAATTGACCCGATATAATTACCGAGACGCGAAGTTAAGTGGATTTGGGTATAGATTTTCAACCCGTTTACTTAAATGGGTTGACACGTTCCGCCCGTTTAATTAAATGGATTAGGTTAAGGTTGAGATTCTCGACACGAAAAAGCACCTATTTAACCTGTTTAATTAAATAAATTAAACATCAACTCATGTTTCCATCCGTTATTTATCCGTTTATCTTTTTATTAGATAATGAAGAATTCAAAAATTAAAAAAAATTGCGAATTATGATGAATCGAGGGAGTTTTAGAAAGTAATTGTTTAATGTGATATATAAACTTAATTTTTAATGCTATATAGTTATGTATTAGTTGAGAATGCTAAATACGTAAATGGCTAATTATACAACTAAACTCAACATGTTTATCATAAACGGGTTAAGTTGGTCAACTCGTTTAAAAATTAAATGGGTATAAGTCAAAACTTTGCAACCCATTTAATAAACGGGTTAGGTTCAGGGTGAGAAATTGTCAATCTGTAATAAAAATCCGATTCGACCTGATCCATTACCTATATAACACCCCCAATTCTAATGCCTGGTTACTCTAACTAATCACTTATTTACTATGGTTCGCAACGGAAGTCTTTTGATTGGAGGCATTACCGTCGTTCCATAACGGAATAAGGCTACCTGAAATTACCTACTACACTGTGAATACTTGACCAGCTAACGTTCAGCAAGATTGCAACTCTCGCTCATTTCTTGCTACCTGCTGGCTTACCAGGAGAGAAACTATTCACTGATTCATTACCTAAAACAAAAACATCAAAAACGTTCGAAATATGAGTCGAAGTTCAGCACATACATCCCTGTGCAGTAAAATAGACTTGGAGTTGAAATAGTTGGGCGCCTGCATTTCAAAACATTTTATTTTATAAACAGGAGAGAGATAACGTATAATTAAAATTGATTTGCCGGTTATTCTCTGGAAGTGGACCCCTATTGACGTCTGTAGCGATCTTGAGATAGGTGCACACCTCCCAGGCCAATCGGAGAGTCTGAGTTGCAGCCGCGCGGGTAAATTGAAAGGCATAAGCTCTGATGATTGATAATTGATTGGGCCACTTATTTATGTGACAAAATATTGCATAAAATGATTCATTATATGAATATCATATTGATTGTGTAACCTGAGAAACAAGTGAGTTTTCGAAGAGCACAGGTAATGTACGTACCTGATTTTTAAGAATCTCTCTCCTTTTGATTGAAAATCGTTGCTAGCAGCTTGAAGCGACCGATGTGGCCTCACTGCTACTCCAAATACGTAATTATTCTTGACTCGTGAAAGGTTTAGAAATTTTATCATCTTTATTATCTTAACGAATAATTTAAAAATCTTGTTCCTTTCCCTTTCTTTTTATTACTATGTAACAATCATTATTAACTTAATTGGGATCCATTTCATTTTGTTTTTGTTCTTCTTCCTCCCATGCCTAGTGATCTTTTAATACATATAATAATGACGTAATAGTATGATTTATCTTGAGTTTGTTACTAATGGCGTCATCAATCATTATTATTTTTACCATAATTACGGTTATTGATATTATTATTGTTGTCGTTTTCCTCTTTAACGATTCACTGTTTACGATACGGTTTAAGATGGTTTAAACTTTATGAATTTGGACTCATGTTCGTGTTGAATTCCAATAATAACAATACCCATTAGCGAGATAAAATTGTAAAGACACATTACTAGGTGGCTCCAGAACCGCAAATTACTCAATCCTTCCTATTTTCCTTTAGCAATCAAAAATAATCAAGACTTAGAATCTCACCAAGCTTCATACTTGGTTTATGACATTCCAACCCTTAATACCACTACCTCTCCTTTCATTTCCAATTGACACCTAATTCCTACCCACACAACCCCTCATGTGCCTATTTTCCCCTTTGGTTTGCATACTTGACCTATTTAAACACAAAGAGGCATCATAATTAACCAAGAACCTAAATCACCATGTCCATGATTGTACATTTTCAATACATGTACAAACCATTAACCCCCCTTCAATTACTTCCTAGTATTAATTAAACATAATTAAAACCCTAAAAAGTAGTTCAATTTCTCATCTACATCTCAAACTTTCACCTTATTTACTAATTCATGATATCACACACCCAACTTTAATCATCCAATTCTCATTACTCTCACTAAAATATTTATTATATTTTGCTCTCCCAAATATTCATTATATTTTGCTTAATCCACTAATTACCCAAAATTCACCTTTTATCTTCATTTAAATCACAACTCTCAATTACTTGGTTGGGGTCAAAACATACCCTTTGTTATACTTACATTCCTCTTTTTAATCACCAATTAACTAATTTAAGTACTAATAGACCATCTAATTAACTCAAATATACTCAAGCCATAAAACCTTAATCCTCCAATTTATAATTAGAACATTACAAACATAATTCATATATATAGAATTCACAAATTCTCTCAAATTTTTTCATGAAACCAATCTAATAATCATCATCATCATCATAAACAACCTAAAACCAAGCATCATCTTCAACCTTTACTCATCACTTCCTCCACCTCCAATTCAATCCAACCATCCCAAAATAACTCAAGAAGTTCACAAATATATAGTTACCAATGATAAATACACCATTTACAATCAAAATTTCAGCAAAAAGGATCAAAATTGAATGAAGTGGGAGTTAGGGTTCTCACCTATCAACCCACTAGAATCACTCAAAAACACACAAAGGAGGGGAGAGGAGGATGATAGGAGGGTGGCGCTAGGCGGCGGGGATCGGCGATGGTGGCCAGCGACGTTCTCTGGCTGGCGGGCAGTGGCGGAAAGCGGCAGGGGAGGGGGACGAATAGGGGCAGAGCAAGGCAGGGGAAGGGGAAAATGAGTTCTGGGAATCGGGGGGTTTGGGTTGTTTTTGGTAGCTTTTTTTGTTTTATTTGTTTAGTTAATTAGCTTAACTTAAGTGAGTTTTAATTAGCCTTTATTTCCTTTTTTCCCCCTCTCTTTTCCTTTCATTTGATGCCACATACCCCAAACTCTGGATTTTTCTCATAATCATCCCATCCCCTTTTTATTTCTTGATTTACTATTATTATTATTATTATTTCCATTCATTATATACATATATCTATTTAGACATAATTATGCATTTATATAGATATAATTGAAGTAGTAACTTTTAGCTAGAATTAATAAATTTAAATTTTACACCATTTAGATATAAATTTGGGAGAAGACATTCTCATTTCCTTTTTATTATTATTATTATTATGACATTATTACTATATTTATTCATTTATTATCATCATTAGTCCACAAATTAGTCCTTTAACAATTAGGCATTCAAATATTTATTAGAACTTGAAGGAGTTATTTAAGAAGTATTACAAGGTTCATTTCGAGGCTACGTCGTCGTTTCAACCTGTGATTCATAAATATATATATATATACACGCATAAAGTAATAAATTGAAATGCAAAACCCAACTTAATTAATTTGTTATTAGGGTGGCTTGAAGTAATTAACAAGAATTTTAGGGTCGGGTCGTTACAGCCTTCCCCCCTTAAAATAAGTTTCGTCCTCGAAACTTGCAGTTTAAAAGAAAAATTGTTCGTACCTCAAATAGATATGAATGCTTGCTTCTCATGTCCTCCTCGACTTCCCATGTAGCCTCAGAAGAGTTATGGTTAGCCCACAGAACTTTAACCAGAGGAATGCTTTTGTTGCGAGATTGCTTAACCCGATAGTCTAATATTTGTACGGGATGCTCCTCGTACGTTAGGTTCTCATCAATTTCTACTCACTCTGTTATAATAATATGATTTGGATCTAGGACCTTTTTTTTTTTGAGCTGTGAAATGTGTAAAATGTTGTGCACATACTTAAGTTCTGTTGGTAACCCAACCTGTAAGCCACAGGGTTTAACTTCTCGATAATTTAATAAGGGCCAATGTATCTAGGGCTCAGTTTGCCCTTGCGGTTGAATCTTCTCACTCCTTTGACTGGGGATACCTTTTGAAGATACTTTATCTCCCACTTGATACTCCAATGGTCTTCTCCTTTTGTCCGTATAACTTTTTGTTGACTCAGAACTACCTTGAGATGTTCTTGAACTTTTCTTTATCGTTTCAGTGGTTTCTTGAATCAACTTATGCTTATAGTTAATGCTTCATTGAACTCCCTCCAACGCAATAGAATTCTACACTCCCATTCAGTGCTTCAAAAGGAGTCACCTTAATAGTGGATTGATAGTTGTTATTATAATGAAATTTCACCAATTGCAAGTAATCTTCCCACTTTCTTTGGAAGCCAAGCACACAGGCTCACAACATATCCTCTAGGGTTTGATTCACTCTCTTGGTCTGCCCGTTGGTCTCAGGGTGATATGAATTACTGAAATTTAACTTGGTCCCAAAAACTTTTAGAGCTTGCTAAAACCGAGCTTGAAACCTTTGGCCTCTATCAGATACTATATCCTTTGCTATGTCATGTAGTCAAACTATTTCTTCGACATACAATTACAATAGTCTCTCCAAACCCCAAGTGTCGTGCATTGGCATAAAATGGGCAAACTTGGTGAGTTTGTCTACAATGACCTAAATAGCATTCTTCTTTGAAACAGAGAGGGGCAAGCCCATAATAAAATCTATTGAAATAGAATCCTACTTCCAAGTAGGAATCTCCAAAGGCCTTAATTCACCCACAGGGCACTGATGCTCAACCTTCACCTTTTGACACATCAAACACTACTCTGCAATCCTTTTTTTTTTTGGGTTACCCCACCAGAAGAATTGCCTCAATTCCCTATACATTTTCTTCCTTCTTGATCCACTGAACAACAAGCAGTATGGGCTTCTCCTAAAATCTTCCTTTCAATTTTTTTTTTTTTGGAGGACAGATAATCGGTTTCATAACCTCAAGGTTGCATCCTCATGTATCATAAAGTCGTGTAACTTCCCTTGTATGACATTTTGCCTAAGTTTTTATAATCTGATATCACCCTGTTGACTTAACTTAATCTTTGCTATTATTGAGGGTCGCACTTTTAATGCTAATGACAACTCGTTTCTTGGCCCATGTGATACAATTTCAATGCTCACATTTTCAAGGTTCATGGGGATGCTAGATTGGATGGCTATTATTGTGTTCAAACCATGCGGGGCTTTTCATCACTGGACTAGCCAAAAGTTTCCTAGATATAAAGTCAACTTTAAAGATGAACATGTCCACAAATGAGAGTGTTAAGACTGGTGGTCAAGTGAGTCATTGCCCATGGAAGAAATAAACGGTAAAGTTAGAAATGATTAATAAGGGAGGGATTGTTATAGGAATAAGGGCCAACAGATAGTCAACAATTCCTGAGTCGTATTATTGGCAAATACGATTATTCTGTGTCATCTCAATCCAATTGAGTAGTTAGCAGGTTGATTTACAGATCAAGTTACGTCGTTTATGAAATATTAAATGGAATAAGAAAGGATTGGAGTATTCAAAATAGAAAGACAAGATTATTCGCTTATTTGATTACTTTTAATCAAAATTCTGATTGTTCGGGATCGAGAGGAGGTAATAGAATAAGGAGGCGATGTCCATACACAAATGAAGATGATTAAGGGAGAAGTTAATTAATGACTAAAAGTACTAAGAATGTTGCTGATGTAAGATTTTAATGAAAGGAACAGACGATAAATTTCAAAACGATGGGTAATTAAAATATTATCGTGATGCAGATGGAGTGAAAATAACTATAAGCATAGACAATTTAGGAATAAGGGGCAATAATAGCTAGATGGTTCCAATCGTTGGTTACATAGGAACCAAAACACTGCATATAAATCCAAAAGCCAGACTAGCAGTAAAATAGTAACCTACATAGTGATTAGATGTTAAGAGCTAGAAGGATCACATTACTATTGAAGTAATGGTTACAAAAGGTAAGCTGAGTAGAGGTAATCAGTGAAGGCAAGAGAGACGTAATCGATCTTAATGATAGGGATTCCCTTTAAAATTAATCTCATGAGGAAATTCAATGAGGAAAAAGGTATGTAATAAAGTATTACTGCAGTGATTAAATAGTTTTTACAAAGCTTAATGTGAATGAAAAAGAATTGTAAATTAAATTATGTGATTACATAATAGGGGGCAGCTAACTCTAGGTGGGAACCAAGGAGGGCAAGAAGGATGCTAATTTATGCAATGGTTTCTGAAAAGCTAGGGAGGTCTAATATTAATTGGCCAAAGATCACTGTAAACTCATTTGGATCAATACAGGGACTCATGCAGCTAAAGTTTCAAGGATTTGACATACTCGAAAGAAAGTCGCCTGGGTTTCAATCTGTATGCAAACATCTCACAGATCTTAGTACCCCACAATCCGCTATTGTTGTGCCTAAACTTGTGTTCTGGTAATGCTCCTTTGAATTTGACATCTCAACCTCATAGAATCACTAGTAATACTTCTATAGAGTCCATGCAATATATATGCTCGAATCATTACTCCCAATTCCTTACCAACGTAAACTGTAATGCATCAACAAGTACCCTAATTAGTCCAACCGATATAACCATTGTAATTTATTATACTTCTCCAAATATTATTGGTCTCCCCAAACTTATCAACTTTGGGCAAAATATAAATTATGACTTCCGGAATTTGTGGTACACAAAAGTAAGAAATTTGTCCACATATACGATATATCCGCAACCTCTTTTTCCTATAGTTTCACTTTTGTAAATAGTCGTTTTTAACCAAAATGAGCATGCTCAAAATTGTGGACCGTCACTCTCGCCACTTCGACGAATCCAATTTATCATTCCTATATCCCACTCCCCGTCCTCGTCCCCGCTAGGATCCCCACTCCCCGTCCCCGCCCCGTTCCCCATAGCGGGGAAAGAACTCCCCCCATCCCCATTCCCAGCGAGGATTTAATCCCCGACGGGGATTTTTCCCCGCTGATTTTTTCCCTCCCTTGTAATAGCTATATTATAACTCCGGAATGAAAACTCAATTTATCATTCCTATATCCTACTCCCTAGCCCAATTAACTGTACAACAAGCTCTTCTAAACTCCATGCAACATAAGTATAATAAAATTCATCATATTTTACAATCCAAATTCCAAACCAAATTAAAGTTTAACAAGTTATGCAATATAAGTCTAACAATGTACAAATTATACAAAACAATTCAACCAAAGTCTAAGTAAGTCAAACATAGTCATAATTCAAAAACTAAAAGCTTAAAACACAACCAAAGTTTAATAATCCTTCACCACGAAATACAACAATGTCTATAATTTTAATTAATAGTGGGGACTAGGATGGGGATTTTTCCCTAATCAAGGTATCGGGGACGGGGATAGGAACGGGGATAAATCCCCGATGGGGAAACGGGGACGGGGACGGGGTGGACTATGTCCCCCTCCCCGTCCCCATCCCCGCGCGGGGATGAATTTTTCTCCTCGTCCCAGTCCCCGTTGGGGACAGGGATTTTTCCCCACTTTGGAGCGGGGCCCCGACGGGGACGGGTTTTCCCCAACCTTTTGTCATCCCTAAATCTAATATCTAAGTGTCCTTCTTGTCACTTTTTCTTTTCAAATTTTTTTTTCCTCTTTATCGAGTCCTTGTTAATCCCAAGGAGCTTACTCACTGAATCACCTGATGCTCCACAAAGTAAGATCTTCCCCAGTTAGTTTATTTTGCACAATCTAATGAGTATACCTGGACCCATCAGTGCCGATGACCTAATCTATCATAATGAGAAAAATTATTTATATCGTATCCTTAGAACCTCTTATGGATATCTTGGAGCTAAATCCATCCTTAGTAATTCTCAATGTGCCCTTAGAGATTGCTCTAACCTCATAATAAGGGTGGACGTTATTGACCCAACCACATGATAGAACCTTGAATGTCTAAAAGAGTTTTCCCCTACACATTTTCAAAGTTTTTGATGCCTACTATAGCCTAGATTGAGACATCTTTGTTTTTATGATCTGGTCAACGACCCAAAATCAAAACGTCCACCACATCCCAAGTTTAAATATCGTCTATCTCTTCATTACTTACTACCTCCCTCACTGCAAAACATGCTCTTAGGTTATAATGACTTGTACGGACCTGGTAGTTGGTAGCCTACATAAATAACAGCACTTCCTTGCGTAACACCTTATCTTGGCGCAAAGAACCCATATGATATCAAGTAGGGCCCCATAAGCTACTGAATTGCCAACACCTAATTCTTCATACTAATTATTATTGCCAAACATCTATAATGGTGTCACAGGCCCTCATACATTGACCTCATTGCACAATTGAAATTGCTATTTCATACTGACCAATCCGTGAAAACATCACAATACCCAAACATTCAGTATTTCAGTATGTCTTAGTGAAACCGCTAAATTGAAAGCATCTTGGTAACTCAAATGCACAACCCAAAATTCCACAAAATTAGTGCTATAAGCTTAATAAACTTCTTTGGTATACATATGTCACCAAGAAGTTAACCGAATGCTTCCTCACTCTACTTTGACAACGATGAAATTCTTAAGATATTATTTAACTATGTCGTTGGTCCTAATGCCGAAAGATGAAGGTCAGGTAAATGTTTACTAAAACATCCTCATGATGCATGCATACACATGAACTCCTGGTGAACATTTCGTTTCACTAGTCCAACACAACTCATAGGCATTACTATAATTCCCAGTGGCCCTAAATTTTGAGCGTCCTATGCTCACCGTGTTTTGCAAGCCTGACTGTGATACCACAACTGTAACGCCCCCAATTCTAATGCCTGATTACTCTAACTAATCACTTATTTACTATGGTTCGCAGCGGAAGTCTTTTGATTGAAGGTATTACCGTCATTCCATAACGGCACAAGGTTACCTGAAATTATCTGCTACACTGTGAATACTTGACCAGCTAACGTTCAGCAAGGTTGCAACCCTCGCTCATTTCTTACTACCTGCTGGCTTACCAGGAGAGAAACTATTCACTGATCCATTACCTAAAACAAAGATACTAAAAACGTTCGAAATATGAGCGGAAGCTCAGCACATACATTCTTGTGCAGTAAAATAGACTTGGAGTTGAAATAATTGGGCGCCCGCATTTCAAAACATTTTATTTTGTAAACAGGAGAGAGAGAATGTATAATTAAAATTAATTTGCTGGTTATTCTCTGGAAATGGACCCCTGTTGACGTCTGTAGTGATCTTGAGATAGGTGCACACCTCCCAAGCCGATCGGAGAGCCTGAGTTGCAGCCGCGCGGGTAAATTGAAAGGCATAAGCCCTGATGATTGATAATTGATTGGGCCACTTATTTATGTGACAAAACATTGCATAAAATGATTCATTATATGAATATCATATTGATTGTGTAACTTGAGAAACAAGTGAGTTTTCGAAGAGCACAGGCAATGTACGTACCTGGTTTTTGAGAATCTCTCTCCTTTTGATTGAAAATCGTTGCTGGCAGCTTGAAGCGACCGATGCGGCCTCACTTCTACTCCAAATACATAATTATTCTTGATTAGTGAAAGGTTTAGAAATTTTATCATCTTTATTATCTTAACGAATAATTTAAAAATCTTGTGCCTTTCCCTTTCTTTTTATTACTATGTAACAATCATTATTAACTTAATTGGGTTCCATTTCATTTTGTTTTTGTTCCTCTTCCTCCCATGCCAAGTAATCTTTTAATACATATCACAATGACATAATAGTATGATTTATCTTTAGTTTGTTACTAATGGTGTCATCAATCATTATTATTTTTACCATAATTACGATTAGTGATATTATTATGGTTGTCGTTTTCCTTTTTAACGATTCACTGCCTACGATACAGTTTAAGATGGTTTAAACTTTATGAATTTAGGCTCATGTTCGTGTTGAATTTCAATTATAACACTACCCATTGGCGAGATAGAAATGTAAAGACACATTACTAGGTGGCTTGAGAACTGCAAATTACTCAATCCTTCCCATTTTCCTTTGGTAATAAAAAATAATCAAGACTTAGAATCTCACCAAGTTTCATAATTAGTTTATAACCACTACATCTCCTTCCATTTCCAATTGACACCTAATTCCTATCCACACAACCCCTCATGTACCTATTTTCCCCTTTGATTTGCATACTTAACCTATTTAAACACAAAGAGGCATCATAATTAACCAAGAACCTAAATCACCATGTCCATGATTGTACATTTTCAATACATGTACAAACCATTAACCCCCTTCAATTACTTCTTAGTATTAATTAAACATAATTAAAACACTATAAAGTAGTTCAATTTCTCATCTACATCTCAAACTTTCACCTTATTTACTAATTCATGATAGCACACACCCAACTTTAACCATCCAATTCTCATTACTCTCGCTCAAATATTCATTATATTTTGCTTACCCAAATATTCACTATATTTTGCTTAATCCACCAATTACCCAAAATTCACCTTTTATCTTCATTTAAATCACAACTCTCAATTACTTGGTTGGGGTCAGAACATACCCTTTGTTATACTTACATTCCTCTTTTTAATAACCAATTAACTAATTTAAGTACTAATAGACCATCTAATTAACTCAAATATACCCAAGCCATAAAACTCTAATCCTCCAATTTATAATTAGAACATTACAAACATAATTCATATATATAGAATTTACAAATTCTCTTAAATTTTTCATGAAACCAATCTAATCATCATCATAAACAACCTAAAATAGAGCATCATCTTCAACCTTCACTCATCACTTCGTCCACCTCCAATTCAATCCAACCATCCCAAAATAACTCAAGAAGTTCACAAATATATAGTTACCAATGATAAATACACCATTTACAATCAAAATTTCAGCAAAAAGGATCAAAATTGAATGAAGTGGGAGTTAGGGTTCTCACCTATGAACCCACTAGAATGACTCAAAAACACACAAAGGAGGGGAGAGGAGGATGACTGGAGGGTGGCGCTGGGCGGCGGGGATCAGCGATGGCGGCCGGCGACGTTCTCTGGCTGGCGGGCAGTGGCGGAAAGCGGCAGGGGAGGGGGACGAGTAGGGGCAGAGAAAGGCAGGGGAAGGGGAAAACGGGTTCTGGGAATCAGGGGGGTTTGGGTTGATTTTGGTAACTTTTTTTGTTTTATTTGTTTAGTTAATTAGCTTAACTTAAGTGAGTTTTAATTAGCCTTTTTTTCCTTTTTTTCCCATCTCTTTTCCTTTCATTTGATGCCACATACCCCAAACTCTAGATTTTTCTCATAATCATCCCATCCCCTTTTTATTTCTTGATTTACTATTATTATTATTATTTCCATTCATTATATACATATATCTATTTAGATATAATTATGCATTTATATAGATATAATTGAAGTAGTAACTTTTAGCTAGAATTAATAAATTTAAATTTTACACAATTTAGATATAAATTTGGGAGAAGACATTCTCATTTCCTTTTTATTATTATTATTATGACATTATTACTATATTTATTCATTTATTATTATCATTAGTCCACAAATTAGTCCTTTAATAATTAGGCATTCAAATATTTATTAGAACTTGAAGGAGTTATTTAAAGAGTATTACAAGGTTCATTTCGAGGCCACGTCGTCGTTTCAACCTGCGATTCATATATATATATATATATATATATATATATATATATATATATATATATATATATATACACGCATAAAGTGATAAATTGAAATGCAGCATCCAACTTAATTAATTTGTGATTAGAGTGGCTTGAAGTAATTAACAAAAATTTTAGGGTTGTCGTTACAACCCAGCTCTAGTTAAACCTAGAAAAATCTAGACAAGCAAAATTATCAAGGAATAAATAAAACAAAAATCAAAATATTAAAAACCCCAAAAGCCCCCAAAACTCCCCAACATGCCCGACCCCCTGTTTTTTTTACAGTCAGAACCCCTCCCCCCTGTTATGAACCGGACCAGTTGCAAGGTATGAGACTTGTCCCACATTAGTTGTATAGGCAACTAATGAGGGGTTTATAGACCAAATGAATTCTCTCACCTAATAGGTTAGTCTTTTGGGTTGAGTTCTCCTATTTGGTTTGTAACAATTGATATCAGAGCCAATTCGGAGTGGTGACCCACGGAGTGATGGCCTGGGAGAGCCAGCCGTGACCAATGCAGCCGTGACCAACGAGGGCTCGGAGTGGTGGCCTGAGAGTGCCAGCCGTGACTAATGTAGCCGTGACCAACGAGGACTCGGAGTGGTGGCCCACGGAGTGGTGGCCTGGGAGAACCAGCCGTGATCAACGTGGCCATGACCAATGAGGACGTTGGCCCTTAAGGGGGTCGAATGTTATAGATTGGACCAGTTGTAAGGTATGAGACTTGTCCCACATCGGTTGTATGGGCAATTGATGAGGGGTTTATAGAGCAAATGGACTCTTTCATCTAATAGGCTAGTCTTTTGAGATGAGTTCTTCTATTTAGTCTGTAACAATTATGGACTGGACCAGTTGCAAGGTATGGGACTTGTCCCACATCGGTTGTATGGGCAACTAATGAGGGGTTTATAAACCAAATGGGCTCTCTCACCTAATAGGCTAGTATTTTGGGATGAGTTCTCCTATTTGATCTGTAACAATTGGTATCAGAGCCAACTCGGAATCGTGGCCCACGGAGTGGTGGCCTGGGAGAGCCAGCCGTGACCAACGTGGACGTGACCAACGAGAACTCAGAGTGGTGGCTCAAGGAGTGGTGGCCTAGGAAAGCCAGCCGTGACCAACGTGGCCGTGACCAACGAGGACGTTAGCCCTTAAGGGGGGTCGAATGTTATGGATTGGACCAATTGCAAGGTATGGGACTTGTCCCACATCGGTTGTATGGGCAACTAATGAGGGGTTTTAAGATCAAATAGACTCTCTCACCTAATATGCTAGTCTTTTGGGATAAGTTCTTCTGTTCGGTCTGTAACACTCCCCTCGGGCACTACTCACCAATACCCACCACCCGTGCACCGCCATTGTTGCCTGTCGTCGCCGCCTCTTCGCCAGCCGCTTGCCGCCCGCCTGTCTGCTTGTGGCCTCCCCTCTTCATCTTACTTTTGGGTGTGTTTAAGGGGGTAACAAAGGTAAAACCCTAACTCTTCATGATTTGATTTTTGGTGGTTTTATGATTGGGTTTCAGCAATAGTTAGTGTATTCAAATCAAATGAATATTAATTTGTGGTTTTCATGAGATTTTGGTATGCATTGAATGTTGGAGATCAAGGAGGAGTATGGTGAATGGGGTTTGTACATGAGTTTTCAATGTATTTATAATGATTTAAAGGTGTTTAAGTAAATTTTGATAAATATGTGAAGGAAACCAATGAGAAATCTACGTGTTGGATGTGTGTGTAATGTTGTCATGGATGTGGAGATTTAAGGATTTTGGCTTAAATGAAGTTTAAGTTTAATCATGTTCATTATTAGTGTTTAAATGAATTGTATAACAATTAAATATGTGTGTGCGTGTGTGTGTGAGGTTAAAGTGTGGAAGTGTTATGAACTTGGTTGCCAAGTGGGAATGGTGGAGAAGAGGAAGGAAAATAAATGAAATAACGTTGATATTTTGGAAATTTTGAGCTAAGAGTGAAGTTAATTAGGTTGCAAGATTAGGGTGTTATAGGAATGTTGTTTTATCTAAAAATGTTAATGGGTTGAAGTTGAAGTTGAAAAGGAAGAAAAGAGGCGGGGAAAGTATATTGTTTTGGACTAATTTGGCGAGTATCCTTAACGAAAATTTGAGACTTAACTTGGTGATTATTGCTAGTGGAACTTGGATATTTAATTGGGGACCTTGACAAGCTAAATATGAAAACTTGGACGATAAGTGTAACTGTGTAAGGTGACTTAAGTATTGTCTAAGTCAAAAAAAATTTTTCTTGAATTAGTCGTTGAGTCTAAAGATGGTAGATGGGTTAAATGTTATCCACATGCTCGGAACTAGCCAACAGGAGACATATATGATCTAGGACTCGATCTGAACCCGAAACTGTGCCATTGGTGTCATCCTAAAAAAAAATTTTAAGGCATAACGTCGGTTAACAATGATGTGACTAGTTAAAGGGAAAAACAACAACAACAACAACAACAATAATAATAATAATAATAATAATAATAATAATAATAACAACAACAACAACAATAATAACCATGATTAATACTAATTGATAATAGTAATAGTAATAATAATAACAATAATAATTAATAATGGCGTTATAATACAAATAAGTGCAACTAAATGATGACATTAACGAGCTTATAATAATGATAATAATTCAAATGGTAGCATCGATAACGATGTTATTGATGACGACAAGTTGAGTCATACCATTACACTATTATAACACTCATTAATAAAACGTTAGCAGTATGAAGGAGAGGAGCGAAAACAAAAAAATAAAATAAACCAAGTTAGGTTAACAACAATTGTCATACTAATAATTGAAAGAGAGATTGAGGGAACTTAAATTATTAATTAAGTCAGGAGATTTAATAAAACTTCTTAATCTCACACCAATCGTAAAAATTACTTAATTGAAGCAGAAGTGATGCCACCTGTGTCGCTTCTCGCTTCAAGTTGCTAGCAAACGATTTCCACTAAAAAGGGGAGAGAGACTTTCAGGTACGTACATTGCCTGTACTTTTCGAAAACTCACATATTTCTCAAACTATGCAAAATCAATATAACGTTCATATAATGAATCATTTTATGCCATATTATGTCACCTAAGCAAGTGACCTCATCAATTATCAATCATCAGAGCTTATGCCTTTTAATTTACCCACGTGGCTGCAATTCCAGCTTTTCGATCGGCTTAGGAGGTGTGCACCTATTTTAAGATCGCTTCAGATGTCAACAAGGGTCCACTTACAGATAATGACTGACAAATCAACTTCATTCACACATTCTCTCTCTCTTGTTTGCAAAATAAAATGTTTTGAAATACAGGCGCCCAACTAATTAAACACAAAGATTATTTTACTGCATAAGGATGTATGCGCTGAGCTACGACTCATATTTCTAATGACTTTGTGTTTTCTGTTTTAGGTAAGGGATCAGTTTCCCTCTTGGCAAGTCAGAAGGTAGCAAGAAATGAGCGAAAGTTGCACTTTTGCTGAACGTTAGCTAGCCAAGCGCTCATCGTAATTTATAGGCTAGCAAGTTGAGGGCTTGTAGAATGTATATGCTTTGAGATATTGGAATGGTTGGTGCTTGGTATTGGTACGCTAGTTATCAAGTGTACTGTGGGGTAAATAGGTTATCGAATGTATGTTTGTTTCCAATGTTTGGTGAATTAGGTGAAGATGTGGATAACACAGTGTTGCACGTAGTTTTAGGTAGCCTTATTCCGTGATAGAACGGCGATAATGCCTCCAATCAAAAGACTTCCGCTGCAAATCATTAGTAAGTAAGTGATTATGTTAGAGTAACCGGGCATTAGAAATTGGGGGTATTACTGTAACGCCCCCAAATGAAACATGTTTCACTGTTTATATTCTCCTTAATAAAATACTCAATTGCAATCTGATAAATCCAATGATAGGGGTATTACCGCCGTCCAAAAGGGCAAGGCTTGAAACATGAATGATATAAATGACACAGTTAAGCATAGCTTCAACCATACACCTTCACATATGATCAACCATTCACAAACAGTATTAACCAATATAGGGTTGATAGACCATATGAAAATAATTCACCATCTAATATCTACACCTCCATCCACTGAAGAATTCAAAATACGGCTTTAAAGTATGCATATACTACATTACTTCTGATCCATTCGGATTTCCTTGCTTCACTTATTCTCTTCAACTGATTTGCTGGCATGAGGGTAATTCTCTGAGCATTTGCCTAAAACAAAACATGAAAAACATTTCGAACTGTGAGCCGAAACTCAGTACATGCATTCCTGAATTGTTAAATGGTCATTAAAACACTGATTGGGCCCAATTTGCAATTCATTTTAAGTTAAAACAGTGAATAAGACGATGTAAAGCTGCATTGCTAGTTATTATCTGATAGTGAACCCCTTGATATTGTTACGATCTATGGATAGGTGTACACCTGCCAAGCCGATCGGAGGACCTGGCCTGAACCCGCGCGGGTAACTGAAGGGCGAATGCCCTTTAGATGATAACTGACGGGGTTGCTAATTAACTGATAAATCACTATGTAAACTGATTCATTGATGTACTTACCAAAACATGATAACGTTGATAAATACACTCTGATTTCTAAAGATACAGGTAATGGACGTACCTCGAGTCTTTAAAAATGTTATCTGACTTGATACAAGTCAGCTGTTTTATAAATGTCATCCGACTTGACAAATGTATTATGACTTGATAACACTTATACAAAATGGGGAACGATAACTAGGCCTCAACTCTGTTTCATAAATGCCATTGTAAGTATATGTTGTCAGTAAATAATCCTTACTCGCATGTGTAATAGAAATTGAGTAATAAAATGAGATACATAACTTGTGCATTTCAATATAATAACTGATTTTAATTTGATATAAGACAAGTTAAACCAAAATAAACTGATTTAAATCAGTTAGGGTTATTGAACTTGAAATACAATAAATTGAAGCAAAATAGGCCAAATGGAAATGATTGAGGTGATAACAAAAAGATTTTAATTGATATACATAAAATATGAGTTTCTGATATCTTTGAAATGGATAATAGAAAGTGTAAAGCTTTTGAAATGGATAATAGAATGTGCAATAATTCTGAAATGGATAATGGAATGTTTAATGCTATGAAGGGTGTTGTGAGGTTCATAAAGGCTCAAATAACCTCGGTAGACCTGATAGACACTTAACTTGGCTTTCAAACCAAAGTAAGTTTCTATACATAATCAAACTGGTTGAACTCACTATACTTTGTAATTTCCTTGTAATACCCATAATTATATAGAAACTTCTGAAAATATTTCCAAATGTCACAAAGTTCTGTATTCACTCATGTTACTGTTTGATAGTCTGCATTAGAAACTCCATATCTTTCACTCCCGACCTCCAAATGAGATGTAAAACCCTAATATGAAAAGCTCATAATTTCCACTAAAACTTTTATTTAGGACACAAATCATGATTCACATAGTAATGTCCCTAAAATTAGGGTAGAACACAGACATGCACAATTTTAGTTCAATCTGCGCAGTCGTAGCAAAATGACCTTAACTTTTTCCACATAACTCAGATTAAGACGATTCAAAATGCATTTGAAAGATAACTCATTGATCTATCCACACACCAAAAATCATGAATTTTGGGTGTGCCAATTATTACCAGTTTATTCACAAACTCACCCCTGTTTTAGGGTCTGTTTACAGCATAACAGCCCATATGCAATCTTCTCTTGACCTAAACCCCCACTAAAATCATTATTCAACTTATATAAATCAGAATGAACATCTTGATACTCATTACCAATGCCAAAGATCATAAAATCTCATTTAAAATAATTAAAATCCATCATTACACCCTAAACTTGCATGAACATGAATAACCTCCATCTTTTCTTTCTTTCAAGATGATCCATCCAACAAAATATCAAACTAACTCTTGGTTTCAGCAAAACAAGATAATTAATAATCAAAGCAAGAATCAAAACCAAAATACAACCAAAATCACAAGATAAAGTTAGGGTTTACTCACTTGTTCATGCATAAAGGGGTGTAATTTGAGGTTTGATGCTTGAGGGGGTGTGGCGAATGGATGGTGGCTGACTTGGTGGCTGTTCTGGTGGCTATAGGGGTGGCGATTGGTGGCCTGAAACCACTAGAATGGTGGTAGCAGGGCTGGAGAGAGGGAGAGGCCGGGTAGAGAGAGAGAGTAGAGAGAGAAGAGAGGATGCTAGCCTTTGCTTGTGATTTGCATGCTTATCTTAAATACTTGGTTGACATAAATACTTTGTTTTTGCCTTGCTTGATTTACTAGGCTGAGAATAAGCCTCCAAAAAGTAGATTTTTATTATTTATAATTAGGTATAAATGATGGTAATTAGCCAAATTCAATCCTATCAACTTGTTGGACTTCAAATTGGGCCCAAATGAATTGGGCTTGGAACTAAAACACTGTGTTACGATAAAATTTTTACATAACTCGAAATTAAATCTTTTTAATGTTATGAAAAATAGTTAAATCTTTTAAATCATACACATCGAGGCCTAATATCAATTTCTTCGAAAAATTATTTTCGGTAAATGAAACTCGAATTGCAAAGTGGAGCCCCAAAAAATGAATTCTCTCAACCGGGATGATTAATGAGATAAATTAATGTAAAAAAGTGAAAAATGAATAACATGGCTTAATTAAATAAATAAATATGATTTAGAGTCGGGCTATTACAGCCTTCCCCCCTTAAAGAGTTTCGTCCTCGAAACTTATGAACTTTGACTATCATGCAAGGTGATTTCAAATGAATATGAGTACTGGCTTTCACGTTTTGCTAAGTTTCCGAAGTAGCTTCTGGGGGGTATGATTTGCCCAAGGCAATATAATTTAACTGCTTAATCCTGTGATCTGATATCTGAATTGGATGCTCTTGAAACACAAGACCCTCAATGACTGCAAGGGAATCAAGACAGCATGGTCAGGGTCTGAAATGTACTACCTGAATTGTAAGGTAAGGAACACGGAACATGTTATGCACATGTTTGAGTTATACACGTAGATCTGGTAGACAAGTTATGGAATTCGACCTTTCAATGAACTGATGTGATCTAAAAGAGCTTGGCCTCCATTTAGGTCGCAGCGCAACCTCCTTACACCCTTAGTTGGTGAGACTTTCTGAAAACTTATCATATACCGAAAATTTCAGAAATCTCTATCTTTTATCAACCTAGCTTTTCTGTCGGTTCCAATGGTCTACTTTCAAAAGTCTTCTGCGATATGCCACCTTATTCAATGTTGAAGAAGATCTTCATGATCCATAAGATGATTTGTTGTCAATATCTACCGTCATTTTGTCCTGATGTTTAATGAAGGATTCTCTGCTAGTGCTATCACCACGCTGACTGCCGGGAGTTCCATACTGTCTTCAAATGCAAATATTGGTCGTGAAGCACTACAGGCGCCAACTTAGAAGAGTTGATTCATTGATATTTTTAGATGCTCGGGATGATAAGAATTACTAAAGTTCAATCCCGTTCCAAAGGCTCCTTGAAGTACATGTCAAACAGGCTTGAAATCTCTGATCTCTGTCAGACACTATATCTGAGGGAATCCCATGACAAAATCTATCAAAATTGAATCCCAGTTTCAAGTGGGAATTTCTAAAGTCTCAATTCACTTACGGGGTGCTGGTATTCTGCTATGGCCTTTTTGGCAAATCAGACCTTTATCCACAATAAATATTATGCAATATCTCTTCTCATATTGTTTCACAAAAATATTTCCTCAAATCTGTGTACACATTGGTGCCCCCTTGGTGCACCAAATAGCGAGTATTATGAGCCTCCTCTAAGATCTGCTTTCTTAATATTTTACTTTATTCTTTAGAGCACAGGATCACTATCTTGATTCACTCTAGGCTCCTCCATTAGAGAGGGCTATAAGGTAAGTACCGGCAATTAAACATTTGCCTTCCAGTGTGACACTAATTAACTGTGCAAATCCTCAAGCTCTCTCAAGAAATTCAGTTGAGTAATCACTACAGTGTTCACAGTATGTTATGCCTTCCTATTCAGGGCGTCTTCCACAATACTTCCAGTTCTTGGTTGATAGTGGATTTGCCACAACTGATGCTTCATGTAGACTATGCTTCTTGTGAGAGAAGATATACTTCAAACTCTGATGGCCAGTATAGATTACACAAGGTACCCCTTCTCAGTGCACCTGGATTATGGGTAAGGTACCACCCATAAGACTTGAACTGTTGGGAGAAATAAGATACCACTATATGACAATTCCTTTCTGAACTCGATAACTCCCTACTAAACTCAAATGGTTTCTAATCCGAATGCATTGGTGGGTCTTGAGCACTTTGTAACTGCATTTTTTTTCAAAAAATACCATTGCTTCCAACCATAATTATGCTTTTTGTATTTGCTATGTAATTGATGTTCCTTCAAGGTCTATAACATTGTCTCAAATGAACAGTACGCTCATCTTTGTCCTTGGAGTATTTCAAGACATCTTTTATATACACCACCATAACTTGTCGAGATATGGTTTGAAACTCTATTCATAAGATCTGTAAAGGTCGCGGGGCCATTGATTAGGCCAAAAGGCATCACAGTGAATTCATCATGACCCGTACATGGTCCATAGTGTGGTTTTGGTAATGTATTCAGAAATAATGCTAAGTTAATGGTACCCTGACATCAAATCTATCTTACGTACGACTCATGCTCTTTGCAGTTGATCAAATCAGTCACCTACTTGGGGTGATGGATATTTGTTTTTGATGGTGATCATGTTCAGCTCTCTGAAAACAATACATAACTACAAGGTTTCATCCTTCTTCTTTACAAATAGAACTAGGCATCCCATAGTGGTACACTTGGATGGTTTGATAAATCTCTTTAACTGAAACTTCGGTTTTTTATCTCAATTGGGGCCATACGATATGGGGTTTTTGAGATAGGTTAGGCACCAGGGATTAATTTCATCTCAAAATCACTTTCTCTTGGGGGCAAAATTCTACTAGCTTTTCAAGAAAACATCTTTAAATTCACAAACTATAGGGATATCTTCTGCTTGTTCTTCCTTAAGTTGATTGTTAGTAGCATAACACCAATACACAATATATCCTTGTCATAAGAACTCACTTGTTTTCATAATAGACTTTAAAGGACGAGATTTTTCCCCTTTTTGCCCATGAAGCTTAGTTCTCCCCCTTGTTCATCTCTTGAGATAATCTTAGGGTCATGACAACCTATCTTGACTCCATAAGTACACAACCAGCTCATTTTCGAAATGATACCAAAGTCTGATGAGTCAAATAGAATCAGAACTCCAGGAAAAACTATCCCACCAATAGTAATTGAAACAAATTTATGAGAGATAGAACACTCAATTATAGAGTCATTGGATAACTTGAGTCCATAATTGGTTTCTGCCTTCTTATTCTCAAGGTTCATTTGCATGGTAGATCATATGGATATAAATGAATGACTGGCAACTGAATCAATCAATACACTAAATGGCTTTGAAATTAAAAGAGAGCTCTAATAACTACTGCACCACATGCATTTGTTAGTTCCTATATAGCAATCCGGAGCGGTATAGTTAGTTCTTTCACAAATCGGCTCCAAATGAAGTCATGCCCTAAGAGCTTATTCTTAAGAGTGTTCCACCAAATATCGGTTTCACCTGTTAGATAAAATGTTCCAATGTTCACCTTTTTATCCCCTGAAACCTCTACTACAGTGAAAATTTTCTCCATTCTTTGAATCCATTCTTCAAGTTCCACTGGGTCATACTTTTCACTGAAGAGTTTTTTAGTCTGAATCAACTGAAGGCGTTTTTCCAAAGGGCAGTAACCCATCAAAATTTCTCACTGATGTAATCCAAATGCATGGCAAAAATTTTGATGGTCAAACTTAAGCTTTATGCAAGTGATCTTTCGAAGGAAACTTAGATTGACTCAGCCAAAAAGTAGACACATCGCGTTTCCCTTAGCAATGGATTCCACCATTTAGGCAACAATCAACCCTTATAAAAAGTGCAGTTAAGATCTACTTTCTGTACAAGCATACTACAAAATTATCATCTATGGACATGAGTGCATTCCAATCATAAACCAGCTACTAGCAGCAATTGGGCTCTTAAAAACAAGACAAAGTGACCAAGACTGATGAAGATGTGACATGAGAGTGAATGATGATGTAACTGGATGGGAAGATACCATGAAGATAAAATGACGAAGCCCCTGGTCAAAATGACGAATATCCAGACAATTGATGTTGATTATCCAGCAAGGACAATGGTAAATGGTATGTTACCAGAAAATGCAGTGTAATATTTTCAAGAGTACTACCCCACTTCACAGGTTGAGTTGGAGTTAAAAGACTGCTTACAAGAGTTTGGGAAATTTAAGCAAGTCTTGAATTGCAGTGGATTGAAGTAAAAATGTCTCTCTAAAGTGTCCTTGGTTTCTCTTATATGGAATCATCGATAGTGAATGGTTTCAAAACTTATGTACAATAGAATAAGCCTCTCTAAAATCCGACAATTCAGGGGATATTACATCAAGAACTCTCATATAGCTCACTTAGATGAAATTCTTGCATTACAGAAGAGGATATCTGCAATCCAGGAAGCATATTGAAGTAGTTGCCACTTGGATCCAAGAAACACAAAAAGTGACACCCATATGATAAGGAAATATAACCTCAAAGTTGTAGGTACCCACTGACTTGAACAGTCTGTATTGTCAAGGCTGAATTTCATTAACCACTGGTCTCCAAATGTGCTGCAACATGGGTCATTAGAAAGCTTACTTTCTGAACTTTGATATAGAATAACTAAAACATCTCTATTTGATGGAATGTATGGGCTACAAGTGGACTAAACTCAGACCTTGTGCATTAGGATTCTGCTAACTTTGCAGACTTTGACTTGTCTAATAGTTTTGAATGACCAAATGACCTCTAATCCACTTGAAACTTGTTTCATATGAAAGATATCTCCTTAAACTTAAAATCAGGATGGAAAACTCTCGAGTAACTCATGTTGATCATGGACAAAAATTACTTCAAGATCAGTCCTTGTGCACTGATCAAAACTGCCAAGTTGATTGAACTTGTGTATTCTGCCCATACTTGGTTTTCCCTATACATTTAACCTCAAAATGAGTCAAGGGCCTTTCATAAGACACATTTGTAACAACCCCCAACCCTAGGGCTACGAGTGTTAATGATTCTGAAATTTCTGAGGCGAAACGGATAGAGTTTCGCCTGTAAACTGGCCAATTCCCAGGCTTAAATCCTTACATCACATCATCTGTATCGAATAGAAGTATAAAAGGATACCAAATCAAGCTCAACAGCTACATGCCGGAGACCACAACTCTACAGGCTACACGCCCAGAGTACAAGGGTTTACATCCCAAAAATAAACAATTCAAGCTAAAAGAATGGCATACCAATCAGATGTGTGGCTCATATGACCATACATATCTAAATGCATTGGAACACCTTTAACTTGTCGTTAAAAATCACCCTCGAATCTAATACTTGAGATCAAACTATATACACATTGTATGGATCCATCTAATAAAGAAGAATATGAGTAGAATATGAGAGATAAGCAGACATTACCATTGTCACAAATCTCCAATGATATCATAATAATCTTCATTCCTCACTAACCAACTTTCTCAGTACCTTAACTCCATAATTCATATCCCATAAAGAAAATCTCAACCTGGCTCTGATACCAAATCTGTAACGCCCCCAAATTAAACATGTTTCACTGTTTATATTCTCCTTAATAAAATACTCAATTGTAATCTGATAAATCCAATGACAGGGGCATTATCGCCGTCCAAAAGGACAAGGCTTGAAACATGAGTGATATAAATGACACAGTTAAGCATAGCTTCAACTATACACCTTCACATATGATCAACCATTCACAAACAGTATTAACCAATATAGGGTTGATAGACCATATGAAAATAATTCACCATCTAATATCTACACCTCTATCCACTGAAGAATTCAAAATACGGCTTTAAAGTATGCATATACTGCATTACTTCTGATCCATTCGGATTTCCTTGCTTCACTTATTCTCTTCAGCTGATTTGCTGGCATGAGGGTAATTCTCTGAGTATTTGCCTAAAACAAAACATGAAAAACATTTCGAACTGTGAGCCGAAACTCAGTACATGCATTCCTGAATTGTTAAATGGTCATTAAAACACTGATTGGGCCCAATTTGCAATTCATTTTAAGTTAAAACAGTGAATAAGACGATGTAAAGCTGCATTACTAGTTATTATCTGATAGTGAACCCCTTGATATTGTTACGATCTATGTATAGGTGTACACCTGCCAAACCGATCGGGGACCTGGTCTGAAGCCGCGCGGGTAACTGAAGGGCGAATGCCCTTTAGATGATAACTGGCGGGGTCACTAATTAACTGATAAATCACTATGTAAACTGATTCATTAATGCACTTACCAAAACATGATAACGTTGATAAATATACTCTGATTTCCAAAGATACAGGTAATGGACGTACCTCGAGTCTTTAAAAATGTTATCTGACTTGATATAAGTCAGCTGTTTCATAAATGTCATCCAACTTGACAAATGTATTCTGACTTGATAACACTTACGCAAAATGGGGAATGATAACTAAACCTCAACTCTGTTTCATAAATGTCATTGTAAGTATATGTTGTCAGTAAATAATCCTTACTCGCATATGTAACATAAATTGAGTAATAAAATGGGATACATAACTTGTGCATTTCAATATAATAAACTGATTTTAATTTGATATAAGACAAGTTAAACCAAAATAAACTGATTTAAATCAGTTAGGGTTATTGAACTTGAAATACAATAAATTGAAGCAAAATAGGCCAAATGGAAATGATTGAGGTGATAACAAAAAGATTTTAATTGATATAAATAAAATATGAGTTTCTGATATCTCTGAAATGGATAATAGAAAGTGTAATGCTTCTGAAATGGATAATAGAATGTGCAATAATTCTGAAATGGATAATGAAAGGTTTAATGCTATAAAGGGTGTTGTGAGGTTCATAAAGGCTCAAATAAACTCGGTAGACCTGATAGACACTTAACTTAGTTTTCAAACCAAAGTAAGTTTCTATACATAATCAAACTGGTTGAACTCACTATACTTTGTAATTTCCTTGCAATACCCATAATTATATAGAAACTTCTGAAAATATTTCCAAATGTCACAAAGTTCTGTATTCACTCATATTACTGTTTGATAGTCTGCATTAGAAACTCCATATCTTTCACTCCCGATCTCTAAATGAGATGTAAAACCCCAATATGAAAAGCTCATAATTTCCACTAAAACTTTTATTTAGGACACAAATCATGATTCACATAGTAATATCCCTAAAATTAGGGTAGAACACAGACGTGCACAATTTTAGTTCAATCTGCGCAGTCGTAGCAAAGAGACCTCAACGTTTTCCACATAACTCGGATTAAGACGATTCAAAAGGAATTTGAAAGATAACTCATTGATCTATCCACACGCCAAAAATCATGAATTTTGGGTGTGCCAATTATTACCAGTTTATTCATAAACTCACCCCTGTTTTGGGGTCTGTTTACAGCATAACAGCCCATATGCAATCTTCTCTTGACCTAAACCCCCACTAAAATCATTATTCAACTTATATAAATTAGAATTAACATCTTGATACTCATTACCAATGCCAAAGATCACAAAATCTCATTTAAAATAATCAAAATCCATCATTACACCCTAAACTCGCATGAACATGAATAACCTCCATCTTTTCTTTCTTTCAAGATGATCCATCCAACAAAACATCAAACTAACTCTTGATTTCATCAAAACAAGATAATTAATAATCAAAGCAAGAATCAAAACCAAAATACAACCAAAATCACAAGATAAAGTTAGGGTTTACTCACTTGTTCATGCATAAAGGGGTGTAATTTGAGGTTTGATGCTTGAGGGGGTGTGGGGGATGGATGGTGGCTGACTTGGTGGCTGTTCTGGTGGCTATAGGGGTGGCAACTGGTGGCCTGAAACCACTAGAATGGTGGTGGCAGGGTTGGAGAGAGGGAGAGGCCGGGTAGAGAGAGAGAGTAGAGAGAGAAGAGAGGATGCTAGCCTTTGCTTGTGATTTGCATGCTTATCTTAAATACTTGACATAAATACTTTGTTTTTGCCTTGCTTGATTTACTAGGCTGAGAATAAGCCTCCAAAAAGTAGATTTTTATTATTTATAATTAGGTATAAATGATGGTAATTAGCCAAATTCAATCATATCAACTTGTTGGACTTCAAATTGGGCTTGGAACTAAAACACTGTGTTACGATAAAATTTTTACATAACTCGAAATTAAATCTTTGTAATGTTATGAAAAATAGTTAAATCTTTTAAATCATACATATCGAGGCCTAATATCAATTTCTTCGAAAAATTATTTTCGGTAAATGAAACTCGAATTGTAAAGTGGAGCCCCAAAAATGAATTCTCCCAACCGGGATGATTAATGAGATAAATTAATGTGAAAAAGTGAAAATGAATAACATGGCTTAATTAAATAAATAAATATGATTTAGGGTCGGGCTATTACAATTACAGTGGGTCCAGACTATTTTTATGGTAGGAGAGCTAGCAAACATTCTATCATCTACCCTATTGAATATTACTGCATATTTGTGGTAGGCAAACGGTAAATTATTATCTTTACATCAAGATAATAGTGTGTTTTTAAGGTGCAATATATAATATCACAAACTATAAGTGTTGTTACTTCTTAGATACTAAACAATCTATGGTAACTGGTCGATGTTAAGTTAAAAATCATGCATCGTTTTATTAGTTATTTTGATTATATTTTACACATTAATGCATCTAATTTATCTTATTTTATATATTTTTCAGGATGGGCGTTAATAAAATAAAAATGAGAAGACAAGACGTTGAAACTCCAATTTTACACAATTTGCTGAAAAGACGGTCCAATAAATAATTTATGGAAAATATTATTTTCATAATTATTATATTGGGCTAGGGTTACAAGAATTGGGTGAAGAGCTAGAAGTCTTGAGGAAGAAGAAATCTAAGGAAAAGAGGAAGGAAACCCTAATTTACTAAACCTAACCCCCTCACTTTCCATATAATAATCACCTCCTCACATATATAAACCCATGCCTAACACACATTAAACCATCCCATCCCATACTATCATCTACCCTAATCATCTCTCACCTCACGCCTAAACCCCCACACCACCTCTTTATTTAATCACCATCCTCTCATCAACCATCTCCTCATCATCCCATCATCACGCCTAATCTCCATCATCAACATCTTAATCCTCCTCACCATAAACCCACGGCTGCCAGACAACTCACGCCACTTTCATCGCTTATCGTCATCATCATCGTCCATCACCACCATCTCTAAGTAATACAATTTTATTTCTTTGATTTATTTTTACCTTATTTTATTGTATTTCTTTGACTAGAGTATTATTAAAGATGAATTATTTGGATGAATTGTGTAATTTTACTTTTAATATGAGTGAGTAATTTTTTTATGCTTAGTATAATCTTCTTGAAGCCATGCTAAATTAATTATTTTGAAACAAGTTTTGTGCTTTAATGCCTAGTTGATTTATATTCGTGATTCTTTGGCGATTAGCGTTTATCGTTTATGAAAATTGTGTTGAATCGATTAGAATGCATGCTAGTTGATTAAATATAATTTCGATTGATAGTTTAGAAGATTATAATACGTAAAAGTTATAGTCTTTTAAGCCTAGGTATCACCCTAATTAATCATGGATGGCTCAAACCCTTCTCTTTTAATTAGGTAATCGCTTTAGATCTTTGTTAAATCGATTTGCTGGTAAATTGGTTACAAAGTGTTAAATGATGTTTTTCTAATTCTTAATGCTCTAATTTGGTTAAATTTTTGCGCTGTGTAAAAATTATCAAATTAGTAGGGTTTATATTAGGGCTGGACCTAAGTAAACTAGAATCTAAGGAGAAACGGGGAAGAACCGCTGGTGGATTTCTTCTACAGTTTAACTCATGAATGAAATTAACTTATGTGTTGATGATAAATATTAATTTGCATGGTGGATTGAGATTATACTAAGTATTCTTCATAAATTTGACAACTTTTGATCATTATTTATTTTTTTAGAGTCAATTTGATTAGTTTGATAAATTTTGTTCTATATTTATTAGTTTCAATATAAATTCAATCGACCCCCCCAAAAGTATAGTCTTTTAGGAGTGTCTAGGTAATTTTAGATAACTTAGATTTTAATTTTTAGGGTAGTTATAATTTTTAGATTGAATTATATTTAGTTTTAGTCTTTCATTAGCGTTTGTTGGAAATACGACTAAAAATAGTTATTTTTGTTCTTTTTTTGATTTTTATAAGTTCCTAGGGTTTATAGAGTGTCATAATATGCCCATAATTAAATTCGTGATTTTTTGGAATTTATTTGGTAATTTTTCAGAATTATTTTGTGGAAATAATAAGTGCAGATTTTTAGGTGTTTAATTCTGAAATTTCGACTTTTAATATTAAATTACGACTTTTAGATATTGTTGAGTCCAGAAAATTGTGTTTTAGCATTATATTAATTTTCTTGATTAGTTTCATAATTTTATTTTCACAAATTATTTTATTTTTAATTTTAAATTCAATATTCTGCATTGATATTCTGTGATAATTTTCTGTTTTGATTTTTATAAAATAAAGTGGATACAATTTATAGGTTATAAACTCACAGACCTGAATTATAGTATTTTAGGCTACTGTTTGAAATTTTTAATATTTATTTTCTGTTTATTATTTTCTGTTTTGGATTTTAATTAGAATTTCAGTTATTTTTCTGATTTAATTTTAGTAAATTATTTAGGAAAGCTTTTTACTGTTTTCTTTCCAGAATATAATCCAAAATATTTAGGAGCATCATTGGGTATTTTTCTAGACTTTTATTTATTAGATTATAATTATCTTAGAATTATTAAGATTAGACTTAATAAATTGGATTAGTAAAATTATTTAGGATTAAGCTAGCCTTCTAAAACTATCTTTCCTCGTGGATCGATCCCTACTTTCCTATGCTATAAAAAGTGTTTTAATAACCAAAGTAGTGGTTAAATTTGTAGCCCTCGACAAGCTTTACAAATTTTGGCGCCGTTGCCGGGGAAAGAAAATTAAATTGCTAGTTTATTTTTATTTAATTTTACTCCTTCCTTTGCTTTGTTTTAACTTTAGTATTCTATTTTTGTAGGACTTCTTATAGTGCATGAAATTAAGGAGTGGTAAGGACACTGGGGAGGCTAGGGATCAATCATTGAAAGCTGAAAACAAAGAGAGTCAGCCTGACCCAATAAGTTTTAGGGTTAAAGAGGTAAGGATGTCTACTCTTCGAGAACTTGCTGCTCCTAACTTAGAAACCCAACCAATGTCCATCACTTATGCTGTTTTAGATAAACCTTTGAAATTAAACTCAGGATTTATTAATTTATTACCTAAGTTTCATGGATTAGCTGGAGAGGACCCCTATAGACACATTAGTGAATTCCTTATTACTTGTTCTGCTATGGTGCCTGAAGGAATTCCTGAGGATCAAATTAGACTAAGGGCCTTTCCCTTTTCTTTGCTTGGTAATGCTAAGGACTGGTTATATTATATGCCTGCTGGATCTTTTTCTACATGGACTGCATTGCATAAATCGTTTCTAGAAAAGTTTTTTCCTGTATCCCGTATTGGATCTATTAGGAAAGAAATATGTGGAATCAAACAAATGAATGGGGAAACCTTTTGTGAGTACTAGGAAAGATTTAATAAGTTATGTGCTAGTTGTCCCCAACATCAAATAACTGAACAACTATTGATTCAATATTTTTATGAAGGTTTGCTTCCTATGGATCGTAATATGGTTGATGCCGCTAGTGGGGGGCTCTGGTTAATAAAACACCAGTTGATGCTAGAAATCTATTTAATTTAATGGCCCAAAATACTCAGCAATTTGGTACTAGGGACTCACAAGTTAAAAGGATAAATGAGATAGGTTCTAGTTCATCTCTAGAGAATCAATTGTCTCACATTACTGCTATGTTAAATAAGATTGTTACTGGGGGTATTCAAAAGGCAGTAATATGTGGTATTTGTTGTCTAGAAGGACATTCTACTGATACATGTCCTACTCTACAAGAAGGTAATATTAATGCCCTTTACTCTAACCAAAATCAAAGGAGGTATGATCCATACTCGAATACTTATAATGAAGGATGGAGGGACCACCCTAACCTTAGGTATGGCCCTAAGCCAAATCCACCTGGTTTTGATCAACCCTCTCGTCAGCCTTCCAGTCAAGATAGGACCAATTTCCTCTTAGAACAAGTCCTTAAAAAAAATGGATGATAGGTTCCAGAGTATGGAAACCACCCTTAAGCAAGTTCAAGAGAGACAAACAGCGACTGATACCATAGTTAGCAACTTGCAAGCCCAATTGCAGAATAGGTTACCATCTCAACCTTACCCTAACCCCAAAGAGAATGTTAGTGCCATGACACTTAGAAGTGGGAAAGAGTTAAAGGAACCTATGAAGAAGAGAGAAGTAGAACCTGAGTTAGAAGTGAAAGGGGCTGAACCAGAATTAGATACAGAGTTTAATCAAACTACTAAGGAATTAGGAGAAAAGAAAAGAAAATCTTACAAACCAATCCCACCTTTCCCTAGTAGATTTAGGAGCCCTACGTCTAAGGTTAATGAGGCTAACCAAGAGATTTTAGAGACTTTTAGGAAGGTAGAAATTAATATACCTCTCCTTGATGCCATTAAACAGGTGCCTCGTTATGCTAAGTTCTTAAAAGAATTATGCACTACCAAAAGAAAGTTAGTTGGTAATGAGAAGATAAGTGTGGGGGAAAATGTGTCTGCTATTTTTCAAAGAAAACTTCCCCCTAAGTGTCAAGACCCTGGTGTGTTTTCTGTCCCTTGCAAAATAGGAAACCTTTGCTTTGATAAAGCTATGCTTGATTTAGGTGCCTCCATTAATGTTATGCCTAGATCTGTTTATGACAAACTAAATTTAGGCGAATTAAAGAAAACAGGCATAGTAATTCAATTAGCTGATAGGAGCAACACTTATCCTGACGGAGTGTTAGAGGATGTTTTGGTTCAAGTAAATGAACTAGTGTTCCCTGCTGACTTTTATGTAATGAACATGGGTGAAGCATGCCATGATATTCCCATCTTGCTTGGCAGGCCCTTTCTAAAAACTGCTAAGACTAAAATTGACGTGCACGAAGGGACACTAACCATGGAATTTGATGGTGAGGTTATTAAGTTCAATATTTTTGATGCCATGAGATTTCCTTCTGATGTTAACTATCTATATGCACTTGATGTTTTTGATGAGTTATCTCAAGATGTCTATGACTTGTCACATGAGGATGAGCTATTTACTGTGCTTACTAAGAGTCTTGATCATACTGAGTCCCAGAAAGTGCCATATCAGGTTAATGATAATTTAGATGAGGTGATGAGTTCTTTGTCTCACTTGTAAGAGCATAATGGTCCTAACAAACTTGAACTGTCTGAAAAGCATGCTAAGTTACTTCCCTCGAGTATCTCACCCCCTAAACTGGAATTGAAACCCTTACCTGAAAACTTAAAATATGCTTATTTAGGGGACAATGAGACCTTGCCTGTAATTATCTCTAGTGCACTCACCTTGGATCAGGAAGAAAAACTTATTAAAGTGCTTAGAGAACATAGCGAAGCTTTAGGGTGGACGCTAGCAGATCTCAAAGGCCTTAGCCCTACCTTATGCTCACATACTATTACCTTAGAAAAAGATGCTAAGCCTAAGAGAGACCCTCAGAGGAGACTTAATCCACCTATGATGGAGGTAGTCCAAAAAGAAATTCTTAAGTGGTTAGATGCTGGGGTGATCTACCCCATTGCTGACTCTGAGTGGATTAGTCCTATTCATGTGGTTCCTAAAAAGGGGGGACAACAGTAGTGAAAAACAATGAAGGAGAGTTGATACCTACTAGAGTCCAAAGTGGTTGGAGAGTATGTATTGACTATAGAAAGCTTAACAAGGCCACTAAGAAGGATCATTTTCCATTGCCTTTTATGGACCAAATGTTAGAGAGATTAGCTGGGAGGTCACATTATTGCTTTTTGGATGGCTATTCAGGTTATATTCAGGTCCCTATAGCTCCTGCAGATCAGGAGAAGACTACTTTTACGTGTCCTTTTGGTACTTATGCTTTTAGACGTATGCCTTTTGGCTTGTGTAATGCACCTGCTACTTTTCAAAGATGTATGATGAGTATCTTTTCTGATTTTATCACCAAGATTATGGAGGTTTTTATGGATGATTTTACTGTACATGGTGATTCATTTGATGAGTGCTTGCATCATCTTACTCTTGTGCTTAGACGTTGCATTGAAACCAATTTGGTCTTGAATTTCGAAAAGTGCCATTTCATGGTAGAGCATGGGGTAGTACTGGGACATGTAGTATCATCAAGGGGATTAGAGGTAGATAGAGCTAAAGTTGATATCATCCAGTCTCTACCCTATCCAAAGTGTGTCAAAGATGTGAGATCATTCTTAGGACATGTAAAGTTCTATAGGAGGTTCATCAAAGATTTTTCTAAGATTGCTTCTCCTCTATGTGCATTACTTGCAAAAGATGTCTCTTTTGATTTTAATGAGAATTGTATGAGGGCTTTTGATCAATTGAAAGTAACATTGACTTCTTCTCCTATTGTGCAACCCCCAAACTGGGCCTTACCTTTTGAGTTAATGTGTGATGCTAGTGATAAGGCAGTGGGGGCAGTTTTAGGTCAAAGAGTTGGAAAGGTACCTCATGTAATATATTATGCTTCTAGAACTCTTGACCCTGCACAGTGTAATTACACCACTACAGAAAAGGAGATGTATGCTGTCGTTTTTGCGCTTGAAAAGTTCCGTCCTTATTTGTTGGGTGTTAAAGTTACTGTTTATTCTGATCACTCTGCTCTCAAACACTTATTGGAAAAGAAAGATTCAAAGCCCAGGTTAATTAGATGGATGTTATTGTTGCAAGAATTTCAACTAGAAATTAGAGATAAGCCTGGAACTAAGAATTTAGTTGCTGACCATCTGAGTAGATTAGAAACAGGAGAGAGTGGTAGCCCTTTTACTGATTGTTTTCCTGATGAGACTCTATATGCTATGACGAGTAGATTGCCTTGGTATGCTGATATTGTAAATTATATAGTCACCAAAACTTTTCCCATTGAATTGACCAGAGCTGAAAGAGAGAAAATAAGAGCTCAATCTAAATATTATGTTTGGGATGAGCCATATTTATGGAAGTTTTGTGGTGACCAGATTATAAGGCGATGTGTAGATGATAGTGAAATTCATTCTATTCTAACCTTCTGTCATTCTTCAGAAAGTGGGGGACATTTTGGACCTAAAAGAACATCACATAAAGTGCTTGAATGTGGTTTTTATTGGCCCACTATTTCTAGTGATACTTATGAATTCTGTAAAAGATGTGAAGTGTGCCAAAAGACTGGAAACTTATCAAGGAGGAATCAAATGCCTTTATGTAATATGTATGTTTGTGAAATTTTTGATATATGGGGCATTGATTTCATGGGACCCTTTCCCCCTTCTTTTGGATATACTTATATTCTTGTGATTGTTGATTATGTATCCAAATGGGTAGAAGCTGTGGCCACTAGGACTGATGATGCTAAGACTGTGGTGAAATATGTTAAATCTCTAATTCTGCATCGATATGGAGTGCCAAGAGCAATCATCAGTGATAGGGGGACTCATTTTTGTAACAGAACTCTAGGTGCCTTACTAGCTAAATATCATATAACTCATAAGGTATCTACTAGTTATCATCCCCAAACTAATGGCCAAGCTGAAATTTCTAATAAAGAGATTAAGGGCATCCTTGAAAAAGTAGTTAAGCCAGATAAGAAGGATTGGAGCCTTAGGCTAGAGGAGGCTCTTTGGGCTTACAGGACTGCATATAAGACTCCAATTGGTATGTCACCCTACAAACTAGTCTTTGGAAAACCGTGTCACCTCCCTGTAGAAATTGAGCATAAATCATATTGGGCTGTGAAGCGATGCAATCTTGATTATCAGTTAGCAGGGAAAGAGCGTAAACTGCAATTGCAAGAACTAGAAGAGATACGCTTAGAAGCGTATGACAATTCAGTCATCTATAAGGGTAAGGCCAAAGCATTTCGCGATGCCAAACTTATTAGGAAAGAATTTCAAATAGGTGAGAAAGTGCTGTTATTCAATTCTAAATTGAGACTTTTTCCTGGTAAGTTAAACTCTAGGTGGTTAGGACCTTTTGAAGTAGTAAAGACTTATCCCCATGGTGCTGTAGAGATTAAATCTTTTGCTACTAACAAGATTTTCAAAGTGAATGGTCACAGGCTAAAACATTTCTATGACGGAGACCAGGTATGTTTAATAGAAGAGATCCGACTTGAGGATCCATGAGCTTCATGACGTCGAGCCAAAGACGGTAAACAAAGGCGCTGGTTGGGAGGCAACCCAACGTTTTCAGGGAAGTTCCTATTTACTTTTGCTTTTGTTCTCATTAATTCTATCTTTTTGCATGCATTAGGGGCAATGCATGAATTAAGTGTGGGGGGGTGCACCTGCATTTAATTCCTGCAGTTTTTATTCTTTGAAAAAAAAAAAAAAATTCTTTTCTTATAAACAATGCATGATATGAGTTTATGCTAGGCTTTCTTGTTTACAAAAATTTGGTTTTATTAGCTATTTTGTAGTTTATTCTTTTATAAGTGAAGACTTCTAAACATGATAATTATCCGCGAGAGAAGTTTGAATTGATCCTCATACATCTTTTTAATGAGTAACTCTCTTGATTATCCATCTTATTTGGTCGTGTAATATATCCAACTCAAAGGCAATAAAATGACCACCCATTTCCTAGACTATTGAATTAGTTGAATAACTCATTAAAATTGTGATTTTACTTTTCATCCATGAAAGAAATAAAAGAGAAAAGAGAGTCAAAGTTGGGAATGACAAGTACCCCTTTGAGGCATGCGCTACTGGGTGTTACCCTTTGAGGCAATACTGCCACTGGAAAGCTTGCTTCCCATACTAGTAAGCTAATAAAATGAAGAAATAATAAGATGAGAATGAATTATTTGCTCCAGCACCTCTATTCGGGTGAGTGAGAGACAGGGAGTGTTTAAGTTCTAAGACCCTATATGGGCCTCGAATATGTGCGCAAGTGGAGTTTGAACAAAGAAGAAGAGTAAAATAAATACAAGACAAGTTTAGGATCAAATTTAATGAAGTTATTCTACCTAGTTCAATTGTCTCTATAGCCAGACCATACCCAAATTTTTCCACCTTAAATTCTTTCTCGACCTCTTGATTGGTGTGTGCATAATCAAAAAGAGATGGATAATTATTGATCTTGTTACTTCATTATGAAAATATTGTGAGGCTGATGAATAAACTCTCTAAGGATAGTTGGATGTTTAGCATGTATTCACTTATTAAAGGAAAAACTAATTAATTCAGTAAAACTGTTTTTCTAAAGCAAGCCAAAGCCAGTAGGAACATCATAGTATGCATGACTTTATAAGAAAGGAAGAAGGTAAGTTTTTAGATCGAGTCTAAGATTTCTTTGCACGAGGACGTCCAAAGTCTAAGTGTGGGGGAATTTGTTAAGTAAAAATCATGCATCGTTTTATTAGTTATTTTGATTATATTTTACACATTAATGCATCTAATTTATCTTATTTTATATATTTTTCAGGATGGGCGTTAATAAAATAAAAATGAGAAGACAAGACGTTGAAACTCCAATTTTACACAATTTGCTGAAAAGACGGTCCAATAAATAATTTATGGAAAATATTATTTTCATAATTATTATATTGGGCTAGGGTTACAAGAATTGGGTGAAGAGCTAGAAGTCTTGAGGAAGAAGAAATCTAAGGAAAAGAGGAAGGAAACCCTAATTTACTAAACCTAACCCCCTCACTTTCCATATAATAATCACCTCCTCACATATATAAACCCATGCCTAACACACATTAAACCATCCCATCCTATACTATCATCTACCCTAATCATCTCTCACCTCACGCCTAAACCCCCACACCACCTCTTTATTTAATCACCATCCTCTCATCAACCATCTCCTCATCATCCCATCATCACGCCTAATCTTCATCATCAACATCTTAATCCTCCTCACCATAAACCCACGGCTGCCAGATAACTCACGCCACTTTCATCGCTTATCGTCATCATCATCGTCCATCACCACCATCTCTAAGTAATACAATTTTATTTCTTTGATTTATTTTTACCTTATTTTATTGTATTTCTTTGACTAGAGTATTATTAAAGATGAATTATTTGGATGAATTGTGTAATTTTACTTTTAATATGAGTGAGTAATTTTTTTTTATGCTTAGTATAATCTTCTTGAAGCCATGCTAAATTAATTATTTTGAAACAAGTTTTGTGCTTTAATGCCTAGTTGATTTATATTCGTGATTCTTTGGCGATTAGCGTTTATCGTTTATGAAAATTGTGTTGAATCGATTAGAATGCATGCTAGTTGATTAAATATAATTTCGATTGATAGTTTAGAAGATTATAATACGTAAAAGTTATAGTCTTTTAAGCCTAGGTATCACCCTAATTAATCATGGATGGCTCAAACCCTTCTCTTTTAATTAGGTAATCGCTTTAGATCTTTGTTAAATCGATTTGCTGGTAAATTGGTTACAAAGTGTTAAATGATGTTTTTCTAATTCTTAATGCTCTAATTTGGTTAAATTTTGCGCTGGTGTAAAAATTATCAAATTAGTAGGGTTTATATTAGGGCTGGACCTAAGTAAACTAGAATCTAAGGAAAAACGGGGAAGAACCGCTGGTGGATTTCTTCTACAGTTTAACTCATGAATGAAATTAACTTGTGTGTTGATGATAAATATTAATTTGCATGGTGGATTGAGATTATACTAAGTATTCTTCATAAATTTGACAACTTTTGATCATTATTTGTTGCTTAGAGTTAATTTGATTAGTTTGTTAATTTTTGTTCTATTTTTATTAGCTTCAATATAAATTCAATCGACCCCCCCCAAAAGTATAGTCTTTTAGGAGTGTCTAGGTAATTTTAGATAACTTAGATTTTAATTTTTAGGGTAGTTATAATTTTTAGATTGAATTATATTTAGTTTTAGTCTTTCATTAGCGTTTGTTGGAAATACGACTAAAAATAGTTATTTTTGTTCTTTTTTTGATTTTTATAAGTTCCTAGGGTTTATAGAGTGTCATAATATGCCCATAATTAAATTCGTGATTTTTGGAATTTATTTGGTAATTTTTCAGAATTATTTTGTGGAAATAATAAGTGCAGATTTTTAGTGTTTAATTCTGAAATTTCGACTTTTAATATTAAATTACGACTTTTAGATATTGTTGAGTCCAGAAAATTGTGTTTTAGCATTATAGTAATTTTCTTGATTAGTTTCGTAATTTTATTTTCACAAATTATTTTATTTTTAATTTTAAATTCAATATTCTGCATTGATATTCTGTGATAATTTTCTGTTTTGATTTTTATAAAATAAAGTGGATACAATTTATAGGTTATAAACTCACAGACCTGAATTATAGTATTTTAGGCTACTGTTTGAAATTTTTAATATTTATTTTCTGTTTATTATTTTCTGTTTTGGATTTTAATTAGAATTTCAGTTATTTTTCTGATTTAATTTTAGTAAATTATTTAGGAAAGCTTTTTACTGTTTTCTTTCCAGAATATAATCCAAAATATTTAGGAGCATCATTGGTGTTTTTTCTAGACTTTTATTCATTAGATTATAATTATTTTAGAATTATTAAGATTAGACTTAATAAATTGGATTAGTAAAATTATTTAGGATTAAGCTAGCCTTCTAAAACAATCTTTCCTTGTGGATCGATCCCTACTTTCCTATGCTATAAAAAGTGTTTTAATAACCAAAGTAGTGGTTAAATTTGTAGCCCTCGACAAGCTTTACAGTCGAGTACTTGAGTGGCGATATTGGAGCGACTGAGTGAGCAGGAGACGTGAGGAAGGAGGAGTTGATGACTGATGGAAATGACTAGGTAGTATAGCGAAATGATTTGATAGTCAAACCTAGGAAGCTATGGTTAGTAACTTGGTATTTGTCACTATTTTTTTAAAAATCAAAAATTGTATGGCCTTAAGTAGGTCATGGGTAAAGTTCGGATCCCAATTTTTCAATGCAAGACCCAAACCCATAACTGCTTGGACCTAAGACTCGTCGGATCCCATTTGATTGGAGTCATACATTTTAGTTTGTAGAGGGTATGGTCTAGAACAGGACTGACCTGATATGAAGATCGAATAAGAGGAAAAGTAAAGACTGTGGGTCGAATCGAAAAAATGTCAGTGTTGGTTGCAACCGGATTATTCAAACGTAGACTGGACTAGGAATGGTCGAATGCGGACCGAAATACAAAACACATAGGTAATAAACAAATTCTTATCCAAGCAAACCCAAATCAATAGAGAAGGAACAAGCATAAATACATTAAATCTTCATCACAACATCAGTGAACCCAAATTTTTGTGAACTTCAGACAAATCACCGGCAAACAAAGGCATCAATTGGCCTCAATTTATAGCCATAATAAACTAAACTTAGTTTTGGCTGGACACTTCGGCTAGAAGAATACCTTGTACAATTAAAGTTCTTGCGCTTCTACAACCTTCATAAGTTGAAAAATTGATTCAAAGAAGTTCAGAAGCTTATTCTAATGAAGTAAATATCAGTCATGGGAGACAGAGAAGTTAAAGGGCAGACAATAAAGGGGAGCAACACTCAATAACCTAGCTTGAGCCTAACTTTATCTTCATTGTCTCTATTTAAGGCCTGGCAAATATAAATTATAGATGTATTGCTCTACATTTAGCTACTGTGTTTTTTGCATTGTAGCTATTGCCTTAACTATTTGGGGTGTTCATGTTCCATAGTTGGGTAACCTGGGTTGGACATATCTTGGAGTAGTTTTGTGGCAAATATGTGCTAGGTAGTGGTATATTGTTTGTTATTTTTTGAGTGTTTTTATTGGTGAATCTTGGTGCTTATACGACTTTAGCACATTTGCTTAATAATAAACAAACAAATTGTGAAGACTAGAATTCACCAGCTGAACTCCAATATCAATAATAATTAAAACCATTAGACATAAGAAAAAAAATCAAAAAGCAGCATTCACACAATAATAACATCTAAATTTCACAGAAAACTAGAAACTTGTAGATTTTCCAACTCTATTTTAGGGCATGTTCTTTTCATTGGGAAATACGGGTTGATGAATGGGTGAAGTTTAGAAGTGGGTTGAGGCAGGGATTTAAAACTCGGCCGTTCCGTTTCAGAGCGGTAGAGTTGACTCGGATTTTCACTTGACCGTTCCGAGTTTTGGCCAAAACTCGGTGCGAAACCCGTTTCACAGTAGAACGGTCGTTCCACCCGTGATGGAACGGGAAACGGGCGATTAGACCGGAATGAAGAGGACAATTTGTTGACAAGATGTATGATTCCTTTTGATTTTGTATGATTTCTTTTGATTTTGTACGATTCCTTTTGATTTCAGGTTGAAGAAGAACAGGGAACGCGAGAAAGAAAGTAGACAAAAAAAACACAGATCTAAAAAGCACTACAATCTACAAATAAGTGACCGTGAAACTCCAAATTGTGCATATCTGAGTCTTTAACTGAGAGAAACTCATATCTGAAAAGTGCGAATTGGAACATACCTTCGTTCGTTGAAGGAGACTCGCTTGCTTTATTGCCCAGAATCGAGGTTGAGCACGGCACGAGCACGGAGCACCATTGCTGTGACAGTTGCTTCATTGCCCAGATAAAACTCGCTTGCTTTATTGCCCAGAATCGAGGTCGAGCACGGCACGAGCACAGAGCACCATTGCTGTGACAGTTGCATCATTGCCCAGACAAAACTCGCTTGCTTTATTTGCCCAGAATCAAGATCTGCAATTCCAGCCACCGTTGGAGCCGAGATACAGAAGCAAGATAGGTAGAGAAGGAAGAAGGGCTGACCGAGAGAGAGAGAGAGAGGAACAGATCGAACTGAGTGCTAGAGAGAGAAGCTTGCTTGACTGGTGAGTATGGTGAGATTGTGCGAATTGAAGAGGAAAGCAAGAGGTTCCCGTGAGTTAGACACTTAGACGGGTTCTGGCTTCCAGAGGAAGCTTGCTTGTGAGTAATTTTTATTTATTTTTTTTCTGTTTGTAGACTATGATTTTTTTAAGTATTTTTAACTTAAGATTGTATAACCTTTTACTTTTTGTTCCCAGAGGAAGCTTTTTTTTTAATTTAATATACAGGATCCGCCTAATAAGGTATGAAGTTATGAACTTAAGATTGTATTAATTCTTTTTAACTTTTGTACACAATAAATTATTTATGTAGTCTAATTAATTAACTTATATCTTCTTGATCAAGTACTTATATTAATTTTTGGAAAGAAATTATAATATATAATACATTACTTAATATTTTAATCATGTGAAAAAGTTGTAGGATCTTGAATGAAACCATTTCATACAAATTTTATCATAAAACATTGTGTGTATAACCTAATTTTTGACTTTATATATTTAGTTAGATTTACAGTCTCACAATACCGTATTATGATATCCTTCGAATTTGAATTGAAAATCTTAGTTTCTAATTTTGGGCCACAACGACAAATCGATATAAAAATGATACTTTTTTAATTGAAAATGACTATGTCATACATTTGAAATATAATTATATGTTTATATTTTAATTAATTGCAACTCATATTGTTGAGGACATACCAAACTAAATAATGAATAGACGAGTCCTAAATAAGATATATGATACAAATTATACGGCTTATAAAATTTAAGAAGATAAAATTAGAGGGATAAATAAGGAGAATTAAAGGAAATTGTTCATTCTGAAGTAATATTAATATACATCTCCATACGGGATTTGAGTTTTCATTTTCCATTATACTATCCAACCTTTTTCTGTTATTCGTTTTTTTGTGACATAGTAGGTGTCATTCAAATAATAATAATTAAATTTAAGTTTACTATGACATTTTCAATTTAAGATGAGGTAATCCTGAATAATTAATTTTTTAATGAATTATAAAGATTGATAGCTCCTATTTTCATTGATCAATTTCTGATTACAAATTAGAATAGTAAAAAAGGCATTAAAAAATTACATATTGATATAGTATTAATTGTAGAGGCTATTTCTTATATTAATTGTCATTCAAATAACAATAACTAAAAATGAGTTTCTTATAATATTCCAAAGTAAATATGAGGTAATCGTAAGCATTTAACTTTATTTAAATTTTGAAGATTGATAGCTTTTATTGTCATTGATGAATTTGTTAGTATGTCATTGATGAATTTGTTAGTACAGTAGTACAAAAGCATAAAAATACAATGTTAGCTTTAAAAGTTATTTATAATATTAGTTATATGTACTATTTTGAAGTTTATTTATTTTTGTACAGGTTTAAAGCGGAAAAAAATGTTAGGACACAGCAGCCGTTCTAATGAAGACATTGGGTGGTGCTTTCGTATAGCAATTAATGGAAGCAGAAAACAGGTTCAATGCAAATCTTGTAGCAAAGTGATAAGAGGTGGTATAACACGTCTCAAACAGCATTTAGCTCACAAGACGGGTGACGTTGCTCCTTGCTCAGACATCTCTACTGAGGTCAAAATAGACATGATGAAATTGTTACAAGATTATAAAGAGAAAAAGAGATAAAAAAATACAAGGATCGTTAGAGATATGGAAGATGAAATAACACGATCACTTAACCGAAATGATTATGTTGATGACAATAAGGAGGAGGATGCTCAGCTAGCACATGCTAGATATCAAAGCTTAGAGCAACATCGCTTTTGAACATGATCAACGGGCTTACAAAGCAAGCAGGGGTACATATTATGATGAAGGAGGTAGTAGTCGGCCACCAAGTGTTCCCCAAATGCGTCGATCAGCTACTATTCGATAAACTGGATCAAGAGGATCAAGGGATATGGCATACGAACAAATTTTAACCCCTGCTGCTAGACTTAGAGCTGTTGTGGTGGAGCTTGAAAAAGATCGAACTAGGACGAAACAATCTAAAGTCAATTCAAGTTAGTTGAAAGCGGCAGAGAATAAGATGATTAAGGCATTTGGAAGTTGGGTTATAGATACCAACGTGCCATTTACTGTGGTGGATTCTGTATATATTAATCTGCTTCTTGAAACTATTCCTGAGGTTGGCCCTGATGTAAGAGCTCCTTCTTCTTATGAACTCTCAGATGTTTATTTGCCAGAAGCTACAAAAGAAATTAGACAATGGATATCTGAATTTGCCCCCAAATGAAAAGAAAGAGGTGTCACCATAATGTACAACAGTTGGTCCAGTATGACCAGATTGAACCTCATTAATTTTCTTATTTACTCAAATGGTTTCACCGTCTTCCATAAATCAGTTAATGCATCAGATGTGCAACGTAAGGATGCTGATTACCTCTTCAAACTCATGAAAAAAGTAATGGAAGAGGTTGGTCCAGAGAAAGTAGTCCAAATAGTGACTGATAATGAAGCTTCAATAAAAGCTACAGGGAGAACATTGATGGAAGAGTTTCCAAACTTATACTGGACACCATGTGCTACCCATTGTCTGGATCTCAGTTTGGAGGACTTTGCTAGGCTCGAACGCATTGGGGATGTTATAAAGATAGCCAAGATAATCTTAAACTACATCTATAAGTATGGTTGGGCTGTAAACTATATGGAAAAAGTTTACAAATAATCGAGACATCATAAGACTTAGTATCACTAGGTTTGCGACAAATTTTGTCTCTCTTGAAAGTTTGGTGCAGTATAAAAATGCCTTAAGAGACATGTGGGAGTCACCTGAGTGGTTGAACTCCAGATTGGGGAAGTCAAAAGATGCAACAACAAAAAAAGTGCGTCAACTCGTTCTATCGTCGACTAAAAACGCTGTGTCATTTTGGAAAAAGGTTGATGAAGTTCTACTATTTGAACCTCTTGTCAAGATATTGAGGTTAGTTGATGGTGATGACAAGCCAACCATATGCTTTACATATGAGGCAATGGAACGAAAAAAGCTGGCTATTGACAAAACGAATAGGTATAGCGAGAGGTATGAGGCAATCTTTGAGAAAAGATGGAACTTCATGCATACTGATTTGCATGTTACAGGTATTGAATTAATTTTCTAATTTCTATTACCGCATTTATATGTTTTACAACATAATTTATAGATTATATATCATGTTTCCTTAATGGATAACCTACTTTATTTTTTTTTTTACAAGGATATTTCTTTAATCCCCAATACATGTATCGGCAAAGTCAAGATTGGGAAGATAGAGAGGTGAGAACTGGAGTCCAAAATGTGATAATGAGGTTGGAATCAGATGTTGATAAGCAAATCAAAGTAATGCCACAGGTTGCGTGATACAACATATGTCTAATTATTAATTTTCAATTTATCTTTTATATTATATTTCATGAATTTTAACATTGGCATAAATATGCAGATATTTCTTTACAAAAATAGGATGGACTCCTTTGGATTATCTATAGCTCAAAGGGCAATTACATCATTAATGCTAGGTGACCACAATTTATTCATACGCACACACATATATAATTATATATGTTAAATTTTAAAGTTTGATTTTTCATTATCTAAGATTCTAAGGATGTATTTCATGCAGCTGAATGGTGGATACTTCATGGTGGATGTGCATCTGAACTTTAACGCATTGCAGTTAGAGTGTTAAGTCAAGCGACTTCTGCCTCTAATTGTGAAAAACATTGGAGCATGCAGTCAAGTGCACACAAAGGCAAGGAACAGATTGACGTATAAGAAGCTCGATCTCATTGTTTTTCTTCGTTACAATCAAAAATTGAAATTGAGATGTGCAAGACGAAGGACCGAGGAAGAATTGATTGAGTCTTTCAATCCTATCAACCTGGATTACATATTTGATGATGACGATCCATTAAACCTTTGGCTGTCTGAAAAGGAGCAACCAGTTTTTGAAGGAGATGACTTGAACTGGTTGAATTTTGATGAAAATGAGGTGAATGACGCCATCGATATTGAGGATGATGATGATCCCCAGCCTGATGCGATCGCTCCATTTTGCTACAGTGTTGACCAACAATCACAACATATGCAAGGCAATGACTGTGATCAGAGGGACACTTGTCGCCTTCGAGTAGTCACGGTCACTACAAGAAAAATGCCAAATAAAGACGGAATTAGCGACGGAATATGATTATTCAGCGACGGAAATTTAAGATCAGCGACGGATTTGGCGACGGAATGAGGCTGTCGGATTTTCGCTCGTCGCTGAGCAGCCGGCGACAGAATTTTGAAATTCCATCGCCTTGGGTGACGGATTATGCGACAGAAATTGCGACATACTTTTTTGGCGGGGAAAAGTGGCGGGGCAGGGGGCGACGGAATTGATTATCCGTCGCCATCAGCGACGGAATCAGAGACTGAATTTCCGTCGCTGATGGCGACGGATTATCAATTCCGTCGCCACCCCCTGCCTAAAAAAATTTTTTTTTTCCCTTATCCGTCGCCTTTCCGTCGCTGGGTTCCTCTTTTTTTAAAAATAAAATCGCTTGTTTTTGATCAAATCTGTATATACAAATCATTCCCTGCAAGAAATTTACAAGATCTTCGCACTCAATCAACATCCAATGGCTTCGAATAGGGCTTCATTCGAAGCGTTCTCAATAATTTCAAGCCACACAAAGGTGGAATTCCACATCCAACACAACACATCACATCCAACCAAGGGTTTTCAATTCACAACCCACAAGTTCCAAACAAACTCTCTACATATCACACACTACAAGTTCCAAACAAAGTCTGTATATATCATAAACCACAAATCCAAACAAAATAACCAGAAGTTACCAGTAATTGAGAATGAAGTTATATATACGTTTGCAGAAGAGGGTGAAGTAAGCGTCAAATGGGAGGGGAGTTAAATAAGCATCAGGGGGAGGGGAGTGAAATTAGCAGAAAGGGGAGGGGAAGCAAGCATCAAGGGATATGATATACTTCATGAAGATAAGCAGAAGAGCCACCTGCTGAAGGAAAACTGCAACCAACTCAATCACCAAGGTCTTCCTCTTCCTCTTCGCCTTCCTCTTCCTCTTCCTCTGCCTCACCATCTTCCTCATTATGTTACGAGGGATGAGTAAATGGTGGCTGAGATCCCGAGCCAGACGCCTGTTGCATTTGAAAGAAAGCTTGGAGGCGCTGATCAATTCTCATCATTTGTTGGCTCAGTTGTTGGTTGCTTTGTGTGAGCAATCTGTTGGATTCCTCCAGTTGCTTACATTTCTCCATAACTAACTGGTAGCTTTCAGCCTGTGACGATAGCTCACCCCCCAAGTTGGTTACTAGACCCCTTAAGTCATTGAGCTCCTGTTGCGATGGCGTAGAACCGGAACCTGCTGACAGGCATTTAAGTAAATTACTATATTAGCTTTGCCATTAAGTAAATTCAAGGTATAACCATGGTTGTTCGAAGTTTAATATGAAAATAATACCGGATCTTTGAGTGGAACTAAAGTAACCGGATTCCCTCATGTTGACAGCCTCGTCACCAATGCCGTAAATACGACCCTTCTTGTTCTTGAATGTCTTCACCCACAACTCATTTGGGTTGGGAAATGGCTTGTTTGGATCTTGAGAAGAGCCATCCCCGGTCCTTTGAGAGTTTATAACATTTTGGAAATCACGTTCAAAGGTTTCCTACAATACTGCAACTTGCGCACGAAATCATGCATAGTACAATAACTTCAAATAAAGTATGCGAGTTCATGTTGAACTACCAATGAAGATTGAGAATAGCTAATTGCTTACATATGTTTGTTGTGATTTCTTGTCAACCCAAGGGGCATCATCTTTGCCTGGAGTTTGTGAGTTCGACTGAATAATTCAACAATGGTGGGCTCCGTCCCAAGTTGTTCCCTCTATGTACGTGCCAGAAAGAATGATGTCAAGCACAACACAAAATACAGTATTGAACTTAAACGAATACATAGCAAACATTAATTCATTTACCAGACGCCGCCTATGCTCATGCATAGGGATCGAGTCACAAGTGTGGAGAGATGGACCACCACTTTCTGGAGTCCCCAGTCGGTTCTTTTGGGCTATCTCACGCAATTTCTTGTAATGTTCATTCGCCCGGTGCTGCTGGAGGACTTTGCTCGACGAGAACTTGAATCCATACATGAAATAGGTGAAAACAACGCCAAGTGCAAATATATAATGATTGCACATGTAAACCGTTTTCGTCATACATCATAATAGGTACGTAGGTGACACATATTTTGCAAAGCCCATTCATACAATATATTATGTACGCTTACTTTAAAATTTTCACATGCACCCCAAAAAAAACTTACAACTAGGTGATAAAGATACTTACATTCTCACGAACATCACAAAACTAATAATTCATACATAGTTGACTACTTTATTCCACCAACATATCAAATTTAAACTTCAAATAACCAAATCTAAGTGTACATTGCGTTGGGCAAAAACTTCAAACAAATATGAGCTACAACTGTATACAAACATCACATTTGAACAAAATAATAAACCAAAGCATCTCAATCCACCAACATATCAACTTTCAAGTTCACATCACCAAACCTAAACACTAAATTGCATTGAGCAAAATCTCCAACCAAATTTCGACAACATTATCAATTAAAACATTTCATTCCACCAACATATGAAATTTCAACTTCAAACTACCAAACCTCAACCCCAAATCGCATTTACTAAATTCTTGTAACGAATTAGAGCAATAACCTCACACAAATTGCACATTTCAACAACATTATCAATGAAACCATTTCATTCCACCAACCTATCAAACTTTAACTTCAAACTATCAAACCTAAACCCTAAATCGCATTTACCAAATTCTTGAAACGAATTAGAGCAACAACCTCACATAAATAGCACATTTCAACAACATTATCAATTAAACCATTTCATTCCACCAACCTATCAAACTTTAACTTCAAACTACCAAACCTAAACTCTAAATTGCATTTACCCCAATCTTGAAGCAAACTAAAGCAATAACCTCACACAAACACCACATTTTAACATAAATTTGAACTAACTTTGAAATTCTAACAATCTAATACAAATATTTGTACAAATTACAACTAATTTAGTTGAAGAACTTACCTCAAATGTGTTGAAAACAACAGACAAGAGGAGCGACGGAGGGTCGGCGGCGGCCGGCAACGGTGGGGGAAGGCCGACGATGGCGGGGAATGGGCTGGCCGGCCGGTGGGTGGCGCTGGCGAAGGTCGGGTGGGTGGCGCTGGCGAAGGCGAAGGCCTCTCTCTCTCTTCCTCTCTGTTGCGTGCGTCGAGTGAGTGAACCAGAGAGCTGGTTCGCTTAAATTGGGGGGCGACGGATCGGGTGACGGAATTTCCGTCTCCCACATAAAAAAAAGTGGGAGACGGAAATTCCGTCGCTCATAAAAAAATTTAATTTTTTTTAATGAAGGCGACGGACATTCCGTCGCCCATAAAAAAATTTATTTTTTTTATTTAGGTGATGGAATTTCCGCCGCTGACACTGAATTTTGGCGACGGACTTATTTTTCCGTCGCCCAGTTTATCGCATAATCTGACTTTTTTTTGATGTTGTTCTTCCGCCGCCATTTCCATCGCCACTTCCGTCGTTAAAAAATTCCGTCACTGTATTCCGTCGTTGTTTTCAACTTTTTTAGTAGTGGTGGAAGCGGAGGTGGAGGAGATGGAGGAAACGGAGGTGCAGATGAGATGAGTGCTTCCTATTCCTCTAGACCATCAACAAATTACTTTACCAATCGTGGTCATGGTGTTACTGTTGAAGATGACAGAAGAAGTCGACGTTCGCTGGATGAGCAACCAAGAGAACCGATACAAACTTATCGTCGCGTAAGGAAAGGTAAGGTACCCGTTCAACTATATGGTTATCCAACTGACGCCATGTACGGATACACAAGTTTCCAAGAAGTGCCATCAAGTTTTACAGGGCCCGGTCTGTTTGCTCCTTCAGGTGGCTATGACACACATGGTGGTGCCTTAAATAATTATGGATATAGTTCAACAAATACCAATTGTCCTCCACCGCCTTATCCTTCACATGAGCCACAATTTGTTAGGTCTGATTCAAGTAAACGACATCGAGATAACCCTCCGATCATCAACCAGGGGACTATTAATTATGGGGATCGTCATTATCATCAGCCCACCTTTTATAGCGGTAATTCAACTTCAAGTGAGCAATCTTGGATGTATTCAACAGCGTCATTAATCTTTTACCCACAGCAAGAGTGATATGATGTTGATCAGAACAATGATGACACCTATCAGGATCCTCCACGTCATTCATTTTGGTGGTGATAAATTTTTCTGTATTATTGATTTTAGATATGAGTTTGTGCCCAATGTACAATAAGGTATCTAGTGTATTTTATCTTTTGTGAACTTCGTAGCTATGGATTGTTTAAACTAATTTTATCTTCTACGATTTGTAGTTTTATACTATTGTGGGACGTTATAAATCTTAACTTATTGTGTTTAGCTATTATGAAAATTATCTCATTACGTTAACATAAAATTTTTAAAAAAGAAATATTTTAAACCAAACTCAATATGGTTTATCTTCCACCTAACATATTTTTTGTTAGGAATAAAATTGCAAAACATCTTCTAAAAGTTTAAAATTCAAGACTGTTTATTTTTTTTCCTAAATAAGGTTAGCACTTGACCGGTTTGTCCCCACTCCGAAACTCCATGAGTCCAAATATTTTATTTCAAACAATTAAAACAAACAATCGTCGATTCCTGAAAAATATAAAATTAATCAAACACTCAGCGACATGACAATGAAACTTTAAACTTTAAATTAATTGCGAGGCACTGGTGGGTAATGGTTATGAAAGGTCTTCGTCTACAAATGTTAACAAAAATTATGTTAATAATACAATTGCTTACATAATTGTAGCACAAAGCAAAGAAAGTACAAATTCAACCAAAAAAACAACCATATGAATCATTTCACGCCGCGACGACCGCGATCCATTCTGCGATAAGCGTATCATACCGTTTCCGCGACACTGCGAACGAAACCGCAACTGCGACCGAATCCGCGTTTTGAATCACTGGGTTGAGGTGGATTAAACTGAGTATTTTTTGTTGAAGTGGGTCAAAATTAATTGAAGTGAGTTGAAGTTGGTTGAAATGAGTTGATTTTTTTTTTTGGTATGATGGATAGAAATTGGTTAAAATAGTGAGAAGTGTGTTGAAATTTGTTGAATTTGGTTGAAGTAGATTAAAATTGATATTTTTTTAATTGAAATTTATAAAGCGAATTAACGTGAATTGATGATGGTTGAAGTTTATCAAAATTGATAAATTTAAATTTAGCAATGGAAAGCACACGGCCTAAATCTTCATGAACATTTACATCACCATCATTATCACTTTTCAGGGGATCATCATCCTGTAGCTTGTTTCCTCGGTCAACTGAAAGGAAGAACATAAAACAGAAGACAATTTAGGAGAGAGAGGGGGCGATGGCACTAAGGCAGAAAGCAGCGTCGACGTTGCCATCTCTGCTGAAAGTTCTAAGGCAGGAAGCCCTAAAACCCCATCTCAACAGTCGGCCATTACCCTCACTCAGACGCACTTTCTCTCTCTATGATCAGATCAATCTCACCGAGAATGTGCCCGAAGACCAGCTTCGCTTTCAAGAGTATTATCTCTCTTCCCCTTTACTTTGATTTGATTTGTCTCTGTAAACCCTAATTTTCATCGAGTGTTCATCCTCTAATTGGTTTGTTTCGGTTATCTTAATTGCGATTTAATTTTTCAATTATATAGGTTTGATGACGCTGGGTTTAAGGTGGACGGAGTCAAGTACGAAGGAAGCCTGATTTGTGTTGGTAATTTGCTAATGTCCTGGAGCCCTAAGAAGTTCTCAGAAGTCACTCCGGAAAGGTACGTGCTTCTGGTTTCGTATAGTTTTGATATAATTCTCGTTTGTTGGGTGCAGCAGCTTCTAATTTATCCATGTTTTGAAGTGCAACAACACATAGGTTAGATTGATAGATTTACTATAGATTGTGAAACATATTCTTTCATTAGGTATGGTACTTAAGAACTGCAGGTGGGCTCTGGTAGTTTTTCTTGCTTGCTCTAATCCATCGACAACTTAAGCTCACCTTTTAGCTCCCACTGAAGGAAAGAAGAAAAAAGGGATAGGAAAGGCTAAGAAAAAGAAGACAAAGGAGGGAAGATATAGCCTCGCATCCTTGAGGCGCACCTCGTCCCCTCCGAGGCGCTTAACCGGTAGCCTCACCTCGGCGTGCCTCAGGTGGGCTTTTTAAACTAAGTTCCGAACCATGTCTCTCTCGGCGCCCCAAAGTTTCTTACTTGACCAACTAAACAATTTGCTGGACACTAGTGTCCGGCAAGTAACTCCATAGCCAATCGCAAGTGACATATAGCCAGAACCACCATACTTATAATTGTGTAAAAAGCTCAAACAATTCAAGCCTTCTCACAATTACAATAACACAAGGTAGAGCCAAAATCCTAGAATCTTTGCTAAAAAGAGGTTTTCTTTTTCCCAAAATATATATATATATAATAAATTAATTAATTAAAAACCTTCTACGCATAATTCCTGCCAGTGTATATAACATTACCCTAGAAAAAATAAAACTACAATCATTTTTGAATGTAAAACAAAATGTTGACGCCAAGTATTGTAAGATAATGTTGCTACAAACCAGAAAATAACCACATATGATGTGGAAAGATTGCATTAGAACCTCTGAATTCATCCACCAAAACACAATATCCAATTCCTCACAAAATCAAAGACAACAAGTTTGCACAAGCCAATGTTCCATCAAAGTATAAACCAAAAAAACATAATCAATACAATCCCTATAGATCAGACCCAAAACCCAAGAAAAGAAGAATCATAAAGGAACGGAATTGAGGTGGAAAATAGTTGATTCTCTCGATGAGATCAAACAGACAGGACCTATACTCTGAAGGGAGACTAAGCAAAGAACGCATACAGAGACAGAACACAAGAGGGGGGGGGCGCTGGGGAGAGACTAATGATGCAGCCAAGATCGAAGAAAATGAAAGAAGTTGAAGAGGATAACAGGGAGGATGGTGGCACACAAGCATGAGATAGAGGAGGAACCCCCCCCCCCCCTTCTTTCAAGTTTCAAAGCACGTGATTCCTCTCTCTATGCATGGTTTCTATCATCCTTTAGCGAGGAGACATCACCATATTGTACCTACTTGGCAGGCTATATCGTCTTCAACCTCAATGTGCAACCTCAACGTGCACTCAATAGGTAAATTGATATATGTTTCTTGGTTTCTTCATTACCATAGAGATCTAATGTTATGTGCATTGATCTCAAGCATGTAAAATTCTTCATTTTTTTCTGGAAATGACGAGCTCATAAATCCTTGAAGCACACGCCTCAAATGCCCTGCTCCTCAGCCTAAAGCGAACGGAGGAACATGCCTACTCCTCGGCCTGAGGCGAGCTGAGCACCCGCCTCATGCTTCTAAGAATTCGCTACAGTTGGGTGCGTCTGAGGCGATGCTTGTGGCCTTGTGAAGAGGCGCCGGAAGAGCTTTTTTTTAAAAAAAAAAAAAAAAAACCAAGGAACTCACTATGAAGAACATAAGGTAGAAGGGCTTGGATTGTTGTGACCTACTCTGCAAGGTGCGAGGTACAGAGGCATCAATGACAACATTATCCAATGTATAAGGGTGGGGTCTTCCAAGAATGATCTTGGAGTTCTAAGCGACAAGACTGTCCCAATCAAACAAGAAAGAAATTTTTGCCACATATGTTTAAGACCAACTTTGTTGCATGGAATGAGAATGTTAGCCTTTAAAAAGGCACATAGTAAAAAATCATGATGAAGACTACGTCTCGGCACACAAAATAAGATAAGACAAGGAATAGAGTGATTAGATTGAAGGTAGAAGTAGCCCCTTAGAAGATAAGATGTGCAAAGCATGACTCCAAATTGTTCAGGCATGTCAAGAGGAGGAGGGTACAAAGGTCAGATGCACATCCAAAAACCACGTATAAGGGTGTCCAACATGCAAACTACCTCGTATTTCATGAGTGCCAATTAATTTTGCTTGGTGGTCACTTCAAAAAGTTCAAGAAGCTTTTACAAAAATTTGAGTAATATCTCCGTATATCGGTTACTTGGGATACCATCCTAAACACAGTAGATCTGCCTCTACAAAGCAACAAGATCACCATTATGGACTCCAAGAGACAGAAACACGAGCCTAAGAGGAATTAGAGTCAGGTTATCAAACTTAATTTAGGAATCATGTAAAACCCCAAGGGGCAAGGAACTCTATCTATTATGGCAAACTAAGACTAAGGTCACATTTACGTATATACCTCATATAAGCACCTCTTTAACCACCTTTTGCTAAGGTACTCAGCAATCTTTTTTTAGTGCATAGCATTTATTTGTCCATAAGACTAGATAAGTCCTTCGCATATATTCAGCAGTGCAACTATTATTGGAAATTGGTAGTATGCTGTATCCTGTTACGCGTTTGCATATCTAAAATTTCACCATCAAGGGGGAGGAATAGATAGTTTATAATACTTAGCCATTCAGTTTCCATGCCTTATTATTGCACAAAGGTCATACTTAGTTTACTTCCTTTTTTCCCCGGGGGGGGGGGGGGCATGTCATCCGTCTGCATAGTCTTTACACAAATGTTTTAATCACCTCAAAATTTTCTTCAAAATTTTTTGTAGCTTGCACAAAACAACTCTCTGCTTGCCAATGTAAGGTTACAGACATCTAAATCTACCTAGAACGACATTCATGAGAGGAAGTGGTGTTGTACTTATACAGATCAAAATACATCAGGATAACTTTTACTATGATTTTTTTTTGGGGGGGGGGGGTTGATTTCATAAGTGTTTATGAATGTGCATTACACTCATATCAAGTGTAAACCTGATAGGTGGGTATTCAATCGACAAAGTGAGACTAGTTACACCTTCGATTCAAAGGACCATAGCAATTATCTCTTGATGTTCAAAGCATAGTAAATAACCAAATTTCCAAATTTTTCAGTCTTCAGTTCGCCCAGGATTTGTTCAAACATATAACTACACAGTTATCAACCCAGGTAGATTTCGATTTTAAGGCAAATAGCTGCACAATTACTTGCTCTTAGACTTCAAAAGCATGCATACTGCAATTTAGTTTGCTCTTAGACTTCAAAAGCATGCATGCTGCAATTTAGTTTGATGTTGCATTCGGAACCAAAAAACTTGAACAAGATACCCCACCAAGAGAAAACTAGGCCACATTGTTAGGCTGCCATCATGAGGACTCCAGATGCATAATTTGCCAAACAGATTCAAATAAATTTCCATAAAAGTCTGCTAAATACGAGTTGATTGACTATATAGCTTAGAATTCACTAGAACTTCACAATAACTTTAGCAAAACAAATTATTATGGAGAGCCCAAATAGACAAAGAAAGCAACACTAAAATAGCAAAGTGGAATAGATTACCTTGTAGGCCTCATGCACACAAAATTATTACAAATTTTTGCTCATGAGACCCAAGCCTCTAGTCCTGTTCATAGATCACCCAAACAACAAGTTTAAATTAAATCAATTCCAGAAAAGAATTAAAAATAATGCAGCAGACAGCCAGAAATAGGTCACAGGCAGACCCTTGAAATCCAAAATTTGAAAAAAAAAAAGGAATTAACTAGAAAAATCAGCATATTAAGATTACTTAGAGAGAGGGAGAAACTTTAATGAGATTTTTGCTACTCACCTTGAAGGGTTTTTTTTTTTGGGGGGGATCACCCAGAAGCAAGGGAGATGATGAGGAGGAGAAGGAGGAGGAAGGCGAATCGAACACACTGAGCAGCGGAGGTAGAGGCGGACGAGGTGGCGGAGACGGCGGAATTGGAAAGAGAACGCTGAGAGATGGGGTTGGACACGTGGACTCTAGCTTTTGTGTCTCCCTTTACACAAAAAAAAAATATATAAATTTAATGATTTGACCATGTGTAATGGTTGGCTCGCGACCCGATTTAGCGAGCCGTTTCCTACCTCTACAGCTCGTGGTTTACGGCTCATAAGAGCATTCCCAATGGTGAGTTAATTTTTTGGCTCACCAATAGGGTCTACATCTTGTACATTAGCTTGGGAGTCGATTTTTTAGCTCACAATCTTTCATCTCTCTAATGAAATGCTCACCACTTTAGGTCTTCAAATAAAATAATATCTATCCCACACTTAACCATATTTAATTGGTTTAAATTTTATATTTTGATATGTTATTTGACTTTATTATTTTTGTGAAAAATAATTTACACATATACATGTAATAATTTCCATTAATACATAATGGTGTATAAATAAAAAGGTCTCTCACAAAAAAAATGAAGAAAAAGGTTTAGGTTACCATTACCTTTTCCATTAATACATGTAATAATTTCCATTAATGCATGTAATAATTTCCATTATCTTTTCCTTTACATAAAAAAATTCCCAATCACGGTAACCGCCCCTCCTATTTCTGCCACTTTCTCTCTCATGCCTTCATCTTCTTCCCCCCACTCCTTCCATGGCTCCCTCCATTTTTTTCTCAAATCAAAGAAACCCAAAAAATAAAATTCCCTCTTTGTCTCAATTCTTTCTCCATCAGATCTATGTTCTTGTCCAACTGAAACAAAAATAATTGATTAGCTGGAAAAGAAAATAGGGGAGCGAGCGGCTCCCCGTTGCAGTCCGGCTCCTGAGCCCGAGCCACCATGCTTCCAGTGCACATGAAATAGCGGCTCGCTCGCGCGTAGCCCTACAATTTTGGCTCACGGGACTTCCGCTAGAGATGCTCTAAGAGCATTTCCAGTGGTGAACCAGTTTTTTTGCTCACTGGTGGGGCCTACCTCTGCCACATCAGATTGTAAGCTAACTTTTTAGTTCATAATCCTTCCTCTCTTCAATGTAAGGCCATCACTTTGACTTATCAAATAAAATAATACCCATGAATCCACCCCATAACGCATAATTTTATTTTTAGAATAAAAAAAGAAAAATTAATTAATAATATTACAAAAACAAAAAGAAGCTCGCGAGTTGGCCACAGGACACGAGGCTCCTCACGATGCATAGGCCACGAGGCGTCCATTGGAGCAAATTGCTTGCCTCACCTGCTTTTCTCTCTCTTCCTTTTTCCTTGCAAGACTACCGTTGGAGAAGCTCTAAAGCTGGCTTGCCTCTGTGAGCCGCTCGCCATGCCACATTATGCTTTTCTCTTCTTTTTTTTTTGCTTCAATTTTATTTATATTTGTTTTTTGAGCAGAAGTTATTTTGATTTGGATAATTTTGTTTTTTCCTTTTGAAAAAATATTTTGGGTTGACTCATGTTTTCTTTTTGGATTCTTTCAGGTGGAAATTTTTTGATAAAATTTGATGAGTTCCTTATTTCTTGAATTTTTTTTTTCAAAGATATCAAATTATTTGTATTAAATTAAATAACCATACATTATTTTTTGAAGATAGAAAAAAATAATTTTATTAAGTTAAACAATGTCACTTTGCCCAAAATAAAATAAATAAGTTTAGTGGTGGGCTCCATGGATATTATTTTATGTAGTAAACCAAAGTTGTGAGTCTTATACATTGATGAAGAGGGGAAGGATTGAGAGCCAACAAGTTGGCTCAAAAGTTGATGTGGAGGTAGTAGGGCCCCACTGATAAGTCAAAAATTCGAATCACCATTGCATGTGCTCACAATTAATATGGGCCTACAAACTCCACATCAGTTTCTGAGTCAACTTTCCAGCTCACAATCCTTCTTCTTTCTAACACAAAACTCACAATTTTGACTCACCAAATGAAATAATACACATGGACCATACAATCAAATATAATTAATTACTTTTATTCTTTTATTTTGCTTTATTATTTGGATGAATAATTTGTGAAAAATATTTTGTGCATAATAATTTGACTACACAATTAATTAAAAAGGACTTATTAAAAAAATAATTTGCTTCGCTTATTTCTTGGTTAAAAAAGTTACATTCAACTTCGCTACAAGTAAACATACAAAATTAAGAATTTTAAATCTGAATTTTAAATTGAAAATTAAGATTTTAAATTTGAATTTTAAATTACAAAATTAAAAGAGTTTAAATTTTGAAATTTAAATTAAAACATTAGAGGAGTTTAAATTTGAATTTAAATTACAAAGTAAGAATTTAAATTACAACTAAAAAATTAAGAATTATAATTTGAAAAGTACAAAATCACAAAATTGGCTAGAAGGCTTTAATGTCTCTTTGCTACAACCTGGTATTTTAACATATTTTTCTTTTTTTTAATCTCAAAGGACGGTCAAAAAAAAGTGGGTCAACAGCAAAAAAAGAAAAAGATAATCAACGGGCCGCTCGCCAGCCTGAGCCGCTTGCCGCACCTCAGGCCCTCAGCTCGCGTGCCGCCTACTGTGCTTCATTCCTCGGCTAGCGAGTGTGCCAGCTCAGCTTCTCGGTCCGCAAGACAAGCCCCTGCGCATGATGTTAATACCGAGCTCAGTGCAAACAAGGGCTAATTGCAAGTGTTAACATGGTACAATTTTAAACACAACTTAAGCAATCTTACTATTCTTTGTGTCTCATTTCTTATTGGAGTTATGTGTCACATTTATCATTTTTTTCCCCTTTTTTTCTTTCTTTGCATTCAGGGGCGGATCTATGGCTAGGTAAGCGTGTCCATCGGCACCCTTAATCCACAAAAATGTCTAATAGATAATTTGAGGTCTAGATATATGTTACTAATGGGCACACCTAAAAATAGTCCAAAAAAACCTTTTGTCATTGAATATTCATAAGCTTGGAGCTTGTAGTTGAATTGGTCCAAAAGTAACGCCTAACATAAAAAATTTTTTAAAACAAATATCACATTGAAGCATGTGTGGTCTAGCAAGGCCTTCGACTCCAAGTTTCTCGCGCAGTCATGCTTCTCACTGCTCACCTCAACTCGTCCACCTCGAACTCAACAGTTGCCACCTCATCTGCTCCTTAGCTCCTCAGTCCTCACCTCCACCCCTATGGTCGTGCACGTATGATAGTGATGCCTCCACCACCAGCCACCAGAAAGCGAAAACCACTTTGCCTTTCTTCGCTTGATAGTGAATCTATATCTGCTTAACATCTGCTAGTTGTTGCTCTGCCCAGCACCTCAAGCCAAGCTTCAACCCCACGCAAACGCCCCTCATTGGCCATAGAACTACACCGGCAGTACATGTTAATGGCGCCGCCCCTCCAACTGCCCACTGCCAAGTCAGCCCTCAAGTTAGTGTTTGGAACTTGAGCAATTAAAATTAAATTTTGATTTTGCTTGAATTACTTTCAATTTCTGGCAATCTTGCTTAGTTGCATATCAACTTATATTATGTAGAGTGAGATTGTTTAAACAAAATTGTTTTGTTAGTGGATTGGTTAAAGATTGTTAATTTTTTATCAATTTATCATGTTAATATGTTATGTGAACTTATGCTTGCAATGTATTGTATGATTAGTTGATTCTATGGCTAAAATTGTTTGGTTAGTGGATTAAATATTGGTTAATGAATATGTAATTAGTTGATTTCAGATTTCATACGTGATATGTGACTTGTGCTTGCCTTGTATTGCTTGATTAGTTGATTCCATGCTTTGGAATGATAGAATAGATGATAACTACAAAAGATGAAAATCATAAAAAATAGACTTTGTAATGTGTGATTCGTTTTCAAATGATTGCTTGGTTTATTATATAGAAAAAAACATGCTTGACTCAATTTCTAATGATTCTATCATGTATCGATTCCAAAAAATAAAAAACTGCAAAGGATAATTGTAATAGTATGTTATTGTAATAATTAATGCATTATTTAAACTTTATTTATGATACACAGGGTGGTGAATGTTCGTAGTTGGACACTCCTGATTCAAAACTCTAAATCCACCACTGTCTGTATTCACAGTTGCAAACTCTATGAAATTGAACTCTTTGGCTAATTTGGACGACTATGAGCTATAGCATCTACATGACATTTTTTTTGGTAGAAAAGCCTCACCATTATTGTATTTGCTCGTGGCAGACCTCATTTGGAACTATTCCTTACTTGGAAGATCTTGCTACTACTTCAACCATTTGGCGTTTCTGTCATCATCAAATTTTCACCACTTTGCATCAAAAAAATAAAGGGAAAAAACCTCCATTCTAAAGTCCATTAATTTATGAGATTTTTCTTCGTGGCAACTCTGGTTGCTACTATAACTACATTTTCCACCTAATTTTTGGATTCTTAATCTTAAAGCATTGGAGGATTTTGTTTAGTACCAAGATTAGTGGAAGTCACAGGAGAATTATGATAATGAGAGTTGATAAAGCGGCAAGAGAAGAATTTGACCTAGTGAAGGCTGCAAAGGAGTGTGATTTGTACACGACTGGGGAGAACTCCTTGGCTAGTTGGCTTCCTGCCTACATCATGCAAGCCCAAAAGGAGAAGGAGCTCTAACTCTTGGGGCTTGTTCCTTTCGTTGGGAAATATGGGTTGGAAAATGAGCGAAGTTGGTTAAGATTAGTAGAAGTGAACTGAAGGAGGTTGAAGTATGTATTTTTTGTTGAATGAGGTTGAACTAGGCTAAAGTGGATTTAAGGTGGAAGAAGTTAGTTTTTTTTTTTTTTTTAAATGATGGGCAGAAGTTGGTTACAATAGTTGGAAGTGGATTGAAATTAGTTAAAGTAGGTTAAAGTTTATTGAAGTTACATAAGTGGGTTGAAGTTAGTAAATTAGAATTTACCAACGAAAAGAACAGGGTCTTAATGGCTTGCCCAGGAGAGAGTTAGTCTAGCCCCACTAGTAGTAAGATGTCTATGAAATTATCGATTTACCCTTAAATACAGTTCCTACAAGTACACATCTACTAGATTTGAAAAAGGTTAGCAACCTGTACAAAAATTCAGACTCTAACACATCATGAATCAACGATTTTCCATTTCAAGAAAGATTTCATCTTTCCCGAGAAAGCTTCAAACTTTATTTCTTTATGAACCAGCTATTTTTCTCCGGAAACTCGTGTTTACTTGACTGTCGGAGGGGCGTATCTCGGATCCCACATCCGGGGTGCGCTTTTTTTGCATATTTGAAGGAGGAAGAGCGAGGTTCATTCGCAGGACTTCGGCCATTATATAAGCTCGTTCTTCTCCATGTTATCAGTGAAAAAGCTTTGTTTGGAAACAGTACACTTTTTATAACATTGCGTTCGATGCATCTAGTGGAATCAATTTTTTTTTATCACCTTTCTTGAACAAGAACTGTCTGCAGATCACAAGTCATGAAATGGATAGACATGTAAGGATGTACCCTATAAATTCATCATTTTCATATCACATAAAATTGTTGTTCATTGGTTAATTGATTTCAGTTTATATATAGTTTGAAATTGTTCATGTACTTATCTACTATTTCTTCAGTTTACTTTTTATCATTTGAAAATCTAATTACTTCATTTATAGTAGGCCAGTTTTAATTCATGGCAGTACTTAGGCCCTGTTCTCTTCAGTGGGAAATAATGAGTGGGATGGGTGAGTGTGGGAAAGGGGGGGAAGGAGTGGATGAGTGTGGTATTTTTTTTTTTTTAAGGGTGGGAAGAAGTGGGTGAGTGTGGGTGAAAGTTGAATGAAGTTGAAGTATTGGTTATTAATATTTTTTTGTTTTATAATGTAATAATTTTATTGTGATAGTAATTAATGATGGTGAAATTTTTTTATTTTTGTTTATTCTTTTTTGTTCTTTTTTATTTTGTTTATTTTGTTTATTTTTTATTTTTTATTTTTGTATTTTTGTATTTTGTATTTTGTATTTTGTATTTTTGTATTTTTTATTTTTTATTTCTATAAATTTTTTAAGTTTTTTATTTTTATTTTTTATTTTTCTTAAATTTTTTAAATTTTTAAATTTTCTATTTTTTATTTTTATTTTTCTTAAATTTTTTAAATTTTTTATTTTTATTTTGTATATTTATTTTTCTTAAATTTTTATATTTTTTATTTTTTATTTTTATTTTTATTTTTCTTAAATTTTTAAAATTTTTTTAGTTTTAATTTTAAATTTTTTTATTTATTTTTTATTTTCTTATTTTTTATTTTTTTGTATTTATTTTTTATTTTTTATTTTTTTGGAATTTTTCGTAGGTTGTTTTTCTGGAATAAAAAAATGAAAAATGAAAAATAAAAATAAATACAACAAAATAAAAAATAAAAAATTAAAATAAATACAAAAAAATAAAAAATAAAAAAAATAAATACAAGAAAATAAAAAATTAAGAAGTAAAAAATAAAAAATAAAAATAAATACAAAAAGATTAAAAAATAAAAAATACAAAATAAAAAATACAAAATAAAAAATAGAAATAAAAAATACAAAATACAAAAATAAAAAGTACAAAAATAGAAACAAAAAATGCAAAAATACAAAAACAGAAAAATAAAAAATAAAAAATAAACAAAATAAAAAATAAACAAAATAAAAAATAAAAAAGAACAAAATAAAAAATAAAAAAATTTCAAGTAACATAAAATTTCTAAAAATAATGTCAGCTACAATACATCTGCACTTTCTGTCACGAATTACGAACAATGCTAAAAAATTATACGTAGGAAAAAAAATCTGCAACTTCTGTCGTTGATTACGATGTACAGAAAATTATTCTGTCACATACACAGCAACAACCATATACGCTTTCTAACCTACAACAAATATCTCGTAACCAACGATAACCAAAAAAATAAAACTGTTCCATAACATCCGAAAAATTAAAACTGCTCATAATTGCTATCAGATTATTCGTACACACAATTACGTAAATTATAAAAATTTTTAGAATATGAGAAATGGTTGTTTTATGTAGATGTGGGAAGGAGTGGGTAAGTGTGGGAAGGAGTGAGTAAGTGTGGGAAGGAGTGATATTTTTTTTTAAGTGTGGGAAAGAGTGGGAAGAAGGGGGAAGGAGTGAGTGAGTGTGAATTGGGTTGATTAAACTACGAAAAGTAGAGGGCCTTATTAATATGTAATTATTTTATTCAGGTTGTTCATGCAATTCTTCAATGTCATACGGAAATTGAAGAGAGAGAAATGGACATTGCCTAAAATCAAATTTTTTCCACCTAAAAAATCATAGTTTGTCCAATCCCCATAGATCTCCCATGTGTGATGCTTGGTTGAATGCTTAGAGCATTCCTAACCTGAGTTTCAATTTTGGGAACTCAAATTTATCACATCAGTAAAAGTTCTGACTTTTTGGAGTTTGTATTTCATCATTTCTTCAACCCATGAAACTCTAATTTAAATTAGCCAATAAAAATATTTGTCATGAACGCACTTTGTAACATACAATCCTCTTTTTAATCAATTAAAAATTACATATTACCAAAAAAAGGGAAAAAGCAAAAATACAGAAAACAACAAAAGGGGAGAAATGCGTACTGGAATGGTGCAGAGGTTCTTACCCGCATGTCAAGCAACTGAACACCCAATAAGAATTGGACAAATGGCAAGTGGGACCCCCCTCACGGAACGCGTAAGTTGCGCTGGGAATGCTCTTAACTGTAATGTAATGCAAGTAATCTTATAACTATATAGTTTGTTATAATCATAATTGCAAGGTAACTATTTACAATACTCTCTTGCAAACAGACAAAATAATACAAATACAAGTGCAAATTTATTTACATTGGAAGGCTGTTTACATGCAACAAAACATTACATTAGGTCTAATTGAGTATCTTGAATTTTTGGTGGTGTTTTGTAAATATAACATAAATGTTCAAAAATAGCTGTTAGGTTCCCAACATTTGGCGAAACTGTAAATAGTTCCTAGAACTTTGAGAAGAACACTGCTAGCTCCCTAACAATGGGTAAAACTGATATGAGCTAGCTTTTCTGCTTTAACCACATTATTGTTATCGATACCAATAATTACAAGTTTCTTCAATGATAATGTCACTGTACTTTTTATTTTTGTAAAACAAGTCACTGTTCTTTTCTTTTTCTGTTCATTTATGCCATTGTAGAAATTTTTTGTATCAAAAGTACCATTATGAGCCAAAACCGATCGGATATAGCAAGTGTGGGATGATTTCTTTATATTTTTTTAACTTTTTTTTAGCAACAAAATACTTGTATAATTGATTAAAAGAGAAAAAGGGAAATGTATTAAATTAAAATTAGACTTATACCTGATGAACTCCACTCTAAAATAAAATTCTCAACTTGCCCACCATTGTCAACTCCTCTTTGTTTTCGTCATTGTTAAATTCCTTCTACCTTTTTAAAGCTCTTTGAAATTTGATTTTGATCCTTTATTGTTTAAAATCAGTTGATTTTGAAAATCTGACTTGATATAATATGTAAGACAGAACCATTGTCATGAAAAACCCAAACACTAATTTGTAAATTTACACTGAAAAATTAATTCAAAGGCTCAAATTGACTTCAAATTATCATAGCTTAAATAAATGCATTCATCCTCATCGAAACTTTGAGAAGCAAGAGGAAGAATAAACCCCATGTATGTGATTTGTAGCTCAAAAGAAGCGGAAATTCATACCCATGCATGTTTTGCTTTTCAAATTTAAAGAATTCTATCATTAGATGTGTCTTGACAAGCAAGATTAACCCACATAGAAATTTGTAGTTCCTATTAATGAACAGATTGTGTTGTACCATGGGTCCAAGAATGGAGTTTTCGTGTTTGATCGCCCATACAGGGAGGAGTCAGACCATAATTTTCTTTTTCATCATTTCCTTTTTTTTCAATGTAAACTATGTAATTGTTGTAACAAAAATAATAATACATGAACCAGCCATGCTCCTAGCTAACAGCCGATTGCTTAGGGCCAGCAATGGCATTTTTGAACAAAAAGTTCGTTTTGTTTTTTTTTTTTTTGGGGGGCAATGGTATAAAACTACAAATGACAGTCAAAGAATAGTAGCATTTTCACCAAAGAGAGAAATGCAGTAATTGAAGAACTCCAATAATTACTGTACTGCATTGTCCATCACATATATTAGCAAGATCTGAATCATTTCTTCGTATTACAATAACCAACAGACGACAGACAATTGACCCGCCTGAATCCCTGTCACCATGCCACCATTTCACCTCTACAGTTAGCACTTTCGCATACTTAAATCTTTCGGAAAAGTAGTTGTTATCTTTTCAATTCAGCACTGACATTTTGCTAGATGACAATTCCTGTGCTTAAATGCATATCGCTGCGTAGTGCTAATGAACTGTTGGGTCAAAATTGGGCCATGATGCTGGCACAGCATAAGAACACATATTAAGCAGCATTTTTCTTACTTCTGAAGTTCTCCTTCAATGAAGGAAATTTCTTCTTGCATTGATTCACAGTCTTTCCCGGGACTGCAGCTGCAACCCTCTCCCAACGTTGAGGTGTTGCCTTCGGAAAGGTTTTTAAGGCTTGGACAAGAGCTCTCTCTTGAACAGCGGACCATGTATCTGTGTCAGAGCCTGAAGCAGCAGCAGCAGCAGCAGCAGCAGCAGCAGCGGTTGCACCAGCGGCATCCGATTGATTTCCACGGCTGTTCGATGACGAATTCACGGAATCCGTACCCGCTGTACAGGCATCAGGTCCACTGGCACTTGAAGCAACTTGAACTTCCTCTCGGGTGCTTAGAGGAGATGCAATGGAAGCTGCAGTTTTCCTTTTCTCAAGGAATGACTCAAATGCCTTCGAACCATCAGGCTTCTGTAGACGTACTGTTTTGGTTGCCTTCAGAATCTCCTCCACTGCTCTTCCTGTGCCAATATATTCTGATATAACCTCCCACCTCCGTGATGTCCCTTTTGGATATTTCTGCATGCCCTTTCTCAGGAGTTCTATTTCTTCTTTGCCCCAAGGCCTCTCTTTCTTTTCATTGCCGCCTGATGACATGATTCCATTAGAATCAGCAGCACCATTTTGTTGATGAACCTTCTGCTCAACCCGGTTGTCAGGTTCAAGATTTGCTTGACAACCAAACATGTCCTTGAGCAGTTTAGCTTGCACCTCCTTTTCCTTCCCATCTAGTTTATCAGAAAGGTCCTTGAGCCGCTCCACGTCAAGCGACATACAAAGAGTTTCTACATCATCCTCAGATATGCCATGCACTTGCTGAGAAGCAATAGTAGCAGTAATCGTTCGAAGACGGGTTCGCTCTTTTCGCAGGAGCTTTTTTTCCTTCTCTTTAACCTTCTTCTGATGCAAAGCAGCTTCAGCAGCTTTTCTTTCCTCTTCCTCTTTCTTCCGCCTCTCCTCTTCGGCAGCCCGAGCAGCTTCTTCCTCCTGCAATTTCTTCCCCAAATATTTTGCTGCCTTCTTCCGCTGCTTCTCAGCCTTTTTCACTTCTTTCCTCTTAATAATCCGAGGATCTCTTCTATAAGCATTGTCAACAAGGGAACGTATGCGTGCATATTCTTCTTTCCTAGCTTTCTCAGAGAGTTTTGCATTCTGCCGTTCCATCCATCTCTTATGGTCACGAGATTCAGCTTGCTCCAGGTCAAATTCATCGGCATGTGGAAATTCCCTCCAGCTTTTGAAGGAGTACCAAAAATTATAGAATTTATCAACCTCATGTAAAGGAGTATTCTCATCTCCCAAGGGAGGTGCAGGTTGAGTAATAGACCACCTGCTATTCCTCATAAAAGCCGGACCAAAAACTCTGAAGAAATCCTGCGGGGCACAGTCAGTTGGAATCTCATCGTCAAACTCATCAGTGGAGTCGTAAATTCTTCTCCTTTGAGGTTCAATTAATACTTCATAAGCTTCTTGAATGGCCTTGAAGTGGTTTTCAATTTCATCCTTCTTCTCTTGTCTTGCAGCTTCTGTTTCTTCAGCCATGAGAAGTGCAGCTTGCTTCTCAGGATGATATTTCAAAGCAATTTCACAATAACTCTTCCGTATCTGCTCCTCAGTCGCAAGATATCTTAAATGTGCCAAACCCAACAATGCATAGTGATCTTGTTGCTGCTTCCCATCAGCTCCAGACTTCTCCTTACTCTTAGTGCTATATGAATCAAAAGAAGGAGCATAAGTATGCTCTTTGTCATTGGATGACACACTCTCATCATCCCTATCTGAATCATCATCACAGTAACCTGCAAGTCTTAGAGCAGCAGAGTGAAAAGAATGCCCAGCAGGTTCGAATTTTGAGGCCTTGAAGGGAAGAGAATTTGAAGAGACATAAAGCGGCTTTCCATCTTCTAGCTCTTGTGTGTAGGATATAAGACGGACACTACTTGCTTTATGGACCATCATTTATTGCCAAAAAGAGCAGGTGCCAGAAATGACGGGTAGGAAATCCCAAGCTTACTTGGCACAGGTAAAAAACAACAAACTGCAAATAACCATTGAAAAATTATGTCAATCTGGTTCCCACTTCGGGGGGGGGGGGGAATCCCATCAAGCACCAGAATAAAAAAAAATTATAAAACATGTGTCAGTATACTAATAAACTGCAACATGCACCAAAGTCTTCATGTTTGCCAGCTCCAATGCTGGGAATCAAAGCAAGGGTACATAAACAGGACACAAAATAACCCAAGGACATTATCGTGCAAAATAACTTCCACAAGTGAGTTATGAATGCATGAGCACTACAAACTCACTACAATGACTCAATTTAAAAAGTTTTAAGTATTTCCTCCAAATATTAGAAACAAATCACTGACTGAAACAAATGCGCATCTGTCAAAAGGAACACAAAAACGATTTAATAATGAGAAAGTTTCAAGGAAACAAATATAAGAATATCAAGATGGAAATTGAAGAGAGCAGATGGAAGTAACATCTCAAGTCAGAAGGCAGGAGGAGAACAAAGATTGAGGCCCTCCTTGGAAGGAGTGTAAGGGGCATAAGGTGTGTTAAGAAGAATACCCATACAACCCTTGGAAAGAGAATAAGGTGGAGTATGGAGAAGCAACCTTCACTACTCTCTATCCCTCTTCACTCCCATTTTTTTAACACTGCAACTTGGGGGGTAAACAAGAGTTCATTAACATGCTAATATATATAATATGCCAGTTGGCTATTCTTCACCTCAATCTCAACTCTAAGAAATAAATTTTAATCTTGCCACTTGGTCTCTCAGCCTTCATTGCCTCCCCCCTCTTGTAATCTCCCTCATCCACCAGCTAGCAAGCCCCATTGTTCCTCTCTCTGTATTTGCGTTCATGCAACTTGCTTTCTCTCTCATCTCTTTTTCTATATTTTCCTTCGATTTAGCAATGATGAAAGCAGTTCACATTTCACAAAATGAAGCTTTTGCTAAACACCTAAACTCTCCTGCCCCAGCCCCCGGTTGATTCAATTCGTTTTCCATATTTTGTACAACAATCCTTGATCATCACAAAAGTATCATGCAAGCACAAAGTCTCAACCTAGCAGCTTGTCACTAAAACAAAGGGCAAGTATGCCATCAAATTACTCAATCTTTTTAACACTAATATCATCCTAAAATTAACCCCCAACTCCCAAGCATGAGTAAGTGATATACCCGTCATCAAATATCAACACTCACTCACTCTCTTCTTTCCTACTCTTATCAACTCCCCCTCCCCTTTTTCACCCTCCTCCGAGCCAGACCCTAAGTAGTCAACTACGAGACCAAGACAAAGTACCAAAAACATGCGACTTTCAGTGTACACAATAGGAATTCAACCTATCATCAGGAGAACATTCAAATAATCAACCACTAGTTTCATCACTTGCATCTCAACATTTTCAGAAACGCTAACATAATCTCTCATCAGAAACCCCCCTCCTTAACGAAGGGTTTTTCCTTGAATGATATATAACACGCCCCCGAAAGGAACGTTTCCCTCCCTCCCCCCCTCCCCCAAAAAAAGCCTATAATTTAAGACAGAGTGATAAATTGACAATAACAATTCAACATAATACTCAACACAACATTTTAATCACATCTAAAAATGAATCTGGATATGTTGAACAAGCTGAATACTCAACAGAATACGACAAAAAGCAAGAAAATACCCATTCAACCCACCTAGGCAGCTAGGATCACAGTTCCATATACGCGTACGATCCAACCCACCACAGAGCGATTCATTTGCCCTCTGATTTGAGGTGGGTTGTAAAAGAAATCAGAATACTAGAAGTTGTTGGGCATAGAAAGTTACCGAAATTGGATAAAAGGGATTAGTACTACGCCGGAGAAGATATAGAATTAGGCAGGGTATACGAAGATGATGTACCTGAGATTAATCAGTTTGATGAAGCCGATTATGTCGGCGAACAAGAAGGAGAAGATTGAAGACGAAGGAGAATTGCAGAGCATATGGAATGGAGTGCGTCCCCCTTTCTCTCCCTCTCACTCTGTCTCTTGCAGCAGTGGATTGATTGCATTAGCCGGACGGGGCTAGGGTTTTTCTTTTCAGGAGGAATTAACACTGGAAAATCTTCCCTTTTTTTGCTTTTTGAGCTGAATTTGGGATGTGCTTTCAGATATGGCCCATATTACTGTTCTACAAACATTGGGTGGGATGTTTCTTTTCAACTACCATATGTCTTCTTGTGTCCACTTATTTTAGGAGTGTTTCAGGTAAGGATGGTGGTAGCCTGGTAGGTTGAATTTGGATCAGATTTATTTACATTTGAATTCATCTATTTTGTTGGATTTGAAATCAAATTTGTATCCAGAAATAGCCCCAATAAAAATTTGGGCTTAGATTAACTTAAGTTTCGACAAATCAAACTTTCAAACAAACATAACATACCTGGACCCTACCTGAATTGCATATTTGGACATCCCATCGTACTCAGACATAACAAAATGTGCGATTTTCAAATGTCGGAATTTGCTATTTGATCATTTGAAAATTTCACCTAAATTATGGATGAGAGCAAACCAAACCCAACGTTTCGATTTTCATATCCAATTGTCTGAATTTTTGATTGAAAATTCAGGGGATTTTATATTGAATTATACCTAATTTCAAATGTATCCAATCCAAACTCAATTGTCCGAATTTCTAAATTTGTCGCAACCCAAATTGCTCACAAAATTTATACAATCTAGACCTGGATTGTCAAACCTAGAACCCTACCCAAATTTCAATTTAAAATTTATCAATTATCTGAATTTTAAATTCAAATAGAAATTTTTTGACCGAAATGAATTTTTTCAGGTCAAATAAATTCAAGCAATCGGGGTTTGTGCCAACACCATTCAAAGATCTGAACCATTCCAATCGAGCGGATTACGGTTTCTTGGTGGGTGTAACGGCCTGAACCTAAAGTCATGCTAATTACCTTGCATTATATTAATCACAAATTAATCGAGTTGAGCGCCGCATTTCGATTTAGTACCTTATATATATGTCTATTTATTTAATGGCAGGTTAAATCAACAAAGTATCGTCAAAATGAATTTCACTACACTCCTAAATGATCCATTGGAATACTAAAAAATATTTGAAGTTAGCTAAATAAATAAGTAAACAAGAGTAAAAATTAAATTAGCCCAATTATGATTAAGTGCATAGAGTTATAATTTAAAATGGAAATCTTTTTTTCATAAATCTTAACCAAAGAAAATTTACCCAAGAATGTATGTATATATGTATTTTTACTTCGATGAAAAAAAATAGGGGAAAAAAAACGAACGAAGGAGGTTCTTGGGTTAAACCTAGAGTTGGAAAAAGTTAACCCAATACGATTATCGATTCGAAATCTACACGAAATTAAATGCGTTTGGATATAAATTTTTAACACGTTTACTTAAATGGGTTGATACGTTCCGGCCGTTTAATTAAATGAATTGGGTTCGAGTTGAGATTCTCGACACAAAAAAGTACATATTTAATCCGTTTAATTAAATAAATTAAACGTCAATTCATTTTTTCATATGTTATTTATCTGTTTATCTTTTTATTAGATAATGAAGAATACAAAAATAAAAAAAATTATGAATTATGATGAATCAAAGGAGTTTTAGAAAGTAATTGTTTAATGTGATATGTAAACATAATTTTTAATGCTATATAATTATGTATTAGTTGAGAATGTTAAATGCGTAAATGGTTAATTTTGCGACTAAACTCAACATGTTTATCTTAAACTGGTTAAGTGGGTCAACCCGTTTAAAAATTAAATGAGTATAGGTCAAAATTTTTCAACCCATTTAATAAACAGTTTAGATTCAGGTTGAGAAATTATCAATCTGTTTAAGTTCGATATGAACAAAAATTCGATCCGACCTGATTCATTACTCAGCCGTAGTTAAACCTAGAACAATCTAGACAAGCAAAATTATCAAGGAATAAATAAAACAAAAATCAAAATATTAAAAACCCCAAAAAGCCCCCAAAACTCGACACCCCCTGTTTTTTTTTTTTTTCCGACAGACAGACCCCCCCCCCCGGCACTGCTCACCAATACCCACCACCCGTGCACCGCCATTGTTGCCTGCCGTCGCCGCCCCTCCGCGAGCCGCCCGCCTGTCTGCTTGTGGCCTCCCTTCTTCATCTTACTTTTGAGTGTGTCTAAGAGGGTAACAAAGGTAAAACCCTAACTCTTCATGATTCGATTTTTGGTGTTTTTATGATTGGGTTTCAGTAATAGTTAGTGTATTCGGATCAAATGACTATTAATTTGTGGTTTTTGTGAAATTTTGGCATGCATTGAATGTTGGAGATCAAGGAGGAGTATGGTGAATGGGGTTTGTACATGAGTTGTCAATGTATTTATAATGATTTAAAGGTGTTTAAGTAAGTTTTGATAAATATGTGAAGGAAACCAATGAGAAATCTAAGTGTTGGATGTGTGTGTAATGTTGCCATGGATGTGGAGATTTAAGGATTTTGGCTTAAATCAAGTTTAAGTTTAATCATGTTCATTATTAGTGTTTAAATGAATTGTATAACAATTAAATGTGTGTGTGTGTGTGTGTGTGTGTGTGTGTGTGTCTGAGGCTAACGCGTGGAAGTGTTATGAACTTGGTTGCCAATTGGAAATGGTGGAGAAGAGGAAGGAAAATAAATGAAATAACGTTGATATTTTGGAAATTTTGAGCTAAGAGTGAAGCTAATAAGGTTGCAAGATTAGGGTGTTGTAGGAATGTTGTTTTATCTAAAAATGTTAATGGGTTGAAGTTGAAGTTGAAGTTGAGAAGGAAGAAAAGAGGCGGGGAAAGTATATTGTTTTGGACTAATTTGGCGAGTATCCTTAATGAAAATTTGAGACTTAACTTGGTGATTATTGCTAGTGGAACCTGGATATTTAAGTGGGGACCTTGACAAGCTAAATATGCACACTTGGACGATAAGTGTAACTGTGTAAGGTGACTTAAGTATTGTCTAAATTTAAGGTTTTTTTCCCCCCCGAATTAGTCGTTAAGTCTAGAGATGGTAGATGGGTTACATGTTATCCACATGCTCGGAACTAGCCAACAGGAGACGTATATGATCTAGGACTCAATCTGAACCCGAAACTGTGCCATTGGTGTCATCCTATGTTGATTGCAATTTAAAAAAAAAAAATTAAGGCATAACGGCAGTTAACAATGATGTGACTAATTAAAGAGAAAAACAATAATAATAATAATAATAATAATAATAATGCTAATAATAATAACCATGATTAATACTAATTAATAATAGTAGTAGTAGTAATAATAATAACAGTAATAATTAATAATAGCATGATAATACTAATAAGTGCAACTAAATAATGACATTAACGAGCTTATAATAATAATAATAATAATAATAATAATAATTCAAATGGTAGTATCGATAAGGATGTTATTGATGAAGACAAGTCGAGTGATACCATTACACTATTATAACACTCATTAAACAAACGTTAGCAGTATAAAGGAGAGGAGCGAAAACAAAAAAATAAAATAAACCAAGTTAGGTTAACAACAATTGTCATACTAATAATTGAAAGAGAGATCGAGGGAATTTAAATTATTAATTAAGTCAGGAAATTTAATAAAACTTCTTAATCTCACACCAATCGTAGAAATTACTTAATTGAAGCATAAGTGATGCCACCTGTGTTGCTTCTCGCCTCAAGTTTCCAGCAAACGATTTCCACTAAAAAGGGGAGAGAGATTTTTAAAGACCAGGAACGTACATTGCCTGTGCTCTTCGAAAATTCACATATTTCTCAAACTATGCAAAATCAATATAATGTTCATATAATGAATAATTTTATGCAATGTTTTGTCACCTAAGCAAATAATCCCATCAATTATCAATCATCAGGGCTTATGCCCCTTAATTTACCTGCGCGGCTGCAATTCAGGCTTTTCAATCGGCCTGGGAGGTGTGCACCTATCTCAAAATCGCTTCAGACGTCAATAAAGGTCCACTTACAAATAATAACCGGCAAATCAACTTCATTTACACATTTTCTCTCTCTTATTTGCAAAATAAAATGTTTTGAAGTACAAACGCCCAACTAATTAAATACAAAGATTATTTTACTGCATAGGGATGTATGTGATGAGCGACGGCTCATATTTCGAATGTTTTTGTATTTTCTGTTTTAGGTAAGGGATCAGTTTCCCTCTTGGCAAGTCAGAAGGTAGTAAGAAATGAGCGAAAGTTGCAGTCTTGCTTAACGTTAGCTAGCCAAGCGCTCACCGTGATTTATAGGCTAGCAAGTTGAGGGCGTGCGGAATGTATATGGTTTGAGATATTAGGATGGTTGGTGCCTGGTATTGGTACGCTAAGTTATCAAGTGTATTGTGGGATAAACAGGTTGTTTTGTTTTCAATGTTTGGTGAATCAGGTGATGATATGGATAATACAGTGTTGCAGGTAGTTTTAGATAGCATTGTTCCGTGATGGAATGACGGTAATATCTCCAATCAAAAGACTTTCGCTGCAAATCATTAGTAAATAAGTGATTATGTTAGAGTAACCGGGCATTAGAAATTGGGGGCATTACAGTGGATCCAGACTATTTTTATGGTAGGAGAGCTAGCAAACATTCTATCATCTACCCTATTGAATATTACTGCATATTTGTGGTTGGCAAACGGTAAATTATTGTCTTTACATCAAGATAATAGTGTCTTTTTAAGGTGCAATATATAATATCATAAACTATAAGTGTTGTTACTTCTTACATACTAAACAATCTATGGTAATTGGTGGAGTACTTGAGTGGCGATGTCGGAGCGACTGAGTGAGCGGGGGACGTGAGGAAGGAGGAGTTGATGACTGATGGAAATGACTGGGTAGTATAGCGAAATTATTTGATAGTCAAACCTAGGAAGCTATGGTTAGTAACTTGGTATTCGTCGCTATTTTTTTAAAGATATTGTATGGCCTTAAGTAGGTCATGGGTAAAGTTCGGATCCCAATTTTTCAATCCAAGACCCAAACCCATAACTGCTTGGACCTAAGACTCGTCGGATCCCATTTGATCGGTGTCATACTTTTTAGTTTGTAGAGGGTATGGTCTAGAACAGGACTGACCTGATCTGAAGATCGAATAAGAGGAAAAGTAAAGACTCTGGGTCGAATCGAAAAAATGTCAGTGTAGGTTGCAACTGGATTATTCAAACATAGACTGGACCAGGAATGGTCGAATGCGGACCGAAATACAAAACACGTAGGTAATAAACAAATTCTTATCCAAGCAAACCCAAATCAACAGAGAAGGAACAAGCATAAATACATTAAATCTTCATCACAACATCAGTGAACCCAAATTTTTGTGAACTCAAGACAAATCACCGGCAAACAAAGGCATCAATTGGCCTTAATTTAGAGTCATAATAAACTAAACTTAGTTGTGGCCTGACACTTCGGCTAGAAGAATACCTTGCACAATTAAAGTTCTTGCGCTTCTACAACCTTCATGAGTTGAAAAATTCATTCAAAGAGGTTAAGAAGCTTATTCTAATGAAGTAAATATCAGTCATAGGAGACAGAGAAGTTAAAGGGTAGACAATAAAGAGGAGTAACACTCAATAACCTAGCTTGAGCCTAACTTTATCTTCACCGTCTCTATTTAAGGCTTGGCAAATATAAATTATAGATGTATTGCTCTACATTTAGCTACTGTGTTTTTAGCATTGTAGCTATTGCCTTAACTATTTGGGGTGTTCATGTTCCATAGTTGGGTAACCTGGGTTGGACATATCTTGGAGTAGTTTTGTGGCAAACATGTGCTAGGTAGTGGTATATTGTTTGTTATTTTTTGAGTGTTTTTATTGGTGAATCTTGGTGCTTATACGACTTTAGCACATTTGCTTAATAATAACCAAACAAATTGCGAAGACTAGAATTCACCAGCCGAACTCCAATATCAATAATAATTAAAACCATTAGACATAAGAAAAAAAGCCAAACAGCAACATCCACACAATAGTAACATCTAAATTTCACAAAAAACTAGGAACTTGTAGATTTTCCAACTCTATTTTAGGGCATGTTCTTTTCATTGGGAAATATGGGTTGATGAATGGGTGAAGTTGGTTAAGATTATTAGAGGTGGATTAAGGTAAATTGAACCGGGTATCTTTAGTTGAAGTGGGTTGAAATTGGTTGAAGTAGGTTGAAGTGGGTTGAAGTTGGTTGAAATGAGTTGATTTTTTTTGGCTATGATGGATAGAAATTGGTTAAAATAGTGGGAAGTGGGTTGAAGTTTGTTGAATTTGGTTGAAGTGGGTTAAAGTTGATTTTTTTTTTTTTTTTTAATTGAAGTTTATGAAGTGCATTAAAGTGAATTGATGATGGTTCAAGTTTATTGAAATTGGTAAATTTAAATTTACCAATGAAAAACACAGGGCCTAAATCTTCATGAACATTTACATCACCATGACACCATCATTATCACTTTTCAGGCGATCATCATCCTGTAGCTTGTTTCCTCGGTCAATTGAAAGGAAGAAAATAAAACAGAAGACAATTTAGGAGAGAGAGGGGGCGATGGCACTAAGGCAGAAAGCAGCGTCGACGTTGCCATCTCTGCTCAAAGTTCTAAGGCAGGAAGCCCCAAAACCCCATCTCAACAGTCGGCCATTACCCTCACTTAGACGCACTTTCTCTCTCTATGATCAGATCAATCTCATCGACAATGTCCCCGAAGACCAGCTTCGCTTTCAAGAGTATTATCTCTCTCCCCCTTTACTTTGATTTGATTTGTCTCTGTAAACCCTAATATTCATCCAGTGTTTATGCTCTAATTGGTTTGTTTCGGTTATCTTAATTGCGAATTAATTTTTCAATTATATAGGTTTGATGACACTGGGTTTAAGGTGAACGGAGTCAAGTACGAAGGAAGCCTGATTTGTGTTGGTAATTTGCTAATGTCCTGGAGCCCTAAGAAGTTCTCGGAAGTCACTCCGGAAAGGTACGTGCTTCTGGTTTCGTATAGTTTTGATATAATTCTCATTTGTTGGGTGCAGCAGCTTCTAATTTATCCATGTTTTGAAGTGCAACAACACATAGGTTAGATTGATAGATTTACTATGGATTGTGAAACATATTCTTTCATTAGGTATGGTACTTAAGAACTGCAGGTGGGCTCTGGTAGTTCTTCTTGCTTGCTCTAATCCATCAACAAGCATGTATGAAATGTGGAAAGGTATTGTCTTTGGACTCTATTTGGAGGTGGGCATTGTGAGGTTTGCTTTAATAGAGAAAGATAGTTTTGAAGGACGGTGGTCAAGGGCGCACACACACACACACACACACACACACACACACACACATATGTATGTATGGATACATATGCATACATATATATACGTACATGCATACATACATACATACATATATATATATATATATGTTTATGTGTGTGTGTGTGTGTGTGTGTGTGTGTGTGTGTGTATATGTATATGTGTATATATATATGTATATGTGTGTGTATATATATATATATATATATATATATATATGCATATATATACACACACACACACACACACACACACACACACAACACATACATACATACATACATACATACATATATGCCCCCCCCCCACACACAAAGATATATATATATATATATATATATATATATTGGAGGGGGGTTAATTGGATTCCAATTAAGCAAAATATGGTTTTTCATTAATAAATTATTCCTTTTCCTTATCAACCAAAAAAAAAATGCTATGTCTGTAAAATCCTGCATTCGTTTATGTTGGTCGCTAAATGTTGAATGTCATTGGTTACTTTGACAGTACATGATTCAAATATTGCCTTTGTGCATCCATGCGAATGCGGTATCATATTGAAAGATTTGAAATCACTCATTTTGTGCTTGGGTGATGCGGAATGCTTGGAGGAAGGGGGCATTGGACGATGATGAGCTCAATTTTAAATTTAGCCCTTAACTTCCTGAACTTCAGGGAGTCTCTGTTTGAGTTTACCACTGACATGGCGACTTTTTTTTTTTAATCACACGCTGATATTTTTTGCCCTTCTATTCTTCTAGCGTTACCATACGCATATGATGAGCAAGCTTGCAGATCATTGTTTGGTGAGTGATGGTATCTTTGATTTGGTGGTAGTAACCGTAGTATATTCAAAATAGGTATGCTCAAAGTTTGGGATATTGAGTGCTAAATTTAAAGTTGCCATTATTGTTGTTCAATACCCTCAAATTGGAATTAGTGGTGTGAGAAAACCTCTATTTTAATTTAACAAATACTACCTACTTTTTTGTCAGGGAATTTTTGAAGAATGTTCAAATATTCTGCATGTGTCTAGGAGAGAGTTGGTCCAAGTGTTAAAGATTCACAAGAGGGAGAGAAAAGTGTTCCATGGTTTGTATGCTTGCATATAGTTTGACTTCAGGTGTGATTTTTTTTTTTTTGGGGGGGACTTAGTTTACATTTTGATTTATGTATGGTTTAGTTATATACCACCCAAAAAATTGTATTATAGTGGACAACTTTTGGATGAAGTGACAACTTAATGCAATATTATAGATAAGGAAAGAAGGATAAGAAATGATGTCCTTTTGGTGCATTTCAGTTTTCAGGTGATATGTCTTTGGCTGATGGGACTAGAGGAGATTTGTAATTATATAGGAGCAATTTAGAGTTCGGTCCTATGAGTTTTTAGTGGTTTGGAGAAAGGTTAAAGAAGAGTCGGGTCCTACGAGTTTGGAAGTTGATACCATTGGCTGTTTGGTGGAGTTTTTGCAAGGAGAGGAATTGCCAGATTTTTGAGAGCAAGGCGAGGACTATTCAAGATCTCTATTTCTTGAGAACTTTGCATAGTTGGACTCAAGGTCTCAATTATGGTGGTCTCAATTATGGTACCAAGTTGTTGTTGTTTGGATTTTGTCGTTGTAATTATTGTAGAGAGCTTAAAGGCATGAGGTGATTTTGTGATTGCCTCTTGTTGTACATGGGTGACATCCTTTTGATGTCTTTTTAATTCAAATTTTTTGATTACCCATAAAAAAGAAGGAATTTCTTTTCTTCTTAGGCTGGACAAAGTAGCCCCTTAAGAGCGTCAAGCTCAGTTTTTTGGTGACATTTTGTTAGTATTTTGCTTTCTTTCTAATGCCAAGAAACTCAGAAAACAGGTTAGAATTGCATAGGAAATAATTTCCGCAAAATTTTAGTCAATTCGCTGGACCAAATTGCGTCTTTTGACTTGTGGACTGATTTGGCAGAGCAAATGACCCCCAACATGCAACTTATTTTATTAGAATGTAGACTTTGTAAACAGAGTAAAGGTTTATTGTAACTTACCCATAGAGGATGAGGGAAAGTAATGCACAAGACCGGGGTTTGTGCAGGGAATGAGTGCAGTTTTGACACTCTGATTATGAGCTTGAGTTTGAGTGACCAAATGATGTCCAGTTGATGAAATTTGATTCATTGTAAAGAGGACATCTTGATCTTCAATTTAGGCACATTTGCAACCCTTCCTCTATTCCTTTTCTCTTGCTATAAGGGCTCAAAGTCTGGCATTGCTCACCGTCGAGCTGGGTTGGTTCTGGACAGAGATCTCTTTGGGCACTTGGGAGTTCTCTTGGGCATTTAGGACTGAGTTTGACCGTGAGAAAGCTGTTCTGAATGTTGGGGTCAAGCTCCTCCTCTAGAGGTACATCAAACTGGTTTATGCTCCCTTCGTTTTTCTTTTTGCCGTTGTACTCACATCCAAAATTCAGAAGGTTTATCTTGGTCTCAGTTCATTTCTACAGATTTGGTTTTTTTTTTTTGGGGGGGGGGGGTGCTTTCTTGTGCCTACGTCTGGTTTCAGTGTCAAAATTTGCTATGATGATCTTGTCTTGGTAAGCCATCTCACCAAGAGGTATAGTGAGATGAACACTTTAGAGGTGACTAATTATTCATTTTGGGTCGATATGGATTTAGCGGCTAAAAGTTATCTGAGATGATTTATTTAGTCACCCCCATAAACAAAAAAAAAGTATCTTTAAAATGAATCAGTTGTTAACCCAAAAAGTTTCGAAGTCACCTCTAAGAGCATCCATGTGAAGGCATCCCTTAAATAAGTTGTCTCATCAATTAATTTGATATTAATAATAACATCTTGACCATTGTTTTATGTTGATATATATTGCCTAAAGGCAGTTTGTGCTTTAATATGTTGCTAGTGCTTCTATGGTTAATGTTAATGAGCTTGGAGATTGCTGAAAACCACCACTAGGCTTTAGAGGTATCATCAATTATCTAGAAGGCTTCTTTCCGTAATGACTATCGCATTTATCTTGACCCAGTGTTCCCCGCTGTCGATGGCCCTCTGTTCCGACGTGGTCATTTTTCGTTGCAGCTTTGTGAAAGTTTATCCCAGTTTGATTCGTAAATCGATATCCAATATTATCACTCACATACTTTCTTTTGCAGCTTGTCCATTTTCCAGATTCTTCGGCCCATACCAGGTGAATATTCGTAGCTTCTTCACATGCACAATTTTGTTAACCGTTTTATTTTGATGAGACTATCAATTATCGGTGTAGTTTTTGATTTTCTATGAACTTCACTATTTTCCACGATGCTGTGTTAATGTTTAGGGATCACTGTATGGTTAAGTCTTGGTAGGTTCTTCCTGACAAAGATGTAGATCTGACCTTTTAATTTAGAGACGTTTGATTGGACTTAATAACTCTTCTGGATATAACCTATAATCAAACCGTGAGTTAAATCTTGGGATTTTATACACCCACTTATTTTATGCAGAACCTTTTTTTTTTTTTAATCCTTATCAAAAAAATTTTATGCAGAACCTTTTCTGTTCCATCTTTCCCATGGTTGACAGTATTTGGAATCAAGTGGAGGTACAATCAATCCAAACCTAGCCGCCCAAGCTTGGAGGGCTTGTGGAAGTTAGGGCTGAGATTAAGTGTTGGGAATCTCGAGCTCAGGATTCATCTAGTGTTATGCTCTTGGTTCTGGGCTAAAATTGCCCTTGGTGGTCTTTCTTTAAAAAAAAATAAAAAAATTAAATGTCCTTGAGCTGATTCATAAATAATCTGACATTGAAGCCCTATCTGTTTTTTTTTTTTTGGTGCTTTCTTCCTATACAGTAATCAATACATTTCTCAAGATTTATCCAAAATTAGAAAGTTGCTTGAGTTGTAAAATTTTACTACAAATCTAGTGCATGATTAATGACCAAAGAAAAAAGAACAAAGGTGATTAATAAAAGATATATCAAAAGACAAACTGAAATTAGCAGATGTAAAGAAAAGTTGACATCTGGTGAAACTTGAGCAACATAGTCTTTCACTGACAGAATCTATGGGTGTGTAAAGAGGAGTGGAGTTTTTGGAATGTGGACTTTAACAGCCATTTGAGGATTTTTCAGAAATCCTGCAATTTATATATATTTTTTTAATAAGAAAAAGATGAAATATATTAAAAAAGAGGGGATTTACAAGGAAGGATGCTAATTCAGCATCCCACAAATTGAATTATAGCCCAACAATAAGCTATCCACAAAATGAATGACTGCCAACAAGGAATAACAAAAGCCTCCTCTTCTCAAAAGAAAAGAGTCTTGAGCCACTTATCCTTTAACCGCTCTAAGGTGGTTTCCACCCCATTGAAAACCCTACTATTTGTCTCCATCCACAATAACCAAAAGATAGCATGAGGATTGGCCCGGAGAACTTTAAACTTGGCCCTTCTTCCGAAAAAACCTTCCCACACCGAGAACTGATGACTCACAGAACTTGGCATCACCCAATGCTGGTGATGCAGGATAAGGATAGAGAAATAAGCAGTCAGTATATATGCTGGTGCTGAATTTATAATCCTTGATCATGTTTTGATAGACAATACTCTACATCCGATGTCAAAACTTGAAAGTGAGTATGTTGATTTATTTATCCCTAATGAACTTCTAATTGACAAGAAGCTACATCCGCTGATTGCATTGCTACTTTTCTTGGAGAAGTTGAAAGCCCTATAGTTTTTCCATTTGCGGAGTGAAGTGCGGTTGTTTCTTTGGTTAGATTCCTTCTTTCTACCTCTGTACAAAACTTGAGGATGATTTTTTTCCAACTAGGGGAGAATGATGCAGGATAAGAGTAAGGAATTGGTAAAACGATATCGAAAATTAGAGTATTTTGATATTGGAGATCTTTTATATTTTTTTATTATTTTCGTAGCTTATTTTTAAGTATATTTTAAGATAGTCAAAATAAGGATATTAGTGATATTTTATCAACATTAAGTTACCTAGTCTATTAGGATAATTATTAGTTTATATATTTTTATCCTTTTCTAGTTGATATCTTATCATTTAGGTTTCCTAATACTAGTTAATCTCTTGATTATATGAACTCCTTTATGTAATTGGAGAAGGCAGATTATGAATGAGAATTGATATTGAATTTAAGCGAAAGTTCTTGTGTGAATTTTTTCGGTGTAGGAATTGCTCTTAAAGCGTCCGAAATCAGCAGGCACAAGCAACTAAAGGCTAAATCCCATAGGCATCTAGTGATCGGGTAATGGAAAAGCAAATGGTCTATAGTTTCTAGACCATTTTTGCACATAAATCTTGCTTTTTGTAGCTGTGGGCTGCAATGCTGAATATCTCCCTAAATTTGGTCTTACAGCTCTGTATCTGTGCCTGAAACTATCCAGTGGCACCACTGGTTCCTGTGTTAGCCTGGGTGCCTAACAATAGTTTAATTGTCATATCATTTGTATCAGCTTGCATAAGCTACTGAAATCTTTGTAGTTTTTGGTCTAAGAATGAAACTGTTAATGGTTCCCACTAGGTGAAATGCGAAGATGTTTGCCATTCCAACCAGGGCTAGGCATTAGGCCTCTTTGTGAGATGATTGTAGCTCTTAAGACTAAGTAGCTTTGGTGGTTTGCAGAAGGACATGATTCTTTTTGGAAAAATGTGGTCAAGGAGACATATGGGTTCATAATTTGGGTTGGTGTAGCAAGAAGAGACGCATGCCTATTTGGTGGGTTGCTTCAAATGAGTTTTTCAAATCCTTAGTACATTTTAAGGTGAAGAATGGGTCTGGATTGTGTTTGGCGAGGGACTCAACCTCTTAAGGTTCAATATTGTGATATTTTTGGATGGCTTGTCTAAAGGTGGCAACAGTTCAAGAAGCGGTGACTTGGGATGGTGACTAGGGCCACTGAAACTTAATTTTCTCGGGGAGCCCAAACGAGTCGAAGAGGATAATTTCTGCGATTTATTGAATTTAGTAGCCAAGGTGAACGCTGTTCTTAAAGGCATTCACAAGATTGTGTGGCCTTACGAGTTATGACCCAAGAGGTCTATCACCATTAGAGGTTGTGCAAAAGAATTGATGACTGATCGAACCGTCCTTATTTTCTTCCCGAGACTATTTAGAAGTCTAAAGCTTGGAAACTTGCTTGTTTGCTTGGGTGGCTGCCAAAGGAAAAATTCCCACAGAGGAGGTGTTTTATAAGAAAGAATTTACATGGACCAAGGACATGTTGAATGCATTAAAGAGGAAGAATTGACTGACCACCTCCTTGTGACATTCTCTCCCCTTGATGAGGCTTAGTTGGGTTCAACCTTTGAGGGTCAAAAGATGTCTTGGTGGATTGGAGAAGAAGGCTGAGAAGATTGGGGTTTTTGGAATGTGGAACGTGGAATGTGAATCCCTTGACCATTTGGTGGACTACTTGGAAATAAAGGAATCTTAGGATTTTTAAGGGCAAAGCTATGTCTTTTCCAGATTTAAAGCTCAATAGTTGGATTTGACAGCTCAGTATTGGAATTTGGAAGAAATTCAACTCTTTTTAGCTGCTGTATATAACATGCATGAGAGCTTGAGGGCGTGATGATTTCGAGAACTCCTCCCTTCGTGCATGGTGACATCTCCCTAGTGTAGTTTAAATACAATCTTTGATTACTCCTTTTTTTTTTGGGGGGGGGGGGTTGGTTATGACTTGCTAGTTTCTGGTCCCAGAAGCTCAGTGACCCAATCAGGTTTGTGGTCGACTTGATGTCGTGAACAGACAAATAGTCAACTTGCTTGGCCCCGCCTCCTCCCAAAAAAGGAAAAATTCCGTGTTAAATTCCATTGTCTGTGCTGGTATGCTGTAGTGTAATACTTTAGATCCTGTGTCTCTCATGAATCTATTTGCTTGCTGGATTGTTCTGTTCATAAGTGATTGGTTTGCTGTGCTTGTTTGCTCTTGGATATAAGACTTGATTTTCAAAAATTATCGCCACTGAAGAATTTCATTTGATTTTAACAGAAATTTTGATTATTGGATGTGGAAGGCACATTCAACCAGTAAATTCTGAACTGAGGAACTTTGTTCGGTCTATTGGCATGAAATTGGAAGCAGTTGACTCGGTAATTCTGAGTACTTGATTGCTTCAGTGTTTAATGACTCTGCTACTTTGCTGCTAATATCTAATTTTGCAATTGTTTTTGTAGTACATTATGTCTCTTATCTTCATAAACTTGTCAAGCACGTAGACTGCTGGTTGAGCTGAATTGTTTTTCAAAGATAAAAGTTCTCTTTATTACTTTATGTTGACATCTGATTGCACCTTCTTCACATTATTAGCTCATCGTGATGTTGCTTGCTTGGTGGTTGCTTTTGATGTATGAGGACATGTGGTGGCTACAAAAAGAAAAAGATGAAAAAATAGCACAGCCAAACCATAGTGATGTCTATTTGCTCTAGATTTGAGTTTGTGGTGTGGACAGAATGCTTACTAAGCCTTTGTTTTTGGTTTCTCTTGTAACTTACAGCGAAATGCTGCATCTACGTACAATATTCTGAATGAGGAAGGCAGAATAGTGGCTGCAGCTGTCCTTCCTTATGGAGTTTCTTCATAAGCTTTGGTTAGCGATGTAGAAAGTTCTCAGTGACTGCCTTCTCAGTTGCCAGGCTTGATTTAGAGCGCTGCCTCGGCCTCGGCCTCGGCCTCCACAAGGCCGGTGAAGTCGGTTCATTTCTTAGTTGGTGTACTTTTGTTCCACATTTTGCGGGAGTAGATTGTAACTTGTCTATAAAGAACTACGACGGAGCCTGGTCTAACTATTTTCGTTTTGCTAAATTCTGGTTCACTTCCGATTCGTGATGTCAAGGACTAAATCAACCTTGCATAAGTTTGCATTTGATACCTTGCATACGGGCCTGCTATGCAGAAACTAATCAATGCCCGGTATTTTCTCATGCGACTAGTTTCATTTAGACTGCTAATCAGATGCATTAATTAAAGGTTCATAATTGATGTATGCAGTCTCTGTGCTCATGGCCTCCCCCACCCACCGACCACCTGCAATTCCCATGTTGCCATTGCCGGAGCCGGAGGGCTGATCGCACAGCCTGTGACCTAATGATGGCGCCCCTAACCCCCCCCCCCCCCCCCCCCCTCCCCAGTTTCGTCCCCTGATGCAGCCACCCAGACACCACTCCCCTCTGGGCCCTCTCCCCAACTCCTTTGTCTCGCAGCCATAAGATATTATCCTTGCCTTTCTATCCCTCCTCCCTCCTCATTGTCAGGCCTAAACTGCTGCATGACAATGGAGCATGAAATTTTCAGCTTACTGACGTATGGAGAGCACTGCTAAGAGCACATAGTTGTCTTTGTTCATTATCTCCTAGCTCAATGAGAATCCGTTAACTAGATTACGAGATTCGTGCAATGAGATTCGGTCTACTACAGAAGATGAGTTTGCAGTCGTGGATCGAGGGAGTAAAGCCATCTCATAACATCATAGAATAGTGGATGGTGGATATACTGGAGGATATTGGATGCTCGTGCATTGTTGAGTAATGGGATGCTCGTGCATTCGTGAGTGATGGGATTCAAAAACACAGATTGAATAAGCGTCTATGGCCAAAATGCGCATGAGCGGCAGGCGTGAACCCCAAATGATGGAAAGTTCCAATCTCTCAAGGGATCAAGCGACCGCTGATAGTAGATTCAAGATTGTCTTTGAGATCATTCAGATTGACCGAGAACAAAAAGCCTCTTGTTATAGACAAAAAGGGGAGGCATTATCGGCCTACAAATTTTGCCCACCAATTAATTTGAAGTGGGATATGACAAAGCTGTGGGTTGAGAATAAGACCTAGTAAACACATCCTATGGTTGGTGTATGGGCAGGTTAAGTTTGGGTTGAGTTATGTTTCCAATTAAGCGATATTTCAGATCGATTCAGTTTGGGTCTAATGAATTTTGGTTCGGGTAGACTTCGGATTAACTAAGGTGTGGTTCGGGTCAATTCAAGTTTTAGGTCCACTTTCGGGTGAACTTATTTTATGCATTGTGTCAGGTAAGGGTCTGGGTTATTCCGTTCAAGTACCGGAACTCAGATAAGTATTCCCACATATAGTTGTGATCAAACCATTCCACATTTTTCACACCAATTTGAATCGACCTAGTGATTGAATGGGCAGCCTGAGGAGTATTTCGATTATTGGCTCCTAAGTTAAGCATCTTGAAATTACCCCAACCTCTTGCTGTTTCTCTTGGGTTGTCTTCTTTTAGGCCATAGGCACGAGGCTATATTAATAGTGGCCTGAGCAAGGCCCTAGGACAAGTGTACAACCCAATACAAAGCCGAGGATGGAAATGTATTGAGTTTGAATCGGATGCATGTACATCCAAATCCGATAAATTATTACCTCTAAAAATCCAGTATGATGAACAGTTGCAGATTTAGATATTCAGGATATGACTGTCCATCTATTAACGTCATCATTAATGTACAATATTTAAAAAAAAAAGAAATCATATGATACGTATTATGGTAGCTTATTTTGTACAAACGTTTCGTCTCGCTTTTTTTATTTTTATTTTTTACAAACATTCTATTTTATAATTTTGCATTTGCGAAACTTGATATGCAATAATACTATTCTCCACTTTTTTACTTTAAAAAATGATAATCTACCACTCGTTTGTTCTATGTGATTCATCATATTTTGAATTTTATACATAAATTGTGGCGAAAGCGTAGAATTTTATAATTACCTACCATTTACTAAAAATACCAGCAGCGCGCTTTTGCTTAGAAATTGTTGTCATTGTATGAATAAAAATCGTTACGATATATCCTTTCAAGATATAAATTTGGTTTAAGGGAGGTGATTGAAAATATTTTTTTGGGTGTAGAAAAGGGCTCTAGCAAATTTGTTATTCTATAGTCACGTTGGCCAACTGGCCCTATAGTATCAGCATGGAAGGCATCTCTTAGCTTCAAGGGAGGTGATTGAAAATAAAAGAACCTTTCTCGAGTGGAATCTAGATTAGCTAATTAATCTATTTGTCACCTAATAAATAGCTGATATTCATTTGAACTCACAAAATCTGAAAACTTATGCAACATAGTTTTCAGCAACTCAATAGATACTAACATTATTTCCCAATTATTAGGATAAATGAATGCTCTTAAAATATAGTTTATGTTTTTTCCTTACTCTAATGGTACTACAGGAGAAAGAGGCAGTGGTTTTAGATAAAACTAGGAGATAAATAGATCAAGAGCGATTTTAGCATCTTTTCATAATTAATTTTACCTGGATTAAAAGCTGGATTTTTGTTTTATTGTAGTTTAGAAGTTATGGGTTGGATCAAGTGTATAAAAAGGTGTGCTTTGCTTAATTTCGATTTCACAATGTCGAATAGACTAAATGTCACTATCATCTTAACGATATGGTAAGATACAATACCCAAACTGCAATTCCTCTCCCCTACTTACAGGTGTTACTAAGGTTAGCTAACTCGGGCCCGAATCCAACACGGGCCCCAGTCCCACTCGGGTTTGACTTAGATAAAAGCTTGGTCATGCTCGACTTAAAGTTTAGGCTCGTACTTGACCCGGGCCCGAGTCCCATGAATGACGAATATCTCTTGAGAATATGATGAATATACGCAAAAGTAGATATATTTTGCAAATGAAGAATTTCGTTTATTTATGATGAATCTCTCTCTATATATACTTATGTGCATTATTTAGTTTTTTGGATCATATGAATAAATAAAAGTTTTTAAATCATTAGCTAATTTATTTTTTTTAATTGATGAAGTATTTGTTTAAAATTTTGAATTCATTGCAGTTATGTCGAATTCATCAAGATGTTGAATGGGCTATCAATCGAGAGGTATTGATTAATATCAAGCAGTGCATATTCGTCAATGTTAATCATTTATTTCCAACATGTGACCGGTATAATTAATGTTATAGAATAATTGTTATACGACTATTATCATTTTGTTGTACATTCGTAATCAAAGATAAAGTAATTCATTAGTCTATCCTAATTATTTTCACCAAAGTATAAGTAAATTTGAAAAAAGAAAGAGCAATCAAGTAAGTAAAGCTTCTAATCAAAACATTGTGTCACAAAATATATGTAAGTACACAAAATTCACTAGGATGTTGGAAAATTCATCAATGATATATGAATTCATCAGTTATGTCATCAAATTCATTGGTTGAGAGGTTGAGTTGTATGCACGTGCGTTTTGGCCATAGAGTAGGTACTCCTCGAAGTATAATATAATTTTTGTGCCAGGGTTGTAATTAGTATCCACGTGAATCTAGGAGTATAAACTCTCGCGTGTATATAATAGATATTACACTATGTTGGATTTGTACTTTATGCCTCACTCACATTAGGGTTAATTATTACGCTATGTTGGATTTGTACTATGGGCCTCGCTCCAATTAGGGTTAATTATAGCGCTTCCCTATATTTCCAGCCATATATAACATGCCAATGACCATTAACCTAGTTAACCTTTGGAACTGTTTTCCTTAAATTTTCTACTCTCCTTTCACGTAGCATCAACAATAACCCTAGAAAACAAAAATTATGGCCGCAATGAAGACAACCAAAGAGATGGCAGCCATTGATGGTTGTTAGCCTCAAGAGTTAATCATTGATATACTCCTGAGGCTGCCAGCTAAGACATTTGGTCGATTCAAGTCAGTGTGCAAAACTTGGAATGGTTTGATCTCAACTCCCAGCTTTGCCAAATCCCACTTGATCTCTCTTCTACCGCCACCACCAACGCCAACCTTGCATCGCTTCTGTTTGTCCTGCGAGGGGCCCTGCCTTTTCCAATTTTGCCAACCTTGTCGACCCGACAAACACAAAATTGCAAAATCTAAAAGTCATGACTATCATGTATTTATGAAGGTGCTCCTACCTATTGCATTCAGTGCATTAGCGGCAGATGTGTTGGAGCCTTTAGCAAGCCTGAGTGAATACTTCAGGAACATATGTGCAAGTGTCCTTCGTGAGGATCAACTTATGGAGATGCACCAACAAATTGCAATAATATTATGCAAATTGGAGACAATATTTCCTCCTAGTTTCTGGAATGTTATGAAACATCTTTCGGTGCATTTAGCACAAGAAGCTTACCTAGGTGGTCCAGTTCATTACCGATGGAGGTACCCCTTTGAAAGGTTCTTCAAGTGGCTCAAATAAAAGGCCTAGAATACATCTAAGCCTGAGAGTTCTATGGTGATAGCGTACCTCATCTATGAAATCCAAACATTTGGTTCTGACTACTTTGATGCAAATCTTCCATCCATGAACTCCACAATTTCAAGAAATGAAGTGTCGTACCAACATGGTCCTCCTACAACATTTATGGTATTCCAAATGAAGGGCACTTCATTTGGTAAATGTCGTAAACGTTATCTCACACAAGTTGAGTACAACGCTGCCCATCTGCACATATTGCTTAATTGTGATGAGGTGCAACCGTATCTACAGTAACTACACATTACACACTTTTAAATTATTATGGTACTTGTAATGAGAATAACAAGCATAATGTATCTGTAGGTACTTCCGTAATTGGATCACAACAGGACATGCTAATATGTTGCCTGAAGACATGGATAAAATTATTGAAGCCAAATTTCTAGAATGGTTCAAGCAAAATGTGTGTGCTTGTGCATACCCCATCTGTGTACTTTGCCTTATTTCATTACTTAATTCATTGCGAAAATTATCACGACATCCTAATTGCTTAGGAGTTTGCACATGGTACAGGTTTGTTGTTCACATGTATTCAATGATGAAAGGCAATCATGGTGATAACAAATGGCTGAAGGACCAATAAATATTGTGTAACCATTTACAGGATACAAAGTGCATGGGATAAAGTTTCATACTAGAACAAGAAGTATGAATAAGAAGACCTACTCATGTGGTGTTCTAGTGAAAGGAACTTCGGAAGGGATGGGAGCAGGGTGGATTACTATGGAGTGCTTAAGGAAGTACTCCAATTGGAGTACTTAGAGGAGCCCATAACACGATGCTTACTATTTCAGTGTGAATGGTATGATCCATCTAATCCTCGGGGTGCACGGTACTCCAAGTTGAACTGTACATATGAAATTAATATCCAATGCAAATATGCTAAGTATGACCCTTTCATCATTGGGGATGTTGCGTACCAAGTGTTTTACATCCCATACCTATGGGATATTCCTTATAAAGCAAATTCATGGGCTGCTTTGATGAATAAGCCCAGACAGTGTCCAAACATGCAAGGGGATGCGATTAACCCTAACCCTGTATTCCAGGAAAATGTAATGGTGTCAACTTCTCAACTTTCAGAAACCTTGTCACAAATTCTGGTTGATGTATCAAGGGTTATGGATGAAGTGCAAGTGGTTGATGTCGCCGCATCAGAAGACGAACAACCCCATGAGGTGGACGAGTTTGAGCAATGGAGTGGGATGATGCGGAAACAGATACCGAAAATGACGATGATGAAATACAGTACAAATCGGATGACGATGATGAGGATGATGTGGATGATGATACGGACATAGATAACGAAGAGGATCGGGATGAAGATGATGAATGTTAATTTACATTCATTGCGTCCCACTTAGGTTTTCTATGTATGCAGTTGTAATAGTGTCCTTGTACATTTTATGCAAGTCTCAAATGATATACTTTATGAACATGAACTTTTACTTTACATTGTTAATTAAAATGTGAGACTATTGTCTTCATTGATTTGCATTGTTACAATTGATTTGCAATAACTACTTTTCTATGTTAAAGATGATAGACAGAGATCCACGACGTCAGAGGCGCCGGAGAGGGGGTGCACGGCTTTCGGATGCAGATAGTCATTCGCTGAAGGTTGTGGGGGTGGGAGAGTGCACGTATGGCTCCTCTGTCAGAGTTCCATTGACTGGGGTAGATAGTACGTCCTTCATGCCTACCCCACGGGTTGATGCATGCATCGAGAACCCCTTTTTAGACCTGAACCAGGTCCCCGGACTCAACTTTTACAAGCATCCCATGCCAGAGACACCTCAGGGGCAGGAGGAGTGAATACGGCATTTTGGAACACTTTTGGGTAATTCATGCCATACAACGCAAACTTGATCATGAGCACGCTGGGAAGCATGCAACAGGGTCAACCATTGCTTCAGTCTCCTCTATACTCTACTCCACACCCTATTCCACATCCTGCTGTAGTAGCTACTCCACAACGTACTCCGGAGCCTCATGCGCAGGCTACATCATAGCAATCTGGAGGGCGTATATTGCCGTGGAGTGAGCATGAGGTGGCTGTTAGGGATAAGAGTCTAATAGAGCTGGAGGGAGACACATACCTGCTCTACTACCCTTCACTAAATATGAAATGCTACTTGTGTGCAATTCAATTGTAATAACCCAACCCTAACCCATATTTATTTATTTAAATCATATTTATTTATTTAATTAATCATGTTTATTCATTTAATTTATCATGTTTATGGATTTAATCACTCATGGTTATTTGTTTAACCAAATCATGTTTATTAATTCAATTACACTCAATTTGTATATTTACCAAATTACCTTATGCCATTTAAATTTTTCACATTCATTTACCGTATTTAATCATCCCGGTTTGAGGATATTTCATTTGGGTCCCATTTTGCAATTCAAGTTTCATTGATTGTTAATTCAAGTTTTGTTGATTGATTAAATTTTAGGTGAATCGATATTAGGCCTCGATGATTATGATTGAGCATTAAATTATTTTTCATAATGTCACAAAAAAATTTAATGTTTAGCCATGCAAAAATATTTGGACTCAAATTCATTAAGTTCGGCCCAATTCATTTGGGTCCGATTTACGGCCCGATTCATTTTATGTTAAAATTTTGGCCCGAAAATTTTGATGTGATTAAATTAAGTTAATTACTATCATTTGTGCATAATTTTAATTAGCAAAAAAGATATTTTGGAAGGATAAAATTCAGCCAAGTATTTTTGGGGTCATTCTAGCCAGGCAAACATAACAACACATACACACCCTCTCTCTCCTTTCTCCCTCTTCATGACAGCAGCTGCTGGCAGCCCTTCATGGGTGTTTTCCGGCCATCTTTCCGGCCAGCCCTGGTGGTTTTTGACCCCCTAACATCCTAGTACCTCAAGCTATCATCCTCCATCATCAAAACCCCTAAATCTTATCTCCATCTCAACTTTTTTGCAATCAAAGTGAGTAATCTTAAAGTTTGATCTTATTAGTTTTGATTTTTTATTTTAATTTTGATTCTTGTTTTGATGTTTATGATCATTGATCATGACGTTTTGATAAGAAATAAGAGTTACTTTAGTGTTGATCATGATGAAGTTGAGCTTGAATCATGCTAGGGTTTAGGGATGATCATGTTCATGCAAGCTTAAGTTAACACCATGTTTATGGATTGATTATGATGATTATGATAATTATTTTGTATTTGATTTTATAATATTTAGTTTTATTCATGATTATGATGATGTTTTTGATAATTTGGAATGATTTCAAGTGAGGACTTATGTGAAAAAGGAAGAAAAAACTAAACCAGTGAGGGCTGAAAATTTCAAGAAAACAGGGCAGATTTTGGCAATAAACTGGTAATGCACGGCCCAACCAAAAATTATGATTTTTGGTGGCTTGATAGTTCATTGTGTTAGCTTTCAAAGACCTCTTGAATCGCCTTAATCAGAGGTCTGTGAAAAAAGTTATGATCGTTTTACCAAAACTGTGCAGATTAAACCAAAAACTGGTACACTTGTGTTTTAGCCCTATTTTGGGAACCCTATTGTGGGAACCACATTTTGTGTTGTACATGAAAGCTTTTTGGGACTTCTTAATCTTTTCATATTGGGATTTTAGGTCTCCATTTGACATCTAGGGTGAAAGTTATGAATTTTTGAAATGAAATGACCTGCTTTGGTGCAAATTGGATTGTTATTGTAATTTCTGTGCAGCGTATACTTGGAGAAGAATTCTGAAAATTTTACTATCGATTGTGCATATTATTTTCGAATTTCCTATAATATTTCATGAATTTTGGTTTAGTATTTTGATTTTGGTGATTTTTAGTAGCATTTTGAGTAATTGTGTAAAGAGCAATAATAAAGATTAAGTGAGATTAATCATGCACTCATTTTGTGTATTTTGGGCCAAGCAAAGCAACATTATTTAAGGGAGAAATGAATATTCATTGGCTTTTATGGAGCTTTTAACTTGATTAATGAGAAAGAAGAAGATAAGTATACAATTTGGGAGTTTGTTTATGAGTTTTGAATCATTTATGAATTTTATAAAGAAAATACCACATTTAGTGAGTTTAATAGCTTCTATTGAGTTCAATAATTCATTTGGGGTGGAATTCTATATCTAATGGATTTATGAATGAAATATGATAAGTGGGGAGAGTTGTGACTCAGAAACTATATTTATGAGACCAAGTTATTACAGTTTATGCTATTTTAAATCAAGATATATGTCTCTTGGCCTCAAACCTTTATTACGTACTCACTTCAGAATATATCAAATGTATTTATCATCAAGCCAATCTAGTGTACTCGCTTTTATCTTGAATCAAGTTATACATCAGCAAGCCTTAAACCCATATCAGTAACCTATTTCAAAAAAGGCCACAACCACTCTCTCAATTGTCACCATCAAAGCCTTTTTCTTTGTAATCTCATTTATCTCATCGTGGACTATTTCACTTCTATTTACTTTATATTGGATTTAATTACTTTCATCAATTCAGTTTTGAAGTTATATTAAAGTACCCACGTTATGTATACCATTTAATTACTCAGTTTCTGTTACACATTTTTTTACTTACTCAATTATGCAAGTAAGGATCATTTACTGACTGCACATACTTACAATGACATTTATGGAACAGAGTTGAGGCCTAGTTATCGTTCCCCATTATGCATAAGTGTTATCAAGTCAGGACATATTTATCAAGTCAGATGACATTTATGAAACAGCTAACTTGTATCAAGTTAGATGATATTTTTAAAGACTCAAGGTACGTCCATTGCCTGTATCTTCAGAAAGCAAAACATGTTTATCAAGTTACAACTCTTAATAAGTTTATCAATGAATCAGTTTACACAGTGATTTGTCATTTAACTTGTGACCCCGTCAGTTATCATCTATAGGGCGTCAGCCCATCATTTACCCGCGCAGCTTCAGGCCAACTCTTAATCAGATTGGCAGGTGTAAAACTATGTATAGATCATATCATTATAAGGGGTTCACATCCAGATAATAATGAGCAATTCAGTTTCATATTACTCTCTCATTTTCATTGTTATTACGAACTAAATGAATTGCAAAAGCGGTATCCATCAACAGTGTTTCTATGCTCATTTTACCATACAAGAATGCATGTACTGAGTTTTTGCTCACATTTACGAATTGTTTTCATGTTTCCCATTTGAAGTAATGAAGTATCCCATGTTTCTCCATTTAGCAAGCCCTTTTGGAAGTCAACAGATGCTCACAGTGGATTCAGCATAGCATAAATATTGGAATCGACCTCAGGGTCAAATTAGGTCTATATTCAATATACTTGTGTAGTGTGGAGTGCAGGTTAGCGCATGGTATGATTAAGTCAATGGTATTGAAGTTGAACTATTATGGACTTTGGTCTTGAAGTATTTCAGTTTAATAGATTTTGCGATTGTGAACATGAGTTGTAAGATTAAATGGTTTCAGTGAGTCTTCTCCTTATCAGGACGGCGGTAGCGCCCTCTATTATTAAGTCTTCCACTGTAGTTTTCTATAAATCATATTATTAGCATTTTGGGGGCGTTACATCAATGTTAGTGATACTTTGTTCTTCAATATAATATGTTTATATGTTTTTCCGTTTCAGGTTCAAGCCCTACCAAGGAGTCACCAAACGTATTGGTGAGATCATGAAGGGGAAGTACCCAGGAGCTTGGCCAACTTGGGGGGAAGTCCCTATTCAATAGCGAGATTTGTGGTTCGCTAAATTCAAGGTACGTACTTTGTGTTACTAAGTTTCTTACCATTTACTTGTTTCGTGTGTTAATGTTGGAAGCATTTGAAAAACTTTATACTATACATGTTTTATTGTAAATATTTGCATTGTCAAAATAAGTTTTGAATAGTCCTACCTAATTTCATGTCGTAACTGCATATGTGGATCTTTTCGCAGAAATATTATTATTGGCTGCCTCAGCATGACAGACAAATGCGTAGAAATTTTGAAGTTAGCGGGACGAAACAGTTGAAGAATTTGTTTGCCTATGCACGCAAGTTGGGTAAGCTGCCAGATTGGGTGTCCCCGGACAATTGGGCACAGCTCCAAAAGTATTGGGAGGGCCCTGATTTTCAGAAGATAATCTCCCAGAATAAGAAAAACCGCAGTAGTGACCCTGAGGGCTTGGGTCCATCCTTGCACACATGCAGGTCAATCCCAATAACTGAGCGGCGCAGACGACTGGTGATTTATAATGTCAATATTCATGAACACACTCTTATTCAACGATTTATTACCTGTAACACAACCTACCTGCAATCTGTGCAGGCGACCTTACTTCAAAGGGAATCAACAGTTGATGAGTTGTGCAAGGACACCCACATGCGCAGGAAGAAGGACAATCAGAGCAATTAGGTGTGCAAAAATCGGAGTTGAGATTGGTAAGATTGAATTCAATTCACATTAAGATGAGTTTTCCAATTAAATATGGGTTCCAGTTAATAAATATTCCATTATACATTGTTTTTGTGTGAATATGCAGGAGGAACACAGAAAGAGATGGCAGGAGTACAGGTCCTCCCACTCCTCCACCGACGACAGTTCCCAAAGCCCTCCACTGTCTGAGCGTGACATTTGGGTTCAAGGAAATCTCACTAGCAAGGGTCGCGTGTATGGCTTTGGTGCTGAGGGAGTTGTGATGAAGCAGCGATCTCGCCTATCAGTTTCAAGTCGTTCGTCCTCTGTTAACAACTATGATGCACGCAAGATGGAGATGAGATTGAATGAGAGTGCTGTCAAAGCAGCGGAGGAGGCTTGCCAAAAAGAGATTCAAGACCTTCGCAAATAGGTCGAGGAGGAAATGAGGGCGAAGGAAGCTAAATTCCAATATGAGCTGGCTCAAGAAAAGGCTGCGAGGCAGCAAGATAAGGAGAAAGTTAAAAGCAAGATAAGTAAGCTCTGGAGGTTCTTCAAGAGTCAACAAGTTGGGTCCTCAACAGCACCGCCAGATACAACTCTTTCAGAAGATGATGATGAAGATGAGCCTGATCCATCCGACTTAAGTGATTCCTCCCATGATTAGTTACGATGTGTTTTAGTAGTTGAACAATTTTTGTTATGTTGGTTGATTACGCGTGTGGAACCTGTGTACGTACATTTTCAATCCTTCTAATGGCACTGTACGTTAATTTATGAATTTTATTATCTACATAATTTCACTTCGTTTGTTTCTTAACGTGCGATGACATTGATTAAAATTGGAAATGCTACATTTGGGAAAACATGTGAGTTCTTAATATTAGATTTTTAATCGCATTCGTAGAAATTTTTGATGGGATGCACAGCTTTCGTTAAAATTTTTGACGGACTCAGCCAGAACAACCCGTCAAAAATATTGCCCACACCTTATATCCCATTCGTGCAACAATTTTTGACGGACAGCTTAAGCGGTCAAAATTTCGGTCAAAATACTGGTTTGATGGGAAATGAGTCCATCAAAAAATTTGTCGAAATCGTACTAGCGAGGTGTCAGACCATCAAAAAGGGTTGTCAGAAAAACTTTGACGGATTGTCAGCCCGTTAAAAACTATCCGTTAAAATTTTTGATGGATCAATCAAAAAAATCATTTCGACGAAGCGTTTTTTGACTAACATTCTTTCCGTCAAAAATTTCACTTTCCATCAAAAACTCCACTTTTTCCGGTCAAAAATTCCGTCAAAAACTATTAGTGTATAATTATATTCCTTGCCAAATACCTATTAGTGTTGTATCAAGGTTAGGAAACTTGATAGCTATGTTAGTGTAGTAGGTGGCTAGGGCTACGTGAGGGTCGATGAGGCTTCCCCTCAAGTTGGAGCATGCGGATTGACAATGCCCAACTTGCCTAGAAGAAGATGAAACTGTTTGTTGCCCAGTGCTTTCGTGAAGATATCGGCCAGTTGATATTTAGAAGGAACATAGTTGACATTCAGCTCTCCTGAAACGATCCGTTCTCCAACAAAGTGCAGTCAATTTCAATATATTTAGTCCGCTCATGGAAAACAGGATTCTTGGCAATGTGTAAGGTGGTCTGGTTATCACAAAACAGTTTGATTGGATGCGCCATAAATACCCCTAAGGATGCAAGAAGGGATTTAAGCCAAATCAACTCACTAGTAACCATGGCCATGGCACGGTATTGTGCTTCAGCTGATGAATCGAGAGACAGTAGTATGTTTCTTTGTTTTCCATGAAATAGGAGATCGCCCTAGTGTCACAAAATATCCAGTAAGCGAGCGTCGAGTAAGAGGATAAGCCCCCCAGTCGGCATCACAATAAGTGTATAACTGTAGATCACAATTACTCCGAAGAAATAACCCTTGTCTAGGATTGCCTTTTAAATACTTGATAACTTGCCTGGCTGCCTCCCAATGTTCTTCCTTTGGCACTTGCATAAACTAGGATAAGATATGGACTAAATAAGATAGTTCAGGACGATTCAAAGTGAGATAGATTAACTGTCCTATAAGCCGCCGGTATTGTGTCAAGTTGGTACGTAGCTTACCCGAAGCGAGTTCCAGTTTGTGGTTGGTCTCCATGGGGAAGTCAACAGGCTTTGCACCCAATAAACCACATTCATCGATGATTTCCAATGCATACTTCTGCTGACTAAGAAACATATCATCCGAATTCCGGGCAACTGCTATGCCTAGGAAGTATTTTAATCGTCCCAAGTCCTTGATATGAAAACAAGTATTCAGATAAGTCTTGAACTAGTCACAGAGTGCAGCATTGTTTCCTGCTAGAATAAGATCATCCACATATACTAATAATGCCATGTAATGATCTCCCCTTTTATAAGTAAAAAGAGAATAGTCAGCATAAGACCTCACAAAACCATATTTAAGAAGTTTGGAGGATAGCTTGGCAAACCACTGCATTGGTGCCTGTTTCAACCCATAAAAGGATTTATGTAATCGACAAACCTTGGTCGATGTAGGAGAATGAAAACCAGGAGGCAAGTTCATATATATTTCCGCTTCTAAGTCTCCATGTAGGAACACATTGTGAACATCTATCTGATGCAAATCCCAACCTTTAGCAGCTGCAACTAACAAAAAAACATTGAACACTGGTCATCTTTGCCACTGGAGCAAAGGTTTCATTGTAGTCGAAGCCCTCAATTTGTTCATCACCATGAATGACGAGACGAGCCTTGTATCTCTCAATGATGCCATCTGAATGGTATTTTACTTTGTAGACCCATTTGCAGTTAATGGGTTTTTTCCCAGGTGGTAATTCCACAAGACTCCAAGTATTGTTATGTTCTAAGGCTTCAATTTCCTTTGCCGTAACCTCTCTCCATTCAGCACTTTTAACTGCTTCATGAAAAAACTTGGGCTCGACAATCTTACAAATATTAGCCAAATAACATCTATGCGCTTTTGAAAAATTATTGCATGCAACATAATTAGCTATGGGATAAGGCTTACCAGAAGGAATCTTTTAAGGTGATGATACCGAAGAAGATGTGGTCTTGATGCTGGTGTTATAGCAAACGTAGTCATGAAGATGGCCTGGTGGTTTCCTATCTCTTCTCGGTCTGGCAGCCTCAATCGAAGTGGGTTGCGTAGACGTAGGCCTAGTCACAGCTGTTGGCTCGTTTTCAGGCCCTGGTGAGATTTCCGTGCTGGACTCGGCGTGTCTCCTTGCATCAGTCCCAGGCCCAGTTGGCAACACGGTTAAGCTTGATCCGTTGGGCTAGGCTCTCACCCTGTCATTGACCATGGGAACCGAAGACCCAGTCCCACTATCGATACCCAATTGGAGATCGGGCCCATCACTAGGCGAGGACACGTCCTGGGCCACTCGGTTGGATGCTTCGTGCGGTCCAACCTGCCCAGATTCTTATTGTAGCCTCTCTGGTGGATTGGGCTTAATCCGAATTTCCCATAAATCATCACCTGTAAAATTCATTCCATTAGATGGAACATGTGCTGATTTTTCTGCCTACTTGCATTCTGTAAAAGGGAATGTATCTTCCTGAAATATTACATCCCTACTTATAAAAATATCAGCAGTCTCAATATCGTATACCTTCCAACCTTTTTTACCATACGGGTACCCAATAAATGCGCACTTCCTTCCCCGAGCACCAAATTTATCTTTATGCCTTTGATAATGATGTACATAATATAAACAACCAAAAACCTTTATATGTTCATAAGATGGTTTGAGTTTGAATAAAACCTCATAAGGTGTCTTTCCTTTTAGGATTGGGGATGGTGTCCGATTGATTAGGTAAGCAGCTGCAAGGACACACTCCCCCCAAAAATCAATGGATAGTTTGGCTTGAAAACGCAAGGCTCAAGTAACATTTAATATATGCCTATGTTTTCTTTCAACCCTACCATTTTGTTATGGTGTATCTACACAACTAATCTGGTGTACTACTCCTTTTTCAGCATAAAACTTTTTCATTGGTCCTAATGTGAACTCGCTTCCATTATCACTCCGAATGGTCTTAACTCTAGTCTCAAACTGGGTTTCAACCATAGCACAAAAATCCTTCACTATCTGGGAGGCCTCGCTTTTTTCTTTCATAAGGTAAACCCAAACACCCCTAGAAGCATCATCCACAATAGTAAGAAAATATTGAGCACCACAAAACGATCTCGTGCAATATGCACCACAAATATCACAATGAATTAGATCGAAGCAATTGATAGCATTATTCTCACTAACAGGAAAGCTAGCACGAGTATGTTTTGCCCGACAACATACATCACATAAACTATACTTACTATTAGGAATGCTTTGAAAACTATCAGAAAAATTTCACAAAACTTGGTGTGAAGGATGTCCGAGACGGCGGTGCCAAAGTTCATACGTAGAGACCTTGGTAACTTGAGCTCCATCAGTCGGTTTATTCCTGTAATAATATACCCCCCTTCTTGACTCAGCCACACCAATCAGGTTCCTCGTAGTAAGGTCCTGTATCACACACAGTTTTGGGGTGAATGTCACAGTGCAATAAATATCATTAAGTAATTGCGCAATAGATATTAGACTGCATTTAAGATTAGGGACATAAAGAACATCACGTAACGTTAACTTAGGATTTAGATATACCAATCCCCTTTTTACGGCTAACGTTTGTGTCCCATTCGGCAACTCTACGGGTATTGGTTCAATGTTACATACATTATGCAAGAGATTTTCGATTCCTGTCATGTGGCAGGATGCCCACTATCAAGGAGCCAAACACCATCACCTGAAAGCTTATCAAGGTTAGACTTTGGAGTCTCGATTAGAGTCAAAAGCCTTTGTACCTGCTCGGCGGTGAAGTTGGGAACTTTGTGCTCCTCTAGGCCGTGTTCGTTGCACAGCAGGTTGCACTGCATTGGCAGCTTCTCAGCTCCCACGTCCGCGGCCAGCTCCTCCGTGACCCGCATCACGTCCGCCACATGCCCGACCTCGGCCACCCCTTCCTCCCCGGCTAGCGGGGTAACCAACGAGCTCATAACAGTTACGTTCTTCATGCCCATACTTCCCACAATGTGTACATGTAGGTCTTGCGTGCGAACTTTGGGGTTTTGCTTGATGCGACACCGCAAACACAGCCGCAAACACAGCCATGGTGTCTTGCCTATTGTCTCATACAGTCATTACTCTTCTATGATTCTCTTCTTGTTACACCATATTGAAAATTTTATCCAAGGAAGAAAGGGAGCCAAGGTCTAAAATCTGACTTCGTACGGTTGAAAAAGAATTGTCATCCAATCCCATTAGGAATTGGTGTGCTTTGTCATCTTCAATAAATTTTGCGATTTTTGATGCTGCCCCACACTTACATGCCGGAATTTCCACATAATTTCTGATTTCATTCCATAATCCTACAAGTCTATTAAAAAACTCAACTACCTCTTGCTTATCTTATTTACAAGAGGCGATTTGAGCCTTTAAGTGATGTGTTTTGGGCACATTTGGCACCGAATAGCAGTTATGAATATTTTCCCATAAAATTTGGGAGATTTAACATAAGCGAAACTCGTATGTAGCCTTAGATCGATCACGTTCATTATCCAAGACGTGACCATGGAGTTCACCATGATCCATGCTCTTCCCTCAGGTGAGCTTTTATCTGTTGGCTCAGTTATTGTTCCATCTATGAAATCAATTTTGTTCTTGGCCAACAGAGCTGTTTGTACGGCTTGTTCCCATAGCTCGCAGTTCCTTCCATCAAACTTAATTGTGGTGATGATCGCTCTAGGTGAGTCTGAAGGATGTAAGAAATATGGTGATTGAGCATCTATAATAAAATAAAAGGTGGTTTCTTGCCATCATCACCCATAGTCTCAGTCCTTGACGCAAGGGATTTTTTTTTGAATGAACTTAATATTCCAGGATCGGCTCTGATACCATGAAAGAAATCGTAAAAGAGGAATCGAGATGAATGAAGTCTGTGTCTATATTATTACCTATGAACTGAACATCCATGAGTATATATACAAGAGGAAGCCTCGTCGACTCTCACGTAGCCCTAGCCGCCTGCTACGCTAACGTAGCTATCAAGTTTCCTAACCTTGATACGACACTAATAGGTATTTGGCAAGGAATATAATTATACAAACCTACCATAATACAATAATACAATAATTCCTTAATACACCCCTACTTAGTCCATTATGTATAGACCTGGCAAGAACTGACCCGACCCAAAAACCCGACCCGAACCAGATCCAAAGTTTTGGGTTTTGAACACGATTTTCTCGACCCGAACTCGAAATAAACCGAACCCAAAAAACCCACAAATTTTTAGGTCAAACCCGGCCTGACCCGAACCTACCCGCTCAACTCGAATATTATATCCTTATTTTTGATTTTTCTTTAGTTTTTACCCTTAACAATTCTAGATTTTCATTGTAATGAATCGGTTAGAGATACGCTTTATAACTATCGCATCTCTTCGCAAATTAGACGATAGTAACCGTTCTTTCCCAAAATTATTATTTTCCAACCCAAAAGTCAATCATACCACAAGGACCACTTGAGCAGGACCAACACCTCTAGATACTAATTTTTATGAACTCATGCCACTTTTAAAAGTTCAAATACTTAACAGAAACAAATAATGAAACTCAAACCTATTAGAGCGTTAGGGCAGTTTCGGGTCAGGATTCTGCCATAACTTACATATATAAACCATATCTTCATCTACAAAACTCATATGGAGGTGCTTAAATATAATACAGAAAGGTATTTTTGTCAAATGCAACGTTTATTTTAAGAACATTCTTGAAACTCCAGAAAAACAGACTTAAAACTTCATTTCTTTTTACACAACTAGTTTCAATCCAGAGTTGTGCAGTCTTGGGAGAAAATTTATTCCTCCCTCTTTTTAAGCCCAAAATTCATGATTCGAAATTATTATGAGAACAGACTGATAGATCTACATTCATGAATTTTTTAACGATTTCTAGGATATCACATAAAAGCAGTTTAATCGGTGAAGTGAGCATTGCAGGGGCAGTTTCTGGTACTGACTAACCCTAAATTCTATGCATAAAATTACATCTTTCATACAACCTAACTCACCCAAATTAATCTAAAACAACTCCTACTCATCAATGGAAACTCTAAAATTAATAAAACCTATCCAAGCCCCCATTCAAGAGAGGTTTTGAGGAGAAAGTTTTCTATTTACCTTGAATATAAGAGTGAGAGGCGAGATGCTTGTATTTAGGCTTTCAAACTACACCAAAATCTAAGAATCATATTGCAACATGAAAAAGAAGTATTTAGAGCTTAGAAACTGGGTGAATTTCCCGTAAAAATCAATTCTTTATGAGCATAAAAACTTTAAATTCAAACATGCCAAAAAGAAACCTAAACTTTTTCACCCAAAATCAAGGAGAAATGAGGCTTGGTGGCTTAGCTGGGTGACAAGGTGGGCAGGCGGTAGCCTGGTGGTGGTGGCGGCCATCAATTGGTGGAGGCTATGGCCGGAGGGAAGAGGCAGAGTGAGTGTTAGGGTTGTGGGTAGACGAGAGAGAAGTGAGATGAGAGTAATGGAGGGGGTGTGAATTCACGTAATAATAAGATGCAGATTTTTTTTTTGGGTTTGAACTCAGGCAACTCAAAGAGGCGGGAGAGGGAGTATCTAGTAAGGTTTGCAAAATTTGAATATTAGCGGATTTTTAATATCCTAACCACAAAATACCTCCCTATTAAAAATCTTTGAAATTTGAACTTTTGAGAGATAACTCTAAATAATAAAATTTGAATTCCTCAAACAAAATTCATATTGCGAAAATCCAAAAAAAAATTAATTTTATAATTTTATATGTAAAATTAAAATTAATAATTTTTCATCAAAAGCTTGGATCAGGCCTTAAATGAAAAATGTGCTCGTCCCGAAATTCTAGCTAAATGAAGATTTTATCTAAATATTACCTACGAGCTCAAGTGACTAATGACCATCTTAACCCTTCTTAGGGGATGATAAATATAAATTTTTGAGGTTTTACAGCTGGCACGTTCCCTGCCTCAACTAGCAACCAAGTATCGGATTAGCTCATAGCAACCACATTCTTCATGGCCATTCTTCCCGCAATGCTTGCACGAGACCCTTTCGGCCTGTTGTTGTTTCAACACTTGAGTGACCGCAAAAGCAGCCCCCACTTTGTATTTTTTGGTCTCGGGTTATCATGCCCTATTTATGGTTCTCTTCCTGATAAAGATTTTTTCAAGCAAGGGCAAAGGATCCATACCAAGTATTTGATTTCGGATCCTTGAAAATGATTCAGAGTCGAGACACGTCAAGAATTGATGGACCTTTTCTTCTTCTATCATCTTGGTCATCTTTTCGGCTGCCCCACAAGTGCCAGTTGGGATCTTTGCATAATTGTCGAGTTCATTCCATAAACTCATCAGTTTCAAAAAAATTCCATAATTTATGCCCTTCCTACTTACATAAGGCTCTATCCGCCTTGAGTTGGTGTATACTAGGCGCATTCGGAATTGAGTATCTCTTGTGAATATTTTCCCACATCTTTTGTGTCGAATCTACATACGCCACACTCGTATGCAGCCTGGGATCTATTACATTCCTGATCCATGATGTGATCATGGCATTAACCATCTCCCAGGCATTGACTTCCGCCGAAAAAATTCCTCCTTTCACCACTGGTTTGGTTATTTTTCCAATCCATAAAGGCTAGTTTGTTATTGGCCTTAAGTGTTGTTCTGATAACTTATTCCCACAAACGATAGTTCTTTCCATTGAACTTAATTGTGATTATTATAGATCCAGGTGAATTTGAAAGATGAAGAAAGTATGATTGGTATCAATAATAAAGTCTTCACGCTTTGGCTCTTGATCTTTTGGTTCATCATCTTTACCTATAGCTTTCCCTTTTTCTTTTCTTTTTTTTTTTTGGGTTTTGACGTACAACATAGAGATTAGTTTTTGTGTTCTTATGATCTGATACCATGAGAAGCAAGTAAACGAAGGAGAGAAAACTCAGCAAAATGTTTTTGTGTTGTCTTCATGAGAGCCGCAGCCTTTGTGTACATAAATATACCAAAGCAAATACAAGCAATGCAAATCCAAGTGCTTGCCGCCTAACTAAGCTGGCTGCCTAACCCTAGCTTAGGGGGGAAGTAATATTAATCCATAAAATACAAATAAAATATTAACATAATAATCTCATCAAGTTTGTTTATTAGTTATCTTGGTAAAGTTCACTAAGAGTGATTATATTTTTTCATTGTATCAATGTTGTTCCTGAAGATTGATTAGTTTGTTCATTGGTTGTCCAAATAATATTGATTGGAATTGGGTTATTTATCCACTAGATATATAAAGAATGTCAACTAACTCAATCCGATTGACTATATTTTAACATCCATTAGCTATGTACTACACGATTGTTAGAAATATTATGCTAAATTAAAGGGTAAAATTCAAACTATTGAACAATTATCAATACAAACTTCCGTTTATTGATGATAAAATTTACAAATCTTAATAATCAAACTATGACCACAAAATGAACAACTTGTAGCACGTGAAATCTAAGAGGGGGGAACCAAAAAGTTGAAAAGCTAGGAACTATGCTCAATCAAGCATATCCCTGCTTCAAATACTTTATCTCACTCGCCTTCAATTCTCCCTCTTTTTTTCACTGCACTGCTTCATTGTCTGTATCTCAACGGTGAATTGGTGACACTGATTCTGCTGTTACTCAAGAACAAATTTTAATCCAGTTAATGCGATTAACATAGAAAAAACCAAAATGAAAAGTTTGCACTTTATTTATAATTAGGGGTGAATACTTAATATAATGACCAAAATCAAATGAATTTTTTAGAATATAATCATATATATATATGTGTGTGTGTATATATATATAAGTGAATACGAATGTTGCGGTCATGACGCACGTCCTCTGAGCATTTGTTACGATTTTATTTAGAAGTAAAAGCTTGAATAATATGTGATTTAAATTCTTTAATGAATAGTATCTTTTTAACTGCTTCAATAAAGAAAAAAGGAAATAAATTATGGATATTTCAATATTATTATTTCTAAAAATTGAAATTATAAAATTAATTATAATATCTGTAAAAATATTTTAGCTAAAATTTTAAAACAAATCGTGCATAGTACCTTCAATTCCTTGTCTATATGTGCTTGTGTTTGCCCTTCTAGTTGTACAGCCATGACCTTTTTACAAATAGTGATTTGCAGAAATCTATGCACTTTGGTAGCAGCTGCAGCAAAAAAAGTGAATTGAACTCGGGTGAGGTTGATTAGGGATGGCAATATAGTCCGAATTCGATGCAAATCCAATCTGATCTGTGGCAAAATTATCCGATTCGAATCCGATAAAAAATAATTTGATTCAAAATCTAATAAAAATAATCAGAATCTGACTTCGATTCGAGCGGACTTGGAGGAGAGTCCATCCGATCCGATTAACATTCGATCCGATATATTTTTTAATAATTTTAACTTTTTTTGAAAATAGAAAAATCCTAATATGATAGCCCTCAAAAAATCTGTATAAGGCCCACACTCTATATGCTGTACACTCTTTTTTCTTAGCTAATTTCCTCCTCTCTCCCGATATTTTTCTCACTCTCTCATCTTTTTCAATCAAAGTCGTACTTTGTCCATTTCATTCAACTATTATACTATTATCTATCTCTTTCACTCTAAAGTGAATTTGCATTCTCTTTTTCTAAAACTTTTTTACTTTAATATATTAAAATGTTTAATATAAAAAGTTATTTGACATTAAAGAGGTATTTAATATTGCACTTACAAGTGAACAAAAACAAGGTTGGAAATAAAAAAATTGTGCAAATATTGAATAAAAATATATAATCGGATTATGTCCGATTATATCCAGATTTAATTTGATTCGAAACCAATCCGAATCTGATTTAACATCCAATCTGATGGAGTCGGATTTGGATCGGATTTTCAAATTCGATTATTAATTAGATCGGATTTGAATATCCATACATCCGATCCGAATTCGATCCGTTGCCATCCCTAAGATTGAGGGTGTTCGAAGTGCCGATTTTCTAATCTTGAAGTTCCATGTTGGTGATTTTTCCAAGGCCCAATCTTTCGGCAAAGAAGAGATGGAGAGGAGATGAATGCCTAGGAAAGAACCAAGAAGCAGGGTAGTGCTTGAATCTATCGTGGTACCGTCAGAGTTGGCTACTATATTTTTTTAATAATTGCCGTCTCTCTCCCCGTATATATATACATATATATATATATATATATAGAGAGAGAGAGAGAGAGAGAGAGAGAGAGAGAGAGAGGCGGATCTACGGTTTTGAATTAGGAGTGTCCACCTATAAACATTTATCGCCATGTGTACTATGAAATAAATTTATACAATACATGAAATATTACAACAATGTACTATTACAACTATCTTTTATGTTTTTTCATTTTTTGGGATCGATACATGATAGAATCATTAGACACTGAGTCAAATATATCTTTTTCTACATAACAAACCAAGCAATCATTTAAAAATGAATCACACATTCGATTCCGAAGTCTATTTTTAACGATTTTCATTGCCAAGAAAGCCCTTTCCACCGTTGCGGTGGATACCGGCAGTATCAATGCCAACTTCAATAGCCTAACCACCAATTGGTAGGTAATGTCTTTCTTTGTCCCCACCATCTCTCTACAAAGATCATCAAGCCCTTTCAAGTCCTGAAAAGCTTCATCAGATTTTACATCAAGAACATAATTAGCAAGTTAATGTTCAAGTGTTGTAATCTCAAAATCAGAAAAATCATTGGGATAAAATTGCGCTAATTTAACCAGCTTAAATTGGTCAAAAGCGCTAAATTGATCACATGGACTTAAACAAGCCACAAGTAAGAAACTCGGTGTTCATCTCACTGAAGCGACGTCTAAGCTCTTCAAGATGCCGATCCACAACTGTGTAGAACACTTCCACCCGATAACGGAACACATAAGTCTACTCCTCAACATTACGTCATGATCTCCCTGGAATAACCTATTTATCATCCATGTTTGGAAGAAGAATCTTATGTTTCACGTAAAAAGTGCGTATTTTATCCATAAGAGAGTCCCACCCATCCTTTCTCGTCGATTCCAATGACTTCCTTGTGACTTGGACAAGTTTCATAGCATTTGCAATATTTTGATCCTTTTTCTGCAAAACTTGTGAAAGATCATGTGTGATGACCAAAATATTCAACATAATTGAAGAGTGAAAGCAAAATTGAAGGAACTCAAATAAGCTATTCGCGAAGTAGTATCATTTCTTATAGTTGAGATCTCCCCTTCAAGTTCGATAAGCTCAAGCACATCCAGTATAGAATCAAACAGTAGATTCACATTCAGTAGTGATTTGTAGTGAGATCCCTAGCGTATATCATCGGCCCTTATAGGAGCAAGTTATTGATTTAACCCACGCCCAGTTTCAATCTCATCATTCTTCAATGCCTCCATAACTCTTTCAACTTGTTTATCATGCAAAAGATCATGTCGTTTACAAGAAGCTCCCACAACATTTAAAAGTTTATCAATTTCATTAAAAAGATCTCCAACATAATTATTGTCTCTTGAAAAAGCTACCAATGTAAGTTGAAGTTGATGAGAAAAATAATGAATCGAATAGGCACATTTATTCTCATTCAAGATCAATGTCTTAAGCCCATTGAATTTACCTTGCATATTCCTTCCCCCATCATAATATTGAGAATGCACCATTGACAAACTCAATCTATGTTCTGCCAACAAATAGTCAATTTTAGCTTTCAAAGATAAAGAAGAAGTGTCTTGAACTTGTACAACACCAACGAACCATTCCTTAACGATTTCTGTTTTATTAACAAAATGAAGAACAACACCCATTTGCTCTTTATGAGACACATCTCCAGACTCATCAACTAATAAACCGAAGACATCATCTTTAAATTCTTCCATGATGGCATTTGGTGTTTCTTTAGTAGTAGCAGCATGCACAATATCTTTTTGGATAAAATGTGATACTAATTTCTCACTTTTGGCAGCATTATCCAACACAACATTGGTTATGAGTTCATTCAAATTTCCAGCAAATTTCACAAGTTCAAGAAAGTTCCCTCTATTTTCAGACTCTTCAAATTCATCATGACCACAAAAAGGTAAACCTTGACACAACAAGTATCTTGAGCAAGAAATAAAAGTATTCAAACGAAGTTATATTTCTTTCTAGTTTCTTCATCATCTCTATCTAAAGCAACTTCAATGGATTGTCTTACCCTCCTTAAGTTTTCATAATCTCTCAAAACTTTGTTGTGAACACTATTAAAGTCACCAACATGATTATCGAATGAGTCAAGCTTATTCCAAGTTGAGAATCCCATCCGAATAAACTCTCCACTTTGATTTTCTCTAACATTAGCAAACAAGTAGCAATATAAACAAAAAGCAGCATCTTTACGTATGCTATATTCCAACCAAGTCCCATACTTTTCCAACCAAGACGGATTAAAACGATGCATCTTCCTCTAATTAGTTTTTGTGGAAACTTACGAGTACGAGGCTGGATCCATTAGCTATGTAGTATCTTCTTATTTCATTTTGTAGATTGGGAGGATACTCTGAAATCATTTTTCTCAATCTAAGATTCATCGGAAGAGTACTCAAATCAAACTCACTCCCTCTAAAAGATTGACCCCCACTTGGTTCATTATCTCTATTTTTGCTATGAATATTAGATTCACCCTCATTTCCCCCATCTCTTTGACACTCGTTAATATTAGAACCAACTCAACTACCACTTGCATTATTTTTTCCGTCTTTTTCAGGTTGTTTCCTTTTCAAATATCTTAAAATGGAATTGGATCGATCCATATATACTAGAGGGGAAAAAAAAAAGAACATGAAACTTAGAAATTATGTTCACTTAGTTAAAACAACTAGCTAATATTATCATTATTCATGAAATCATCCATATTTCCATGCTTTACTTTTCATTTAAATTATGTACATGAATTAATCAATGGAAAATAATAAACATGCAATTTCCAATTAACTCTTTCACTAATTGATTTTAGGGATATTCATCAACCAATTTCCATCAAGAAGCAACAACTTTCACTAATTCATTAACAAATAAAAATTAACAAATAACAATTGACAATTGCATATGAATTCTAAGAATGTTCATCAACCAACTCCACAATTACAAATCCACCCAAATTGGCACTTAATTTCACAATCTAATTTGTCCACCAAGGCCTAGAATCAAACATAGAAATTCAACTTGAGTATGAAAAATTAATCAAAAAACAGAAAGTTTGGAAAGAACAAATGAAAACAAACCTAATTGATTAATGAGTCGATGTAGATGTTTGGCGTTGAATTGTTGAACAATTTACTAATCAATTGCAATCTACAAAACATAATTTGAGAACAAGCAATTAGAAACCATTAAAACAACAGATGATGAAAATTGAAACCCTAAATATATAACCCAACTAGGCAACTAACCTTGCTAACTTGCTGTGGCCTTTGTGACTGACGGTGGAGTAGGTGAGTGGTGATTGACGGTGTGGAGCTGTGGAGCGTGGTCAGCCGGTGGTGTCTACAGCGGCTGGAGGCCTGGAGTGTGGCTGTGGGCACTTGGCAGAGTCGGCAGAGTCGGCAGACGCAGGTTGGGGTCTGGTCTCGGGGAGGAAGGTAGAGTGTGAGATTGAGAGTGGGAGTTTGGTGCTTTCAGTGAATGAGGGTCTGTTTGGGTAATTGGGTTTGCAATTGCCAGTCCAAAATGAGATCAATTTTTTTTTTTTTTAATTAAAGGCTGGCTGCCAAGCCTGGGTAGGAAAATGGGCCGCGTCCCATTTATTTCCACTGGTCCACTAGATTACTCAAGGTCAGAAACTCATATTTAAGATTTTTTTTGGTCTTTTTTAGGAGTGTCCACTTATCATATTTCTGTAGGATCCAAATAAGCCTAGTAGAGTTTCCTTTGGGCTAGGGGTGTCCATGGACACCCTTAGTCTTGTCAAAAATCCGCCCCAGTGTATATACATACATACACACACACATATACATACATACATACATATATATACACACACATATACCCATTAAAACAAAACGAGTCATTCTCATCTTGTGACAAATGTCCTTCCCAAATATTTTATTTTTAAAAAATAATCCCTTAATATAATGCAATAGTTCATGTCATTTTAAAAATAGAAAAATGAAAGTAATGTTATTTGTGTGCCATAAATTGGGACGCATTAAGTCCAAAAGATTTTATTTTCAAAAAGGAAGATATTTAATTAAAAAATTCAAGATATTAGTACGATTAAATACTCACGAAATTTTCGTACATACAATTCGCCTAAATCAACAATCATAAATTAGGGATGGGAATTTGAGTGAAGCAATGGACAGAGAAGGGTCAAAACTAGAGTTAGAAAAGTTTGATACGACATGATAGCATGTCTCGAACCCGACCTGAAGTTATTGAAGGAAATATGAACCGAACCGATTTCGACCCGAAATCGATACGATTTATCCATTTAGCCTGAAAGTATGTTATCTTTCAATTTTGAGTAAGTCTAAACTATTCTCAAGGCTGATCCAACCAGTGGCGGATCTAGAGTTTCAAATCAGGGGTGTCTGCTTATTAACTTTCATCACCATGTATACCGTAAAATAAAATTTAAACAATACACGAAATATTACAATAATCTACTATTACGATTGTCTTTTACGATTTTTCATTTTCTCGGATCAATACATGACGTTCAACTATTACAATTATATTTTATTTCCGAACAATGACACTACTTTTCATAAGCTACCAATTTACATATAAATAATTATGTTGTATTTCTGAAACTACTTTTATTACCCAGCATCATCTTCACCAGCTTTTCATCTAATAATATGATATCCTCATTGACAATACTGGTGATATAGCCACCCTGGCATAAATTGAGCTGAAATGAGTAGACGTCCAGGCACTAAATCCTAACCAGTACTATAAACCAAAACATATGAGTTCCCATTTCTGATAATAACTTTGAAGCTTCATTGGATAGCATTTTATGCGCAAGAAATGGTCATTCAGAAGTTCAAATTTTGTGTGGCAAACCAACAGAAGTTTCTAATAAAAACATCCCTTCAAAGAGGTAACAAATAGGACTCTCGAAACTAACAAAAAACCATTTCGTGCCTCAATAATCATAATTGAAAATACAATTTAACAATTCTCAACGATAATTTCCTGAATTAGCCACAAACAATGGCAAATCAAAAGTCAAATAAAACAAAAGGGCAAGTAAACTACCTGTAACAATTGAAGGGCCTTGGCATCAGTCTCAGAATCCCAGTCATCATGCCTTAGATTTTGAAAACCAAGATGAAACAAAGGATCGGATAAGTGATTTGTTTATAATAAGCAGGAATTCAAGTTCAAAAATTTGGGCATATCCAATCTACACTTAAACACAGATGAAAGAGAGAAAGCCCTTACAATAACTGCGACGATGACGATGTGAGTAGGCATGGCAGAGAGGGCGAGAAGAAGTGAGAGGGTTCGGGGAGGTCACTCGCTTGTCAAAGAATGAAGATGCCGAGGAGCTGAGGAGTGAGGAAGTCTGGGCCTTCTGGGCCCGTGGGCTCATTAATTAATTTTTTCCAAAAGAGAAATAAATGAAGCCTGGGAAGTTTAATTGGGTCGCGTACAGCACATGGCGGTCTATTAATGAATGTTCAAGTCAGCAAGCCTTCAAAGTCAGAAAAAAAAGGTTTTTTTGGCCTTTTTTTGGGGTTGTCTACCTATAATATATTTAAAACCTTCAAATAAGCAGATTAGAGATTTTTTTGGATTAGGGCTGTCCATGGACACCCTTAGGCTGGTCATAAATCCGCTTCTGGATTCAACTTTAACCCGTTTATTAAATAGGTCGATTCGAGTCGACCCGTTACTCAGCTCTAGTCAAAACTATGAATTTTTCATTTGGTGGCTGGATGTAGGAGTGCTCACAATTCATACGGAAGTTCTGTTTTTTTGTTTTTTAGTTTTTTAGTTTTTGTGTGTTGTTTGAGGAGTTGAACACATTTTACGGGTATGTTCAGTGTCTTTAATTTTTGATTGCAAAAACAAAAATATTAGGAGAGTATTATTTTTCTAATATTGTTGTATTTATATATGTAATATGTAGTCGGTCCTGATATTTCAAACAATATTATTCATATATAAAGTATATGTCATAATCATGAAGATGGATATCACTAATATTTGTCTATTGTTATATAGAGTTAATATTGTTAATAAGTGGGTGGATAATAAATATCAAAGTGGCTAATATTATTAATTTTCTTATGGTTTTTAACACAAATATGGAATATTAGAAACATTAGATACGATATGATAATGATTACAAATCTACATATACAAGACAATTCTGCCTCCATATTACCACAAATTAACCAAATTGATTTCAATTTTCACAATATAAGATTCCGAACTAATATATACAGTTTTCAGGTCGTAAGATTGTTTTACCTAACGAATGCCTTATTTCACTTATATGTCATCTTTCTATATTGATTGTCGTAACATCCTTGAAAGTGTATATTTTAGACCACCACTAGACCTGGCATAAATTGACCCCACCCGAACCCGCCCGAAAGTTTTGGGTTTTGAACACCATTTTCTCGACCTGAACCCAAAAAACCCGCAAATTTTTGAGTCAAACCCCACCCGAACCTGAACCCGAACCCGCCCGCTCGATCCGAATTTTATATACTTACTTTTTATTTTCTTTAATTTTTTTCGTTAACAATAATTTTTTTCATTATAACGAATCTTTTAAAGAGACATTATACAATTATCACATTCCTTCGCAAATTAGACAATGGTTCCTGTTTTTTCCCATAAGACAACATCATATACAACTTATAAATGGTACAATTTTAGAAAATGACCATGAAATAACTCTAATATTAAGAAAAATAATTTAGAATTAGATAAGTATTGAAAATGTGCGAGTCATACCGTTATATTCTTAGTAAAATGAATACTTCTCATCACATTTTAAATGAGATTATTCTATGACAATCTAAAATTTTGATTTTATACTTAATAGATAATTATAATATCTTGCGTGTATATAAATATTCTTTTCTTTGGATTCCTTCTAATTGGTCTTGAATCTGATGCAATGTTAGGCAATGAACCAACTTATGTTCGTGTTAGGATCGACGTACTAATAAAGCATGCCTGATTAGGTAATGGTAGGTTAATTAACGAAACATCAAATTATTAAACGAGCTATTAACGGGTTGAACCGCTGCGACTCGTTAACATGCTTTAAATGAGCCGACCAATGAATGAGCTGAGCAATTATTAATATTTTAATATATGGGCCAACCCATCCAAACGTAACTCATTGCTCACTCGCACATGAATTTCATATATCATGTTGAAAAGTTTGAATATTGTTGGTATTCTTTGAAGAAATTATAATTATAATACTTGTTCATTAAATACAAATAATTTTAAGCAATAAATATTCCGATTTTTTGATTTTGACAAAAAAGAAATAATTCAATAAAAAAGCGTCTCAAACCCATTGAGTTGATCCGAAACCCGTAAAACTGAAATACACCCGCCCGTTTTTATCTGAACCCGAAATACACCGAACACGCATTTTACCCGAACCCGAATACACCCGATACATATTTTCTTCTATTTCTTTAATTAGTGATTTAACCTAAGCCTAGGGTTTTGTTGAATTTTGTGCTTCTCTGACATTGGACTCTTGGTACATGATTCTGTGCAAAATTAGTTGCCACAATGAGAATGGTGCGAGCTTCTGAATTGAGTCTTGTCAATTTGGGTGAGAAAGCAAGAAACAAGTAGAATTTGTAGTCATTACTATCAACTTAGCTTGCTTTGATCTGCAACTCACAATTGTTTGCTCCTTTATTATTATTATTATTTTTATTGGTGACCTAATAATTCATAAAATCTTTAGCTTTGATTTGGTTATCGACTAGGATTTCGTACAATTATTCTTCAAATTTCCGTTTTGTCATATCTCAAATTCAGGTTAACATTGGTTTGAATACTCATGAACCTCACAGTTAAACATATTTACTTAATTTTACTCTGTAATTTTATTCCATTATTTATGTAAATAAATCGTGGAAGTAGTTTATGAGTTTTCTAGTAATCAAATATCATTAATTAATTAAATATCATTAAATTAACCCTGCCTCACATATTCTCTCCCATCACGCCCCCGCCCCCCAACACTCCACTGCTTCATCTTCATCTTTCTCACAACCCCTTCAATTTCAATTTCCCTTCTACTTCTATTTCCCTTCTACTTCGTTTGCCTCCTCTTACCCTTGACTAACACTCATCATTCACCATTATGTGATAGCTTTTAAAATGTTAATCTCACAGTAGTGAAATTTGATATATTTCAATTTTAGTATCAAGAAAAGAAAGATTTTAATTTTCAAGTTTGATTATACAATAGCTTTCTAGACTAGAGTCATATATGATTACATATTAATTAATTTAGCCTCTTGTAATTATTAGACTTTTAGTTATAAGATTAATGAATTTTGTATGTAGCAAATTGACCAGTGTTGATTTTTTTAAAATTACATAATGTATACATTAGTCATCACGTCGCTTCACAAAAAATATCCTTCAAGTTCTGCAACTACTAATGATAATATCTTGCATCAATTTCACATACGATGCCGCATTGAAGACAGTTAAATTTTATATTATGCTCGCTATTTATTTACGACCCCTTCCTTAAAATCCTGACTTCGTCACTAAAATAGAGTGCCAACAACAAAATATGTACCATCTTTTGTAAGAAGATATTAATTATTTCAGTTTAAAGTAATAGTAACATTTATAAACTACATCGCTGTTTTACTAGCTTAAATAAAATAAAGTGCCAACAACAAAATATGTACTGCCTTTTTTAAGAAGATATTAATTATTTCAGTTTAAAAGTAATAGTTGCATTTATCAACTAAATCATTGTTTTATTAGCTTAAATGATGTTGCGGTTGAAATTGAACTGTTTAGCTTCGCGGTCAATATCATGGCACCTTGGCCCACCAAGGCAGAAGACATGTAAATTACTACTGGTGCCTCGAGCCTGTAGAAAAGAAATTGTCCACAAAAGATGAGAGAAAATTCAGTGAAAAAGAAAGAAGTTAATGAGCTAGCTATTAAACACAAATTGAAATAAAAAATATTATATGTGATGGCCATGGGTTGACTGGAAGCAAATGAATGAGAGAACATTACTTATTTTAAATTTCTAATAATGTTTAATTGGATGTAAATAATTTTATAATGTAACTAATTTTGTAATTGTATTTCTATTGTCTTGTTTGGTTCTCGAAAAAAGTGTTGTCAATAACAATTACCTTGGTAATTGCTATTATCACAAACTATGTAATATATTATCATGGATTATAGAGTTGATTGTATTACATTACGTTCAACCAAATATATCATAAGAGTTGTTATTAGAAACCCATATTCAGCCACCACTTCTCAGCCGTCACTATCTTATGTCAACATAAAGTAACAAGGATAATAGAGGATATTAGAGAATAAAATAAAAGATATAAAATTACATAATTTCAGATTGAAGACGTAGTATTGTGAATAAACCAGTAATAAAATTTCTTATCATGCTGAATTATTGCTCTTTTACCGACAAACTAAATTAAATTACCATCTCAATTAAATAACAATTATTGTCAACAAAATAAAGATGTGAAAAAACATACGAACGTAAGTTTTTTGAATCCAACAATTAAAAAGTAGCAAAATTTAGAGTGGAGGAGACTAACCTTAAGTTATGTGCAAACACACCATGTAAATCTAGCCTAAATCATGATAAACTCAAAACATTATATAGTTATTGCCAAGAAACAACATACAAAGGGAAAGTATGGACACACACGATGGAAAGAGTACTAGGGAAAGAAAATTAAGTACAGCACAAAAGTACAAATTCACAACAGTTCAATTAATAGACTCATTAAACATAATTAATCACTACAACATTCCGTCTAAATAGAGGCCGAAAAATAGAGACCGAAAAATTAAACGGTCTCTAATTAAAATTGGAGACCGAATTTAGAAACCGAATACTTTGGTATCAAATTGAAATCAATTCAGAGACTGAAATTAATAAACGGTCTCCACTGGACACCAAGACAATATTCGGTCTCAAATTTTGGAGACCAACTGTTCTTCTGGGTTCAATTAGAGACTAAGAAAAAAAAATTCGGTCTCAGATTTCGATACCAAAGTCAAGAATTGGTTTTGTTTAGAGATCGAAGGAATTTTTGGTCTCAGATTTAGACGCCAAATTCCCAACGCGGTTTCCATTAGAGACCAAACTAAGTTTCGGTCTCCAATTTTTCCACTTAGAGACCAAAAATTCCGGTCTCTAAGTTTGGAAAGAATTCCAGATTCTTCCTTTGCCAGAAGGCGGGATTTTTCGAAACCGAATTCAGGGACCAAAATGGACTTTGGACTCTAACTGAGACTGGTTTTTGAGTTGGACTCAAACGACATTACTTTTAGAGGCCAAATCCACACTTACGGTTTCACTTAGAGACCGTAAGGTCCCGGTCTCAAACTGTGGTCTCAGCATATGTTTTAATTTTTCTTCCCAGCTCGGTCTCCACAATTAATCCCACCCACTCGACCCTCTCTTCTCTGATCCTCGCACAGCCATATCGCACAGCAGCGCTCGATTCTGGTGATGGCAGTCGACATTCCGGCGACAAGGTTGGTGTTTTCCGGCTCCTCGTTCTCTGTATATTCTCCATATCCTAATAATTCTCACTCACAGTCTCTTGTTTTATGTGCATTGCAAGTAAATTACTGTTGACAGCTGGTTCAACCACGGTTTGGTGTTCCCGGCGGTGTTCCGGCGAGTTGTTCAGGCAAGTATTGTACTTTAGGTCTCTTTCTCTACCCCCAAAATCTCTGATTAGCATTTTTGATCCTAAGTTCCCCTGATCAGCATTTTCGATCCAATTGAATTGCTCCCATCATAGCTTTGTCTTCTCGCTCCCCTGATCCTTGTGGTTTAGACTATGCCCTGTCGGTATTTCACAAAATTTCAGCCTCCAGTTTCTTCATCATGTGGTGTTGTTTAATAAAGGGGGTTTATGTGATTGTGTGCCCATTAGACCATGTAATTCTATATGCCCAAATGCTTTGTGATTTGGGTATTTTTGATGGTATTGAAATTGCACTACCTTCAGTTGTTAAAGCTTGTGGGAGGTTGAAACATGCTCGTGAAGGCCAACAGGTTCATGAGCAGATTTTGCAGACCCATGTCAAGCTTGATCCATTTGTGTTGAATGCATTGATTAGGATGTATTCAGAGTTGGGGGGGCACGACAAGTGTTTGAGAAAATGCCTAACAGAGATGTTATTTCTTCGAACTCTATGCTCCTGCGATTGTTAATGTTCTTTCCGCGGTAGCTGATTTGGGTTTCATCGAGGAAGGCAAATGGCTGCACAATTATGTAACTGCAACTGGGATTAGTTTGAGCCTTGGGTTTATTGGGTCATCACTTATAGACATGTATTCAAAATGTGGGTATATAGAGGATGCTAAAGTCGTGATTAAGAGCATTTCTTATAGAAGAAATGTTGGAGATTAGAATTCTATGATCTCTGCTATTGCCCCTCAAGTTTCTTATAGAAGATATGTGGCCATTCTATTCATGGGGATGGGCTAATGTCTAATATTTCTAGTTAAATAGCTAGCACACTTGATGTTTTCTATCCAAAGATATCTACACCCCAGTTCAACAGCATACGTGATGTTTTTTATCTATTAAAGGTAATTTAATGTTTCGAGACCAAACCTTTCGGTCTCTAAATGGGCGCTGTGTTGTAGTGGAAACAATTTATACCGGTTATCTGTCCTTGGCATTATACAGAGATGAAAATTCTGCTCTGTTCTATGCTACTGAAATATCGGATTTGCACCTGATATTTCTTGATCTTCGTAATTTTCACTTGGCAGTTTGTTTCATTTGACATTGAAAAGCAAAACTGGTTGCAGGAAGAGGTGAGATTAGTTAGATCGGATTCTAAAGTATTGGTAATGTGAAGTGTCTAGTTCTGCAACATTATGTCTCACATCTTGTTTATGTGAATTTTTGTTTCTTTCTGGTATTTTCTAGGCTAGGTTAGGAGAGATGATAAAAAAGCTGCTTTGTGAGAAGGACTTGCACATGCAAAGACAGATATTGAATTTTCTTAATTGCAATGGCTTAAATTCCCTATCAAAAAAGTCCATTTTGCTCCTAGGATTCCATAATTCTTGTTGCTTATGATTAGCTCTGACTTACTAGTTTATTGATATTGCAGTCTGACTTGAAGGTGAAAATTAAACAGTTAAAGAGTGAAAATAACTGTTGGCATCAGTACGAGGTAATGTGCGATTACATTTTTGTTACTTGCACTGAATTCTGGCACAATGTGTTACCTGACTTGAAGCATAGTGCTATGCTTGCCCAAACTGGAGAGGGAAATGTATCATGTTGAAGATAACTGATCTTTGCTTCAAGTCATGCTTAAAATGCTAAGTCCTGTTTTTTCCCCCTCTTAGGCGAACAATACTCAAATCAAGTTTCGTTTGCAGGTGAACCTTGAACAAAGAATTAGTCAGTTACTGCACGAGAAAGCTTCTCTAAGTTCAGAAGAGGTGAGGGCTCTCCATTTCCTGACAATAAACAAATCCCTATCCATTCTTATGCTCAGGCATTGGATAAAGGTTCTTTATCATTGCTTCACAGAGGTTTTTCTTGCAGTGGCTTACTTTTTGGGGGGGGGGGAGGAGGAAAAAAGTGAATGTATGACTCAATAAGTTCTTCTCTTATTAGAGTGTTTTGCAGGAGAGAGTTCGACATATGGAAAAGGAGAAAGCTTTATTGGTTAAGGAGGAGGTAACTGATCATCTTTCCTAGACACAATTGTTAACTTAAATTTGTTTTTGTATATCAGCCTTAGTTCACTTTTGTTTCCTCATTTTTTTAATGAATGTGAAGCCACTCTACTCGTCGTTGTTTCAATTGTCCTTTCTTTGCAAAACTCAGGCAAGGAAATGATTTCAGTGCTCTCTAATGAAAACACGAGTTTGCGTAAGCAGGTATATATAACGCTTCCAAATATTGTTTTATTGTTTGTTATGTTAGTATCTGAGAATGGCAAGCAGCCCTCATAGGTGTCTTTTGTTGTTGCCTCTACCTCCAATTTGTTTAAAAAGGAAGAATCTGAACATTGAGTGTTTCTCCTTGCATATTGGATTCCGATTTCCACTATTAATTTTTCAAGTTAGAACCAGTAATTTGAAGTTGATTCTGAAAGTACAGTCCAACCAGAAAGAAATAGCATTGTGTCAACTGGTGTAAAGATTTATGTTCTTTGCTCAAGTAGAGTACATAGCTATTAGCTAACTTGTTCAGGTAAGATGAGTTTAACTCAGATCTGAAATGAACCTCAATTAAATGTTTTCTTCTGTTTTATCAGCTATAAATTCCAGTCTATAATTCTAAATAATTCTACCAGGCTGGTGCAATTTTTTTGAATCCCTATTGCTTGCATTGGGAAATCAGGAATGTTATTTCGTTTTCCATGCCTGCTGTTTGGTGCATCAACAATTATGAGAAATATGGATGACTCTTTTGGCCATATCTCTACTCTCTAGTGCTGTTCACAAGGTTTGGGCCTGTTGGAAAGAAGCCCCCGAGGACCAGAAGGCGTTCTGGTGGAATTGTTTTAACGTAAACTACATTGATTTGTTCCTTTAATTTTGGGATGTAAATCAAGTTTGCTCTGTATATGTGAGATTTTTGAGTTGTACCCTTAGGATTGAGCATTGGACATGGCGTGTGGACATGGCGTGTGGTCCGTACAGTTGTGGTCACCGTTGAGCTTGCGAATGTCTAAATAGTGTGCGATGCAGTTATACATATAAGTATATGTTACTCCTATACTTCTTATTTCTGTATTCATGATCGGACTTTGTACTTGGTGTACTCCGGGCGTGTGGCCTGTAGAGTTGTAGTCTCCGGCGTGTGGCCGTTGAGCTTGCGGACGTCTTTTGTACTTTAACTGTTTGCAGGGAACTAATTTAAGGCTTTAAGCTTGGGGTATGGTTAATTTTTAGACGGAACTTTGTCCGTTTCTTTCCAGAAATATATATATATATATATATATATATATATATATATATATATATATACTATATATATATATATATATATATATATATATATATATATATATATATATATATATGTATGCATTTTGTTTTTAATGAATTTTACGTGCAGCAATAATTCACCTGGGATCCACAACATGAGGCATTGGTCAGAAGAGAGTGGCAAGAAAAGGTGCGTGTCAGATTGAAAGATATGGTGAACAAAGCCGCAAATGCACCCCCTCATGTAATCATCACCTGGATGACGGATGACGTTCGCGCTGCATTGAAGTACAAGAGAGAAACTAATGAGGAGTTCAACGAGCGTTCTGCGCGGAATAAAAGGAACGAGACAGAAGGGCCTAAGGTTAAGATAGGACTTGGTACGTACTATTTTGGATGAGCTTTATTGTTTGACTGGAAGGAAGCAATGGGTTGTATATATTTGTAATTAGTTCGATGAAATTTTTGTGTATATATTGGGAACGCTTGAACAAAATTAGTCTAATGTATTTATGAAATTCGAAATGATATGTACATTTTGGCGTAATGGCACGTATGAGCTTCAACAATTTGTAGCAATTGTGGCCCACAAAGGAGTCATAACAAATAGCAGGTTCAAGTGCTAAAAAACAACAAAGTTATTAAAAAAAGGGTAAATTAGAGACTGAAATTATATATCGGTCTCCGTTTAAGACCGAAAATAAGCTGCGGTCTCAAAATATGCTAAGTCTAGGCCCCGGTCTCAATCAGAGACCGAAATAACTCCGTGGTCTCTAGTGGAGACCAAAATATTCGGTCTCTGTTAGAGACCAAAAGTTTTTGATCTCTGTTAGAGACCGCTGGACTTTGGTCTCAAATAGAGACCAAGGTTTTGGTCTTTAATAGAGACCAAAGTTTGCCAGTCTCCATTAGAGACCGAATAAATTTGGTCTCAAAATTCGGTATTCGCTAGAGGCCGGAGCTCAAAATTTAATCTTTAATTTTGAATTGCGACCAAGGTTTTGGAGACTGACCCATTTCGGTCTCTATTCGGTCTCTAAAATTAGATTGAGACTGAAATGTTTTAATTTTGAGATCGAGTTTTTCGATCTCTAATGAACCAGTTTCGCGTAATATTACTTATTTTAGTTTAAAGTAATAGTAACATACTAACATTTATAAACTAAATCACTGTTTTATTAACTTCATCAATAAAATAAAGTGGCAACAACAAAATATGTACCATTTTTTTAAGAAGATATATTATTTCATTTAGAGTAATAGTAATATTTATAAACTAAATCACTGTTCTATTAGCTTAAATAAAATAAGCTGCCAACAACAAAATATGTGCCTCTTTTTTTAAGAAGATATTGATTATTTCAATTTAAAGTAATAGTTACATTTATAAACTAAATCATTGTTTTATTAGCTTAAATGATGTTGCGGTTGAAATTTAGCTGTTCATCTTCGCGGTCAATATCATGTAAATTACTACTGGTGCCTCGAGCCTGTAGAAAAGAAATTGTCAGCAAAAGATTAGCAAAAGATGAGAGAAAATACAGTGAAAAAGAAAGAAGTTAATGAGCTAGCTATTAAACACAAATTGAAATAAAAAATATTATGTATGATGGCCATGGGTTGACTGGAAGCAAATGAATGAGAGAACCTTACTTAGTTTAAATTTCTAAGGTAATGTTTAATTGAATGTTATAAATAATTTATAATGTAAACAATTTTGTAATTGTATTTCTATTATTTTGTTTGGTTTTTGAAAAAAAAGTGTTGTAAATAACAATTACCGTGTTAATTACTAGTATCATAAACCATGTAATTATCATGGATTATAGAGTTGATTGTATTACGTTATATTCAACCAAACATATCATAAGAGTTGTTGTTAGAAACCTATATTCAGCCACCACTTCTCAGCCACCACTATCTTATGTCAACATAAAGTAACAAAGATAATAGAGGATATTAGAGAATAAAAGATATAAGAATTATATAATTTCAAATTGCAGATGTAGTGTTGTGAATAAACTAGCAATAACATTTCTTATCATGCTGAATTATTATTCTTTTATCTACAAACTATATTAAGTTAACATTTCAATTAAATAACAATTATTGTTAACAAAATAAAAAGATGTGAAAAGACATACAAACTTAAGATTTTTGAATCCAACAGTTAAAAAGTAGCCAAATTTAGAGTGTAGGATACTAACCTTAAGTTATGTGCAAACACACCGTGTAAATCTGGCCTAAATCATGATAAACTTAAAACATGATATAGGTATAACAAAGAAACAACGCACAAAGAGAAAGTATGAACACCCATGGTAGAAAGAGTACTAGGGAATGAAAATTAAGTACAACATAAAAGTACATTATATGTATTTAATACAGACCCAACATCAAAGTACAAATCTACAACAATTCAATTAATACAGACCCAACCCATCTATCTGTGTATATAACTATATATAAAATTAAATAAAGCCACACTTTCTTGCCAAATGTCTCATTGCTATTGGTCCATCTATTAACCTCTAGCTGTATTAATGACGTGTGCACAACTTAAATTGCTCAACCATATTAATGATTATAATTATCAGTTCATTTACGTCCTAAATTGAAGAACGAATATAATTAACCTCCAAAATGTGAGTATTTAACAAGTATAATGGTTCTTTCTCTCAGTGTATCATTCACTACAAAAATTGATCATGGTCGCTTACAGTAGTTATAATTATTAACTGATCAACTCTTGTGAAATTAATTGTTTCAAAAGTTTGCTCTATATGAATTTGACATAAAGATGAATTTTTGAATTAGAACCCACTCAAAGAGGCAGACAATGGTTTCCTCTAACTTTAATTGCAATTAAACTTTTTCATTCTTCCCAAATAGAAATATAATTTATTAGGATGATAAGCTTTGTTCCTCTATAATTTTATTCTCTACTTAGTTGTTCACAAGTTTGATGTTATTTTTATTTGTCATCTAACTCTCTCTCTTTTTTTTTTATTCATTTAATTTTGTTAATTATTCCAATATTTCAACTTCATTTGCATAATTTTCAATTATGATTTATTATATTTACATTAGTCACTATAAATATATGGTTCAAATTCTAATTAACGTAAAAGACAATTTATTAGACTTTTATTATAGTTTCATTATTAATTTTAGTCAAATATCCTAACAAATTTGATTATTATATTTCTTAAACTGTCTATTAACGATATTTACAAAAGCAATTTGTTGTGACACTATGACATTGTGAAACTCTTGAAATATTGGTTTTCGAAAATATTCAGGTATACTACAATATATATTTTGTGCACCCTATGTAAGTTATAAATTTAGTACGGTCCCTCAATTGAAAAGTCAATCCAATATGTTTTGTATATACGAATTTGGTTAAATATCAAGTTGCTTCAAGTGATGGAAAACTATCTTTGAAATATAGCACAAAGTAGTGCAACGCACGGGGATGATGCCAGTTAAACATAATACTGAGTCTAGGTAGATACAAATATAGCTCAATAATAGATGATTCATCATGACTTAATTAATACAAACCAGTTAAGACACTACCAAGTTCAACAATACTTAACCATGATCGATAATTGATTAAAGTACTGAATGGATGGATCTCCGAATTCTTTCACAAGCCGCGACCCAAAAGGGAAAAAGAATTAACATCTAGAATGAACTTATTATTAATGGAAAAAAAAAAATACAAAAACTCACCAAACTTGGTTAACGCCATCTGAGTTGGAATCATCTGAGTTAGGGTCAACCGAGTCGGAGTTAGAGTGATCTGAGTTATTGAAGTTTGAGAGGTTTCATTTCGGTACCTATAGACAAGGAACGCTAGCTTGTTAACATAGTAATCGACGTACCGAAATAAAACTCTCCAGACCCCAGTAACTCAGATCACTCTAACTCCGAATTGGATAGCTGTTGAGGCAAAGGAGGGAAGATAAAGGCATAAATTTTTCCATTTTTTATGGGTGTTGAAAGTCTTGTCCTCCATTAGGACCGTTACTAAAACTAGAAACCCAATAGATTGTGAGAGAGGAGAGAAATTGAAATAACATTATGGATGAGAATATGTCATATTATCAGAGATGAGAAAAATTTTCGGGACTAATTTTAGAGTACGAAAATGAGTGATGAAGTTTTTGCCATGAATGGGGAGGTGGGTGAGTCGGAGAAGCTTAAAACCGAGAAACGGATTTAATATGGGTGCGGAAGCTGATTTAACATAGAGTGTTATTTTTGGCAATGGAATTTGTTGGAGTATGAAAGTGGGTATTGTCCCACATTGATAAAATTCAAAGAAAATAATAGTGGGTGTTGTTCCACATTGATGAAATTAAAGGGCTTGAGCATGTATATAGGCTTGTGAGTTACTCCACCCATTACCAATTAGTTTTGGGATGGAACCTCATTTGAGTTTATGTGCATGACTCGTTATTGAAAGCCCAATTAATATAAAAATTTAACAGAATTCAATACGGGGTCTCAGATTTAAATGAGCTGCTGGAAGGTGATTTAATGTGCGGGTCTCCATCTTTTTTGCTTTTTAACTCTCTCTCTCTCTGTATTATGATATTTACTCCAAGTTCTTTTCATCTGTGAAGATAATAGCTACTAGCAGCGAGATAGGTGATGGTTTAATTCTTGGCGAACGTACTGTCTGCACAAATCATAAATGATAAATTTACTTGCAACACTGCACTAGTCATGGACTTACTTGCGAGCCTCTAGTCTTCACAGGATAGGCTGTAAATGAGAACCCTTCCTGTCTGTAGCATTCCTTTCTTAGACAACCCTCTGCCTCTATATACGCTGCTTGAATGTGTGAATTTTCTAATTTTGTGGCACTTTTGAAGATTCAAATTCTATGTTTGACTAATTAGCATTTAAACTGGTTGCTGTCCTTTATTCAATTGTGCAATTGATTATATGGGTTTGTATACTCTGCTTGAGTAACATGATTGAATTGATTGTATCAATGATGGAATACAATTGGATTGGAGCTATTTCAGGAGGAAGATAATAAAGTCCCCAGATAATTAAAAGTCCCCAGAGTCCTGCACATACAAAAAAGACACGAGATTTCTTATAACCCTTTGGATTTGTTCTTTTTTCTTCTCCTTATTCTTTCAAGTCCTCTGAGTACATGCCTCATTTAGTAGTGTTTAACTTGCTAATGTATGCAGAAGTGTCCAACAAAGCCTGGTTTGCTAAAAGGGTTTATCAGTGGTCTGTTGAATGTCAATGCTAAAAACGTTTCCATCTGCTTTGGCTATGTTGCTGCAATTTCTTGCATGTTTTCATGTGACCAGTTTTGATGAAACAATTAGCTAGTATTAATATAAGCGAATATAGGCCATAGTGCATTACTATGATTACAATAGTATGGAATTTTTAGCTGGTATTGTTCTTTGCTGGTACAATCATCTTATGTTATTATTTATAAATGGGAGGTTTTTTTAAATATAGTTCTGATACAGGTTATTGTAAGATGGCATATTGAAGCTGCATGTAGGCCTCTGACCTTCGGGGTGCCTGTATTCTATCCACAAGTGAGGAGGTCTCTCTTCTGTGAAATCTTTCTCTTGTTGTTTGGGGTAAGTTTGTCCTATCATCTCAGCCGCTTGAGGTTATGTGGTTTGATTTTCTGCAAGAATTTAAAGATGCAATTAGTTACATAAAATAGATATGGCCAAAAGCTGAAAGGATATGAAACTGCTGGTATTGTTTCTCCTCTGGAGACTTCCTTGTTCTCTGAGAGAGAAGGATATAGGAAAACATCTAAGTTCGTTACTGGTGTACAGAAAGTGGACTAATTGCAGAATCATGGTGCGGCCAGATCAAATCAGATGCAACTCAGTTCACTAATCACTAAATCAAACTTTAAGTCAAACCATACTATAACATCTATTCTCAATCAACCCAGGAAAAAAAAATCAAAATAATTACCTGAGGAGGAGGAAGGGTTTCACCTAAAAAGTAAGTTAAGGCACAGATTATATAGAAGTCCAATAGAAAAGGGTTCGACTTTCACCAAAATAATTTATAATGTCTCATATAAAATTGTACGTTACTTTTTTTAAAAAAAAAGTTCCATAAGAAGATTTGAATTTTAATACAAGGGACTAGAACTACCGTTCAAGAACCAATCATGTAGCTTGCTATTATCTTTTTTTTTTTTAAACTAGTTTTTTTCCCCTTCTGTTCATAAACGTCAAAGGATTATCTCTTTCCCCTGCGAACATCTATTGTTGCTCGCTTTTGCTTAATTCTACTTTCAGCAGAAGAAGTAGAGAAATCAAATTCATTTCTTGAATATACGAGGACATTGAAGAGTACCAGCACATAATATCCAAGGTGATGTGCTATTTTCTTCGTTTGGAGCAAGTGCGGGCAGAATGTGGCTCTTCAGAGTATGCTTATGTTATTTGAAGCTCTGACAGGATTAATAGCCAAGTTTGCTTCAAAGCAGACACGTTGTAAGATATCCTATTGCTTATGCGATGTTGGGATGCATTTAGGCTCTTTTCTCGACATTGTACTCGGGTATTTGCTTGGGTGCTACATATGAGGAGAAGTCAATCTTGGGTTTGACCCTTTTTTCAAAAAAATTTTGGGCTCGACTACTTAGAGATGTTAGAGCAATCGAGTATCTCATTTGGACGGAAGATTATACCATTACAATAGTTTTCCTGGTCAATATCCTCCCTTCTTCTCTTGCTTCAGTAGCTTGGAAATTGATGCGGGGTTCCTTTTGGGGATAGATTCGAGCATCATCTCTTGAAATAGAATATTGTGAAACAACCCCCTTTAATTTTAAGGTTCCGATCGTTGCTGGAGACCTCTAAAGTGCTCATTTAGCTGTTCGAAGGAAGAAATTGCTTAGTGTCAACTAGGTGATAAGTTGTTCATACAAATTGGGTCCTTGGAGGTTTATCATGAAAGATGGCCGAGATTTTAGGCCCATGTTTCTATTGAGGTTAGAAATGTCTTATATATTTCCAACATAGTGATTGATTTGGTGCTGCTTCCTTGTAGACGTGCTAATTATGCTATCAGATATAGGAGTGTGCATCTATTTGTTTCTTTATAAAAAATTAAAAAAAAATCATGGTGAGTGAAGGGTTGGCTCTTGTGTTTGGTCTCTTACTTTCGTTGTAATACCTGGGTGAATCATGTTTCTCTTGTTAGTTCCTTCAACAAGCTTATGGGTTCTTTTCAGGAGACTTTACTTACGACAGCATTAGATAGAGTTCTGCTTCATATCAGCAAGCTTTCCGTGAGTTTTTGGAGTTTTTGCCTTCCCTTCTGTGCCTAACTCCTCTAAACATAAGTATCAGGTTCCAACGCAAGCTAATTTGGTAGTCCTTCTCATGACTCCAACTCGCGAATTATCTGTTCTTTCCATTGTTAAGCCAAAGGGATCTGTTCACTTTAATCCAATCTACTGTTGCCTGCTTTATTTTCTGTGCATAGTTTCCAATAAAAGAAAAAAAGGTTACTTCTAGATGAGGTGTGAAATCAATCTCATGAAGAGGTCTCTCTTCTGTGAAATCTCTCGTTTTGGGTAAGTTTGTCCTGTCATGCCAGCTGCTTGAGGTTATGTGGTTTGATTTTCTGCAAGAATTTAAAGATGCAATTAGTTACACAGAATAGATATGGCCAAAAGCTGAAAGGATATGAAATTGCTGGAATTGTTTCTCCTCATTTGGAAACTTCCTTGTCCTCTGAGAGAGAAGGATATGGGAAACATATAAGTTCGTTGCTTGTGTACAGAAAGTGGACCAGCGGCAGAATCATGGTGCGTAAAGAAACTTGTCAAAAGTTGATAGTCAAGTGCAGCAAAAAGAGGAGAAGATGCTCGAGATTGTGGTGGAATGTGTGGTTGGGAGTGGAAAGAACTCCATGAACAAGTGAAGCTGGATTGGATGTTGAACTTTATCCTGACTGAATTCACTCTATATGCATTTCAGAGACACACAGATGATTTCAAGGCTCTATATTTCTGGTCTGACAACGATAGAGAATCAGGTGCAGTTTCGTGAGCTTGAATACCGTCCCCCGTAGGATATCGTACAACTGCATTTGATTGATTATTTTATACTATTGTCATTGATCACTGCTGTATATTTATAGGCTCTTTATGGGGTGGATTTGGAAACTTCAAGCTTTGGCAGCGGCTTTCCGAATACCTCGGGTCAAGGTTGCTCTACGTCTAATGAGAAATATGTGAAATCAGGATGGACCTAAAAGTATGTCATGGAATTTTGCTGTGCCCGGTTGGCCAGTTGGGGGGAAGACCCAGGACTCAACTTTGTGTAAAAAGCAGTCAGGTTATAGAATGTAATTTTGATGTACTATATAGTTGACCATACGGTCCATACTCTCCTCCAAATAAACTGCTATTTCTCTTTATTTTCATCTTTGGTGTTTACAGGTCAGTTAATACTTGATACAAAGTATATGTTAATGGAAAATATGTGGATTTTCTCTCATTAATTGAGGATCTCCCAAAAGTATCAAACTTTATTCATGAAAATTGAAAAGTTACCGTCAAGATTCTGCCATACATGCTGCTACATTGCATTCTGCAATACATGTTACCACATTGCTCTCCAAACTTTCTTATTAAAGTTGTGACAATAATGGCATGCACCAAGTTAAGATTCCAAGAAAAAATATATAAATAGCTATTTTACCATCCTACCCTTTGTTTTCACCAGTTAAGTTGTTATTGCTCACTAATATTTCGTTGTACCTTTTTTTTTCAAGCTTCCGAATGTTTATCATCAAAGATGAATTTGTTCACTATCTCACTTGGGTTTGTTCATTAGCTTAATGAGCAGTGATCACTTTACATGCAACTAAGCTACATTAACTATATAATTGGAAATTGTTCAGTGAGTTCATTGGTTTAGCTCAAACTCCAAATTGTGTTCCTTAATTACTATTATTCATTGGCAAATTAACTATTGTTCATCTAACACATTGGGATTGTGTACTTCAAAATTGTTTTTGTTCTATGAATTAGCCCCCCAATGCTCATTACTATTGATGTCATGGGGCAATTTTTTTTCCACTTATAAAATGAAATCCATGGAAATTATTATTTTTCTGGACAAGATGAACTAATTCAACAACTTCTAATTTGATAATAAAAAAAAGTCTGATGAACAAACGATGTCGAAGACATGAACAATAAATAATCAATATTATCGTAAACCAAAAATAAGACTCTTGGAAATGAATACATTGGTAAAAATTGACAACTTTAAAAATATTAGTACAATTCTAGGCTTCACAAGTTTAAGTGGTGAGCGACTAGAATGTAGCTACTAGAATGTAGCCAATTAGTCGGGTAGATTAAGCTAATTTCATCTACATATAATAAGCAAATATTTCTCTCTATGAACATTATCAAAATAATAAATGAGCAAAGCAGGCAATCCTCAATAAACAACCTCATGATAAAAAATGAACAAATATTCTTTCACTAAGCCCTTTCAAAAAAAAAAAAAAAGTAGTTGCATTTCGTTCTGTAAAAAAGTAAAACAAAATAATTATTTTAACGTGGCATTTGTTGTTGAATTAGGCCGTCAGCATTAGTCTTGTGAACTTGTACATAATAAAACACAATAATTCCAATGTCAGATTCTTTAACCCACTTACGAAAAAAGACTGGCTAATAAACACCTGTCAAATTCTGTCACCAATTCATAAAAAAAGGACTTGCACATAGTGAAATGCAATAAATACAATGTCAGGTTCTTTCACGCACCCACGGAAAAAAGGACTGGCTAATAAACACTTGTCAGATTCTATCACCAGTCAATTAAAAAAAAGGACTTGTACATAATAAAATGCAATAAATCCAATGTCATGTTCTTTCACGTACTCACAGAAAAAAGAGTTGGTTAACAAACACCTGTCAGATTTTCTCACTAATCCATGAAAAAATATAATAAAATGCAATAAATTCAATGTCAGGTTCTTTTACGCACTCACAGAACAAAGGACTGGTTAATAAGCACCTATCAGATTTTGTCATCAATCTACAAAAAAAGGACTTGTACATAATAAAATGCAATAAATCCAATGTCATGTTGTTTCACCCGCCTGCGCAAAACGGACTATTTAATCAAATTCTATCATCAATCCACGAAAAAAAAGGACTTATACATAATAAAATGCAATAAATCTAATGTCAGGTTCTTTCATGCACTCACGGAAAAAAGGATTGGTTAATAAACACCTGTCAGATTTTCTCACAAATCCACAAAAAAAAGGACTTGTATATAATAAAATGAAATAAATCCAATGCCAGGTTCTTCTACGCACTCACGGAACAAAGGACTGGTTAATAAATACCTGTCAGATTTTGTCACCAATCCACGAAAAAAGGACTTGTACATAATAAAATGCAATGAATCCAATATCATGTTCTTTCAGCCACCCATGAAAAAAGGATTGGTTAATCAAATTCAGTCATCAATCCACGAAAAAAAGGACTTGTACATAATAAAATGCAATAAACTCAATGTTAGGTTCACACGCATCCACAGAAAAAAGGATTGGTTAATAAATACCTATCAGATTTTGTCACCAATCCACGAAAAAAAAAATTTGTACATGATAAAATGCAATAAATCCAATGTCAAGTTTTGTTACGCACCCACATAAAAAAGGATTGGTTAATAAACACCTATCAGATGTTGTCACTAATCCACAAAAAAAAGGACTTATACATAATAAAATGCAATAAATCCAATGGATTTACTATACACTTAGAATTGCTATTGGAATGTTGAGTTTTAGTTTGATGTCAAATTTATTTTATGGGATTCCTTGTATGCTGTAATGAAATAAGGGTAGAAGGATTCCACCTCTCTCATTTTCTATACCCATTTCAGCATAGTAATCAATTTGGTAGTGCCAAACCTTGATTGGAATTGGAGAATGGAAAAACAACATCGCCACCTAGTCCAGAGTTGCAGGCATGACAGTATTGTATTAGAGATGGATAACATGTTGATTGAATGATTCATTGAAGTTAGTAACTCTAACTTACCCTTTACTTTCCGATTTTACTTACCATAAAAGTTACTTTTAGATTTCGTCACCAATCCACGAAAAAAGGACTTGAAAATAATAAAATGCAATAAATCCAATATTAGATTCTTTCACGCACTCATAAAAAAAAGAAGTGGTTAATAAACACATGTTAGATTCTGTCACCAATCCATGAAAAAAAGGACTTGTGCATAATAAAATGCAATAAATCTAATGGAATTAAAGAATAGCAATTAAGTACTGTTTTGTAATACTGCAATCTCAATTCTTAACTTCGCAAAAGTAGCGAGGATTATTAATTTTTCTCTATTATGCTTTTCCAATTCATATTCTAACCAATTAGATTTTGGATTTATATATAAGTACGCTTGATGTTTATGCTTGGCGTGATTGTTTTGAGGGAAAGAAAATTTTCGTTTACATGAACTCAGTGCTTACATGAATCGTGGAAGACAGATAATATGTATCTTTCATGATGTTCACATAAGTCGTAATTTTCAAAGAGTAAATACATGCCAATTTAACGTAAGAGTCAAAGTATGAAACCTATCATTGTCAAAGAGGGGTCACCCAGTTTGCAACATAAGAATCATTCCTAACTAGTCATGCATTTCATTGCAGATCCTAAAATCAAAAGAAGGTCAAAGGCCGTGAAAGCAAAATTACATTTTTGGAAACTAAAGCCAAAGCTATGAAGCTCGACTTTGACAGCTAGTTGATGTCTCCAATAGTCTTCTAGCATCAAAGCTCTATCAATAGAAGACTCAAGTAGTAGAAGAAGAGTGCAAACAATGGAATAAGGTTCTCTGCTCATATTTAATTTACGTGTTCTCTTGTACGCTTTGTATTTCACTCTCATCATATTCATACTCTCATAGACACTTGTTGATGGAGACCAAGTTACCAAGAGTCGGTCAAGGGGTGTTCCAACACAGAACAAGTCAAGGAAGTCATGACCATAGTCAAGGAACATCTTCAACATTCAGTTCTGCCCAACCTCAACATAGTCAGTGTCTGGCCAGTTTTGTTGAACATGATCAACACTGATCATGGTTTGGGAGAGACCCGCAAATCTCCCCCACTTTTAGCTTAACTTGTCCCTGATCCAATAAAACAAGTTGTAGCAATTTTGGAGCACAGTAGAGCAGCCTACCAAGCTCAAGTTCAGGACAATGCTTTCTGGACTGCAATCCAGCACAGTCCAGTTTTGGAGGGAAATTCAAAGGCTTCATGGCAAGCAGCTGGCACGTGGTCTCAGGCCTTGAAAGAGGGTTAAAGTAATTATCAAATAAGGCCCCAAAATATGGGAGTTAGCTCCCTCATGCCTTGCTATTAACCAGCTAATGTTGAGCACAAAACAACCTTTTATCCAGCTACTGTACTTTGCCACCCGGGTGATCATTGGGTGTCTTAATCAAGCTGCAAGTTGCATATCAGCCTGCTTAAGGGTTGTTTTGAGATCTTAAACCAGTCCATTTATGCTAAGTTAGTCGACACCTCAACTGATTAGCTTAAATGACACTAATACGTGTCAATGATTCACTAGTTCCAGCTCAAATCAGCTTGTATTAACCTAGGCTAGCATGTTTACTTCTTGTTTTTGCTTCCTAGCCATTGGCTATGCAAAAGAGTAGGTCATATATAAACCTCTCTCTCTTTGTATTGCACTCAGATTATCTAATATTGAAATTGAACCTGAGTTCAACTCAGTTTGCTCTGAAAATTCCTAGTGGCCGTATCTTGAGTTGGCTACTCAAGGGATGATATACTAGGTCATTTAGTTATTCTTGGTGGTGTTTTTATAATCTATAGGCATCTCTGTATCACTTGACTGATCACTTGATTTTCCAACTCTATCCCACTTGTATTCCTTTGAGTTTTTGGTTTTAAGGCTAGGTACATCACTTGTTAGGTAGGAGAGTTGAAGGAAATTCTCTTTTAAGCAAGTAACTGTTTTCAAACCATGGAGGACTCTGGGTAAATCTACTTACAACTTACAAGAGACATTGAGTAGATTGTCAGAGTTTTGGAGAGAGTCTGAGCCTGATGTGTGTTGTATTACTAGAAAGGACTTTAGATAAATATTTTTATAAGGGATGTGTGCAAATTGTCAAAGTACTAGTGTTAACTTTACATGTTGTAACTCAAGAGAAATTAATGCAATTGTTGACATCCTAAGTGGGAACGTTAGGAAGAGACTAGTCCTTTTGGATAGCAAGATATTCGTGAATAAATGCAGTGCATTTTCTTCTTTATTTTTGTCATGCTTATAATCTATAGGCATCTCTTTACAGCACTTCAATGTTAGTAAGCAGTGATCAGTTTGGGATAGAGTTGGAAAATCAAGTGATCAGTCAAGTGATACAGAGATGCCTATAGATCAAGTAAGTCTTACTCTTTACTTTCTTATTTTACTTGTCATAAAAGTTAGTTTTAGAATTGCCCAATTTTTAATTTTTTAATGGTCGCCCTATTTCATTCCCCTTATAAGATGACTTTATCAGAACTTTTGGGACCAACAGGGAACATTCAAAATTGTTTTTCTGGTTGATGCTTTGTGATTGATGATATCTTTATTGGATGGTATTTCCAATGTAGCCCAATAAATCAATGGACTATGAAAAACTATGCATTGAGAACCAAAGTGTATGATGAGGACTAGACATATCATGTATTTGTATGTTCGTAGCAATTTAAAAATCTTATATCTTGGTATGTAGAATTACTCCCAATATTAAAGTTGATTTTTTTACACCTTATTTAAAATTTGTGATTTTTAATAATTTTGAAGGAAAATTGAGTGATCTTTAAACCTCTTTCAATAATTTGTAGCCTATTTCTTTTTTTAAAAAAAAAATCACGTCCAATTGTCCAAATGACTCATCTCAAACTGAGGAACCAAAGTGTATGATGAGGACTAGACATATCATGTCTTTTGTAAGCTCTTAACAATTTAACTATCTTATATTTGGGTTTGTAGATTTACACCTAACGCTAAAAGGTGATTTTTTAAACCTTATTTAAATTTGCGATTTTTAAGATTTTTGAAGAAAAGTTGAGTGGTCTTTAAACCTATTTCAATAATTTATAGCCTATTTTTTAAATAAAGTCCAATTGGTCAAACAACTCATCTTAAATTGTATTAGTATGTTAAGCTTGTTGTTTAAGTAGAAAATAGGATCCTAAATTAAAACTTCAGAATATGTTGTCATTGCATGGCCAATCCTCTCCCCTCCCTCCCCCCCCCCCCCCGCCCCCAAAAAACCTACTATTCCTATTTTTTGATAGTGGGGGTAAAAAACACTCAAGCAGTGTTTGGTTGGGTGAAAAATGATTTTTTCGAAAAATAATCTTCCAACTTTCCTTGTTTGACACAATAAAGGATGGAAAATTATTTTCCAAGGAAAATTATTTTTCCCCTAATGGAGGAAAATGATTTTCTTTTTGAGAAGATAAGAAGTTGATTTTCTTCATGTAACTCTTTGATAATGTGGTCAGCTAAAATTTAGATGCTAAATTCGATTTCAACAGTTTGGGTCAAAACTTAACTATCCGATGGAAAAATTAAAATGAACTCAAATCTAAATTTTTAGTTCAAATTTCTTTCATTTGATCGACATTTATATCTCCACCATGACAATTTAATCGACATTTTTTGCTACTACAACAATTCAGTCGACTCTCCACTAAAACAATTTCAACGGTTCGGATTGAAACTTGATCATTAGATAGAAAATATAAAAATAGGCTTAAATTTAGATTTTGAGTTTGATATTCTTTCATTTGGTCAACATTTTTTTCCGCAACGACAATTCAATTGATACTTTTTGCCCCTTAAACCGTGTCATCAATATTTTTCACCAGTAGAACAATCTCAATAGTTTGGATTGAATTTTAATCATCGGATAGAAAAAATTAAAATATGCTCAAATCCAGATTTTGAACCCGATATTCCTTCATTTGGCCAATATTTTCTCTGCCATCATAATTCAATCGACATTTTTCATTATTTAAACAATTCAGTTGATATTTTTCGTCACTAAAATAATTGTTAAGAGAAAGTATTGAAAAAAAATCAAATATGAATTTAAGCTCAAAATTCTTTTATTTGGTTAACATTTATCTCAACTACGATCATTCAGTTAATATTTTTCGTCATTTAAATAATTCGGTTGATTTTTTCTTTTTTCAATGAAAAATGATTTATCTTGTGTCAAACAACGGAAAATGTGACATGAAAATTAATTTTTCTTGGAAAAATATTTTTCATAGAAAATGATTTTCTGAGAAAACCATGTTCCTTCCAACCAAACACTGCCTAAAATCAGAATTAGTATTCTCCATATTTGGAAAAGATAGTGCTAAATTAAAACTTCAAAAACATGTCTTCATTCTCCAAACTACCGTTCAAAGTACAGGCACAATACATCCACTGCAGATCATAAGGCTACATTGGCATTGATTGGGCAGGGGTGTTTAGTGCAAAAGAGAGCTCTAGGAATTTTGTTGTTCTATAGCAAGGTTACTAGAGTCAGATCAGACTGACCGGTTCAATGGGTTCAACCAGGAACTGGACAACAGTCTGGTCCGATCACTGGCAATAAACTACTTCCCTATTAAGCCAGTCAAGACCCGATTAAACCGTCAGTTTTCATAATTGGATTGGGTACTTGGACCAGCTCAAGACATTCCCCAGTGTTTTTTTTGGGGGGGGGGGCATTAAAAAATTACAATATGTTGTGAAGTGGCTTTGAACCGCTAACCCTCTGCCTACTTTTAAAGTTATTCTCGGATCTCCTACCAAGTGAGCAACACAACTTATTGTGTTAAATGTTCACTTGCAAACTTATATCTATTTGTTATTCATTTAAATTTTCCTCTCTATCCATTGAATCGTTTTATTAATTGATTACATATAAACAATCCAAAAAAATAGCTTGGCCACTTCATCATCGATTTTTGATCAAATTAAATAATTGTATTTTTGTTACTCATAAGGAAATTCAAAGAATGCTTTGGAATTTAAGAAATTTATTACTTGTTTATTACTAAAATATTCTAATTTAAATATTCATGATAGTACTTATGAAAAGTTTTCCACCTATTTAATTTTAGAATTTACTTACATAAATAACAAATTATTCATAATTTAATAAAATATGATAAAACTGTTTTATCCGGTCTAACCGATGGTCTAACTGATTGGATCGATCCGATCATTTACCCACTAATCTTACCGATTCACTCACTAGTTCGGTTTTGACAATATTGTTCTCTAGTCATCTTGGCCAACTGACCCTATACTATCATTTATCAGCATAAAGGGCATCTCTTAGCTCTAAGGGAGGTGATTGAACGTAAAAGAAACCTACGTCTCGAGTGAAACGCAAACTAGTTAATATATCTTCCAGCCAATAAATAGCTGACAGTGATTTCATTAATTTGAACTTACAGAATCTGAAAACTTATACAATGTAACGCCCCCAATTGATAATGCCTTATTTGTCTGATTTTATCACTATTTACTTATGCATTGCAGCGGAAGCCTTTGATTGAAGGCATTACTGCCGTTCCGCGATGGAACAAGACTACCTAATTTACTGAATTTTTGGAAATGTAACATCTATTCACTTCTTACAGTTTATAATATCACACATCATCAACTTCAACATTTCATAAGAACAATTATAAGTAAAACTCCAGGGTGCTAACCTACCATCACTGTGAGCATTTGGCTAGCTAATGCTCCGTAAAAAAAAATTTCCACTCTTGCTCATTGCTTGGCATCCTCTGGCTTCCCATGAGAATGTCTGCTCTTATCACCTAAAACAAAAAGCATAAAACATTCGAATAATGAGCCGAAGCTCAGCATGTACATTCCTACGCAATAAAATGAGATTTGAGTTTAATTAGTTGGGCGCCCACATTTCAAAATATTTTGTTTTGCAAACAGGAGAGAGAGAATGTATAAGTGATATTGCTTTGCTGATTATTATCTGGAAGTGGACCCCTTGGTCGACGTACGTCTTGAAACGATCATACTTTAGGTGCTCGCCCCCCAGGCCGATCGAGAAGCCTGAGTTGACACCGCGCGCGGGTATATTGATGGGTATAAGCCCTGATAATTGATGGGCATAAGCCTTGATAATTGATAATTGGCGGGGCCACTTGTTTATGTGACAAAACATTGAGAAATTGGTTCATTAAATGAATCTTGTATTAATTTTTTATTGCTGAGAACCTTGTGAGTTGTTGGAGAACATAGGCAATGTATGTACCTGGTCTTTGAGATTCTCTCTCCTTTATCATGGAGAAGGTGTGTAGGCAGCTTGAAGCGACAGAGGTGACCTCACTCCTGTTTCAAATGTGTTATTTTTCTAATTAGTGCGAGATTACGGAATTTATTAAACTTCTCAACTTAATGAACATTTTTAAATTAACCGTGTGTTTATTAATAACGATGTCATTATCGTTACTTTTCGAATTATTATAAGTTCGTTACTATCGTTATTTCGTCTCACGATTAACATTAATGTTATTATAAATCCTTATTATCAACACGATTATTAACGTTATTATTATTAGTATGGTTATAGATTCCTTTCGCCGAATTGCCATTGTGCTCTATGCTCTTTGTTCAGTTGCAATCAAAGACTCACTTGAAGCAACCTAACAGAGCTTGTGCTTTACCTAATCATCGAACCTTGTATCCCTAACTTTTTGTCAGTAGCACACACCCAGTTTACAACCTTTTAGCACCAAATTCTTATAATTTCATTCAATTATCCTCTCTGTAACGTACTTAATCTCATCAATGCAACCACACTCAAGCTCATACTTTATTTAAAGCACCACCCTAACACTTCAACCCATTACATCCATGGCATTCACACGTCTAATCAATACTCGCTAGTTCATTAACTGATTTCACATAACATTACCCAAACAAGATTTAATTAAAGCTTCAATTGGGGTATAAATTTCAATTCATCAAGCTCATGACCTCCACCATTCATCCAACATACACCCTATTCAATTTCATACCAATATAGCATATGTGAACATTCACCCAACATGCATCCTACCTTAATTTTTATTCAAATAAAATATCCATCCATGGCATAACCAACTAAGCCATAACTTCAAATAGCCATCACCGTTAATTACCACCCATAACTTCAATAACACAGCTAAATCAAGCCATAAATTCACGACATACCAAACTTTAATTACTCACAGATTTCACTTAATCACTCATTAAAATTGATCTAAAAATTCCATAAATCATCCTAACCAAATTAGGATTCAAATACAATCTCCAACCAGTCATTCCCACAACACAGTATTCAATCCATATCTCACGCAAGTCAAGAAATTTACAAAGAATTACTCATCAATGTCAATTATATCATTTGCTACAAGAATTCATTCCCAATCAATCCAAAAATAACCAAATTAAGCAAGGTTAGGGTTTTACCTTTCAACCCAATTTAGAACTAGAACAAGGAGAAGGAGATGGAGGTGTTGGTGACTGGTGGCGGTAGACGGTACGCCAGTGACCGGCGAAACCCCGGCAGAAATGATCGGCGAACCGCGACAACAAGGCCCGGGCGCGCGGAACAGGGGAGGGCCGAACAAGAGGGCAGGGTACAGCGGTGGGGTCGACTGGGCATGGTCGACGACAGGAGCTCACTGGTGGCTGACAAACGACATGCTTGCCGGCAACAATAACCGGCCGGGTAGGGGGTTGACGTGAGGGCAGAAGCAGGGGAGGGGGTTTGGGTGTCGGGCAGGCAGAGAGCAGAGAGAGAGAGAGAGAGGTTGAGCTGAGTTTTTTGGGGTGTAGTTTAATTTGTGTTCTTTACTTGATTTTGTTTAAACTATGTCGGTTAGTTTAGTTTGTTTTTTCTTTTTTTTTCTTTGGGGGTTTTTCATTTTATTTTGTTTTATTTTATTTTGATTTATTCTATGAATCAATATACAAATATAATCAGATCAGTAGTTCGATTAAATTACCCAATGCAATTGCACATCGTTTGGGGAAATTACCACACTTTTCATATAAATATGGCTTCTTTATTATTGTTATCGTTTTTCAAATTGGCGATCATTCAAGTAGATATTTATTTAGCATTTGAAAGGATAATTTAGGAGTATAATAACGTCCTGTTTGAGGCCACGTCGTCGTTTCAACCTGCATTGCACAAATACATATACGTATAGATATATAATGCTAAATTGAAATGCGGCGCCCAACTTGATTAATTTATAATTAAGATGGTTTAAGGTAATTAAAATAAATATTAGGTTCGGGCCGTTACAGCCTTCCCCCCTTAAAATAAGTTTCGTCCTCGAAACTTGCAGTTTAAAAGAAATCCTTATCGTACTTCAAGTAGGTATGGATATTGGTTCTATTATGCTGACATGCTGTGAATCTGGAATATGTTTTCTGAGCCAGGGAATGTGAAAAACGTTGTGTGCATGGTCAAGCTCTGCTGGTAAATTTAATCTATATGCCACCGATTTCCATGCTCATGTAATGCCCCTAATCCCTAACGCTAGGGCTAGAAAGGTTAAGGTTTTCTTAAATCCTGGGGCAAAACAGACAGAGTCTCCTCTAAAAACAGACCATTTCCCAGGCTTTAAGCCTTACATTAAATCTCTGCATTGAATATATGTGTACAAAGACACCAAATCAAGCTCAATGGCCACACGCCGGAGGCCACAACTCTACGGCCACACACCTGGACTAAACTATTCAATAAAGTTCAATAGTAGAAAAGGAATGAAAAGTACAACTCAGCGGATCACACATCCGGAGCGCTGGGGTTTACATTCCAAAACAAATAATAATTGTTTCATGAACAATATGCATTACCCGACTTTAGCAATTAGCTTATACAAGTTTATGACCTTAAATTACATTGCAACATGTTAATTCCCCAATTAACGTGCAGAACATATAACCCCACTTCTATATGCGCACATATGATCCCTTTGTCGAAGCAAAAGGTGATTTTAACTTGGCATACATGTATCGACTTCTACCCGTCACATTGAAAGCCTGGAAAGAAGGGAAATGGAAGGGGGGATGAGTTACTTCTCTTGTATGACATTCTATGTAAGTTTCTTTAATTTGATATCACCCCCTTCGCCATTGTTGAGGGTTGCACTTTTAATGCTAATAATCACCCAATTTCTGACCCATGTGATACAACCTCAATGCTCAGATACTCAGAGTTCCTGAAGATGCCAGGCTGGGTAATGGTATTCAAACTATGCTTGGCTTGTCATCCTGGGACCAGTCAAAAGTTTGAGAATTCTAAATTGGACATTGGAGATGTGCATACCCTTGAATGAGAGTGAGGAGAATGGTAGTCATGTGAGTCATTGCCCATGAGAGAAGTAAACAGTGAAGTTAGAAATGATTAATAAGGAAGGGATTGTCATAGGATGGCCAAAGTAAAGATCGCTGTGAACCTTCAGGAATCCTAGAATAGAAGATGAGTTATTGTTCAAATGTGTTGTTGTTTCACGCTTGTTTATATATATATATATATATATATATATATATATATATATATATATATATATATATATATTTATATTTTGGGAGCTCTTGTAGGATAATCACAATGTCAAACATATGCAATGGATAACAACAAAAGAGAGTTTTAAAGGAAAAGGCTTGACCCCCTTTAGACAAAAAATGACCGTCTAGCCACTTAGGTTCAACCGTTGAATTTAATATGAAATAAGAGTTATGCAGTTCCAACAGGGTGACCGCCTAGCCACCATTAGCATGATAAAGTCGATAGAAGAATTTGGATTTCACTGAGTAGACTATAAAATAGGCACGATGGAGCAAGTGGAAGTAAGATAACAAGATTGCTTAAGGAAAAGCCGAATCTACTTGAAATCGAGCAAGAATTGATTCAATGCTTAACAAGTAGTTTCAAAGACATGGTGAATAATGCTGGAAAATAGATACGGGCTTTCACAAGGAGCCACTATCTTTCAAAAGTTTGAAATTAAAAGAAGGATCAGATAATGCTGAAAAAAAGAAAAATTTGAGGATGAAGCAATTCAATCAAACATAAGACATGATACAAATAATAGCGTTAACGCAAAAGCAAATTAAGCAGCAAGATTTCGTATGCCATTTAAAATCTTTTAGGCAAATGCTCGAGGTCATGAGGAGGTAAAATAGCAAAGAGACAACACCAATACATAAATCGAAATGATTTGGGGAGAAGTTGAGTAATGATTCAAAAGTATTAAGGATGTTGCTAGTGTAAGATTTTAATGAAGGGAACAAATGGCAGATTTCGAAACAATGGGTAATTAAAATATTACCGTGACGCAAACAAAATGAGGATAACTATAAGCGTAAACAATTTAGGAACAGATGGCAATAAGAATAAGATGGTTTCAATCATTGGTTACATAGGAATCAAAACATTGTGCAGAAATCCGAAAACCAGATTAGTAGTAAAATTAGCAATCTATGTAATGATTGGACGTTAAGAGTGAGAAAGATCATGCTACTATTGAAATAATGGTCGCGAAAAGCAAACTGAGTAAAGGGAATTAGTGAAAGCAAGAGAGAAAGCAAGAGGGGCGTATCTTACTGATAGAGATTCCTTCTGAAAATGAACGTCATGAGGAAATTCAATGAGGGAAAAGATATGAAATGAAGGATTGCGACAGCAATTATATAGGTTTGCCAAGCTTAATGTGAACAGGGAGGAATTACAAATTAAATTGTGTGTTATTGCATAACAAGGGGCTGGTTGGTTCCAGGTGGTAACCAAGGAGGTCAAGAAGGATGCTAAATTTATGCAATAGTATCTGTCAAGGGAGGTATGATATTCGGTTGGCCAAAGGTCCCTGTAAACTCATTTGGATCGATACAGGGACTTATGCAAATAAGGTTTCAAGGATTTAACATGCTCAAAAGAAAGTTGCCCGGTTTTAATCCATATGCAAACATCTCACAGATCTTACTGCCTATCTTAATGCCCCATGATTCTACATTGTTGTACCTGAAGTTGCGTTCTAATAATGGTCCTTGGCATTTGACATCTCAACTTCCTGAGTTCACTGGCAATCCTTCCATAAAATTCATGCAACATATAGATACATACACTCGAACCATCACTTCCCAGTTCCTTACCAACACAAACTGTAATGCCACCACAATCGTTCCAAGTCCAATCCCATGTAATCCTTATACTTATTATACTTCTGCACGGGTTAGTTCTCTCCTGAATTTCATTTACTCTTGGCGATTGTGTAAGTTATAACTTTCTAAAACTCCCAATATGCAAAAGTAATGAACCCATCGACGCGTTTGGCATTTCCTAACGCCTCTGGCCTGTAGCTCCACCTCTATGGATTATCATTTTTCACCAAAATTAGCATGCATAAAGTTGTGGACCATCACTCTTGTGACGAATCCAATGCCTAGTTGCCCTTCTTTCCCCCCCCCCTTTTTTCCTCTAGTCCTTCCCAAGGGCTCGCTCATTAAATCACGTAATGCTCTGCAAGGTAAGATCTTCCCTATTAAGTTTATTTTGCACAATCTAGTAAGTATAACTTGACTCATTAGTACCCATGACCTAATCCACATAATAGGAGAAATTATTATACACCCTCTTTGAAACCTCTTATGAATATCTTGAAGTTGAAATCCACCCATAGGGATCTCCAGGTGTCCTTAACGATTGTTTTAACCTCATAATAAGTGTAAACATTATCAGCCCAAATCTAAATATCCTCCATCTCTTGGTTACTTACTACTTTTGTCACTACAAAATATGTCCCTAGGGCGTAATGACTTGTCTGCACCCATCAGTCAGTAGGACCCATAAGTTCATACAATCCCAGTTCCCATAATCTAGAGGCACCTTAATAACAACACCTCCTTAGTGTGACACCCTATCTTGGCCCATATAATCTATATAAGATCAATTTGCACCACATAAGCTATTAAATTGCCAAAACAGGACTCCTTAGACTAAATGATTATTATAAATCACCTATGACAATGTGATAGACCCTCAACATTCATTTCTGCAACCTTGACATGGATATTTCATAATAATCCAACCTATGATTGTTACTGCAAAGTACATTCCTCCTGTCTAACAAGTTCAACATAGTCGGGTACCTCATTAGATCACATAAGAGTGTGTGGACTTTGCCTTCTTGTCATAGTCTTAGATATCACGATACCCGATCATTAAATACGCAGCACATCTTAGTAAAACCAAACCTCTAAGTTGAAAGTCTCCTGGTTCCTCAAACGGGCAACCCAAACTTCCATAAAATTTGCTTTGAGCTTAGTATACTTCTCTGGAATACTTACATCACCAAGAAGTTGACCAAATGCATCCTCGCTCTACTTTGATAGCAATCGGATCCCTAAGATATTATTCAACAACGTCGTTGGCCTCAATACCAAGGAATGAATTCTAGGGAAATGTTTACCAAAACATCCTCATGATGCACGCACATATGAACTCCTGGTCAAGATTTTGTTTCATTAACCCAGCATAACTCATCGGCATTCCTATAGCTCACAGTGATTCTAAACCCGGCTCTGATGCCACAACTGTAACGCCCCCAATTGATAATGCCTGATTTGTCTGATTTTATCACTATTTACTTATGCATTGCAGCGGAAGCCTTTGATTGGAGGCATTACCGCCGTTCCGCGATGGAACAAGGCTACCTAATTTACTGAATTTTTGGAAATGTAACATCTATTCACTTCTTACAGTTTATAATATCACACATCATCAACTTCAACATTTCATAAGAACAATTATAAGTAAAACTCCAGGGTGCTAACCTACCATCACTGTGAGCATTTGGCTAGCTAACGCTCTGTAAAAAAAAATTTCCACTCTTGCTCATTGCTTGGCATCCTCTGGCTTCCCATGAGAATGTCTGCTCTTATCACCTAAAACAAAAGGCATAAAACATTCGAATAATGAGCCAAAGCTCAGCATGTACATTCCTACGCAATAAAATGATATTTGAGTTTAATTAGTTGGGCGCCCACATTTCAAAATATTTTGTTTTGCAAACAGGAGAGAGAGAGTGTATAAGTGATATTGCTTTGCTGATTATTATCTGGAAGTGGACCCCTTGATCGACGTACATCTTGAAACAATCATACTTTAAGTGCTCGCCCCCCAGGCCGATCGAGAAGCCTGAGTTGACACCGCGCGCGGGTATATTAATGGGCATAAGCCCTGATAATTGATGGGCATAAGCCCTGATAATTGATAATTGACGGGGCCACTTGTTTATGTGACAAAACATTGAGAAATTGGTTCATTAAATGAATCTTGTATTAATTTTTCATTGCTGAGAACCTTGTGAGTTGTTGGAGAACATAGGCAATGTATGTACCTGGTCTTTGAGATTCTCTCTCCTTTATCATGGAGAAGGTGCGTAGGCAGCTTGAAGCGACAAAGGTGGCCTCACTCCTGTTTCAAATGTGTTATTTTTCTAATTAGTGCGAGATTACGGAATTTATTAAACTTCTCAACTTAATGAACATTTTTAAATCAACCATGTGTTTATTAATAACGATGTCATTGTCGTTACTTTTCGAATTATTATAAGTTCGTTACTATCGTTATTTCGTCTCATGATTAACATTAATGTTATTATAAATCCTTATTATCAACACGATTATTAACGTTATTATTATTAGTATGGTTATAGATTCCTTTTGCCGAATCGCCATTATGCTCTATGCTCTTTGTTGAGTTGCAATCAAAGACTCACTTGAAGCAACCTAACGAAGCTTGTGCTTTACCTAATCATCGAACCTTGTATCCGTAACTTTCTGTCAGTAGCACACACCCAGTTTACAACCTTTTAGCACCAAATTCTTATAATTTCATTCAATTATCCTCTCTGTAACGTACTTAATCTCATCAATGCAACCACACTCAAGCTCATGCTTTATTTAAAGCACCACCCTAACACTTCAACCCATTACATCCATGGCATTCACACGTCTAATCAATACTCGCTAGTTCATTAACTGATTTCACATAACATTACCCAAACAAGATTTAATTAAAGCTTCAATTGGGGTACAAATTCCAATCCATCAAGCTCATGACCTCCACCATTCATCCAACATACACCCTATTCAATTTTATACCAATATAGCATATGTGAACATTCACCCAACAAGCATCCTACCTTAATTTTTATTCAAATAAAATACCCATCCATGGCATAACCAACTAAGCCATAACTTCAAATAGCCATCACCGTTAATTACCACCCATAACTTCAATAACACAGCTAAATCAAGCTATAAATTCACGACATACCAAACTTTAATTACTCACAGATTTCACTTAATCACTCATTAAAATTGATCTAAAAATTCCATAAATCATCCTAACCAAATTAGGATTCAAATACAATCTCCAACCTGTCATTCCCACAACACAGTATTCAATCCATATCTCACGCAAGTCAAGAAATTTACAAAGAATTACTCATCAATGTCAATTATATCATTTGCTACAAGAATTCATTCCCAATCAATCCAAAAATCACCAAATTAAGCAAGGTTAGGGTTTTACCTTTCAACCCAATTTAGAACTAGAACAAGGAGAAGGAGATGGAGGTGTTGGTGACTGGTGGTGGTAGACGGTAGACGGTACGCCGGTGACCGGTGAAACACCGGCAGAAATGATCGGCTGGGTGTGAATTTTATATGTATGTTTTAAAACCCTTTTTACTTGCAAGTGCACAAGGTTAATTGTAGAATAGCGAGTATTAGGGTGTCGATCCCACGAGGAACAATAGTGATTCTTAAACTTAACCTTTCTGATTATAAAGAATAATCACAATTTTATGAGTTTGATTATCAATATAATTTAAGGAACAAAAGAAGAGTAAGTGAGTAGTAAAGTAGGGAGAATTCAAGTAGGAGTAAAATCTAGAATTTTGGATTTCACCTTTGATGCTAATATTGATTACTACTTCAAATGGGAATTCAATTTGTCTCTTGTTCAACCTAAGTTATAAGTATTAGGCCATAAAAAAAAAAGGATTATAATTATAAAGTGACATAACTTATCTAGTGGTTAGCATGAATTATTCTTTCTAGACATAACTCATCTAATTTCTAGCATAAATTATTCAATTTAAACAATTATAATTTTAAGTCCAATTACAAAATCATCATATTAGCCTATAAGGTCTAATATTCATTTGAGATAGCAAATTAAACTAGTGTCATCAACATGATTAAACATTAATATTAAAATGCATGAGTAGATGATGATCAAATGTAAACTCAAGATTATGCAAAAGAGACAGAAATAACCCCATAAGAAATTAGCAAAATAATATTATTACCAAGGATCCATCCTAATCCTCGAATGAGTAGTTTAGCTGGTCATAGTTAGTGAAAGCACCATTGGAATGGGTATATTTCACTTCCTATATCCAAACCTTATACTCAATTACACAAAATTATAAAACTTCGTAAACTCTAAAATTTGACTCACAAATGAGATGAGATGAGAAGAGAAAAATAGCTAACAAAGCTTATTTTCTTCTTAACCCCAAACCCAAATGATCTTCGCTTACAAAGATTCTCTCTAGAAAAATGAAAGATGGAAAAATAAGAAGATGCTTCAGCAAGAAAGTGGATGCATGTGTATGTCGATGCTTCAACCTATGACCCCTTTTATAGTGGAAAATCCAACCCTTAGGATACCCCAAAATTAATGGAAATTAATTTCAATTAATTTAGGATGTTACATGCATGGTCATGACTAGTCATAAGTATAGAATTAATCAAAAATTAACTAGCTTTGACTAGGTCACTTGGGGGTTGCTCACAAAAATCAAATTTTGGTTGCTTTGGAGTGCTGGACTGCTGATGAGGTGTTTGGGCTGCTGAGAGAAGAGGAGAGCATGAGGGAGGAGGCGTCTGATGGGCCGCTAAGCTGAGGCCCAGACGGAGGGAGAGATGAAGTGAGGGGAATGGTAAGCTGGAGCTGCTGGGGCAGTTGAATTGGGCCGAACTAGGACCTTGTTTCTTATTTCTTTCTTTTCTTTTGGGCTTACTTTGCACTTGTGGCAGATCTGAGTAGAATTGATCATCTTCATCCAAATTCTTCTACTTTATTTTTTTTACCTGACAATTTCATAAAATATGCATCATTTACTCATAAAAATTTATTTCAAAGACTTAAAAGTTGGTAAAATGAAGGAGAAAATTATATATAAAATACGAATTATCAACTCCCCCGCACCAAAACTTTGCTCGTCCTCGAGCAAAGAATAACAACAATGCATATGTTCATTCAAACCATCAAGAAGGATAAGAATAGGATTAGGAAAGAAAATTAAGTGACCCAACTATGAATGCCCACTCCAAATCACATATATCAATTCACTACCATCCCATAACTCATTATCAAAAATTTTCGATTTCAACTAAGTCAATAGGTCAAGATTCGAGCAAATTAAGTACACAACGAAACCATGTAGCCAATCGCAAGCATAAAATTTCACCCCACATAACAAAAATCACAAGAACAACTTTTAAAATCGAGTCCCCAATGCTAAATCAATTTTTTTTTATTCTCTCTTTTTGAGACCTTGAATTTTTTTTTTTTTTTTTTTGGTTTTCAGAAGTTACTTGATCTCATGTGCTTTCTTGAGTGGATAAAGATATGAATGAAGATAACTCTCAGAGAAACACTTAGTACATATTCAGGCAATTACAGATATGAATAGAAATAGGACCTGAACATTGGTACCGAAATCAGAACTCAATTAATTTAATTTATTTGATTTTTTTTTTGGGATTGAACAGTCAATGGGAAACTCAATGCTTATCAAATTCGCATCACGACATTGTAAATGGGGTTACATCTCATACTCAAAATCAACTATATAGTGACATTAGCACAGTAAAAATTTTTGCCTTCAACTAGTCAAAACTAGAAATAATCTCTACTGAGCATGGGTCACATGAATCAAATCCATATAATAGGAGTAGAACATGCATAATCAGAACACTCAATTGCTTCTCAAAATCAAATTCACCCATAAATTTTCAAGTTTAATCTTTCTCAAAATTTTCATTTTCATTTTGCCTTCCCCCCACACCTAAACCTCCCATTGTCCTCAATGTAGAAAACAATAAGATAAAGGAAAATGAAGAAAAGAGCAATACAACCTGATAGCACGAGGAAAGTTGTTTCCATATAAGCTAAACAATCACACTCCCAAAGCGCCTTCACAGCCAAGACCAACCTCAAAAGCCAAAAACCAAGTGAAGAATGACATTCAATAACACAAGCGCACCTTGATTTAAAAATAAAAATAAAAATAAAAATAAAAGACTCAAAATCACCTAAAAAAAATTGGGTTGCCTCCCAACGAGCGTTAAGTTTAATGTCTTCAGTCAGACAATATCAAGCAGAGGCTTTGAAAATGTTAAGCCTAACCCTCGTGTTCATGACTGAGACATCCATCACTCCTGACCTACAGTTAATGGTGGCATTAGCTGTGGCTAGAAAGGGACGGCCTAAAATAAGAGGTATCTGCTTATAAGCATGAGTGGGGTCCATGTCTAACACAATAAAGTCAATAAGAAAGAATCCTTTATCAATTTGCACCAAGACATCATCTATTCGCCCCCTAGGAGTCCTAACCGATCTATCAGTAAGGTGAAGGGTACAGTTGGAAGGTTGCAGTTCACCTAATCTCAACTTTAAGTAAACAGAATATGGTATCAAATTGACACTAGAACCCAAATCCAAAAGTGCCCTTTCAATTTTGTGATTGCCAATAAAACATGAAATGGTAGGGACACCAGGATCTTTGAGCTTAGGGGGAGTATCACATTTTAGAATTGAACTTACTTGTTCACTTAGAAGAACCTTTTTAGGCTTGTCATCTTTAGATTTTCTTTTAAAAGTGCACATGTCTTTAAGGAACTTAGCATAGGTTGGGATCTGTCTAATTGCTTCTAAGAGGGGAAGATTGACCTTAACTTGCTTAAAGGTCTCCAGGATTTCATCTCTTTGCTTGTCTTGCTTGGAAGGGAATGGTGCAGACAAAGCTTGAGGGTAAGGAACCTTTAGCTCATATGTCACAATGGGGTCAGACATAACAGGAGAAGGGGATGGGTCATTCTATTTTTCAATCTCAAGGTCACTCTCCATGGCCTTAAGTCTTTCATCTTTATCATGTTGCTTCTCACTCACCTTGTTGTCTACTTCTTTACCACTCCTAAGAACCATTACAGCTTTCAATTGTTCAAATTATCGGCCTTTAGGGTTCTGAATGGGATGACTCGGAAGTTTTCCTTCTTCTCTTCTACCTACAGCTATGGCTAGTTGCCCAAGTTGGGTTTCTAATTTAGCTATAGAGTGTGAATAAGAGTCAACAATATGCATTTTAGACTCAATTTTTTGGACCCTAGCATCCATATTTAGCACAACAGAAGTCAAGGTATCAAGAGCAGAAAGTACCTTGTCTATATCAGAGCTCACAGATGGAGCTTGATGGGAAGAGGGAGGAGCATATCTCTGATTTTGAAAACCAGGAAGGGTAGGTCTGTAAGACTGCGCTTGAGAATTCTCAACATTTTGAGACCTTCATGAAAAATTAGGATGATTCCTCCAACCATGATTATAGGTATTAGAATAAAGGTTGTTGGATGAAGGAAATCCTTGGGCAGCATTTACTTGTTCGATCATACAGTCAGACTTACTAATATACAGACATTCAGCAGAAGCATGCATGGGGCTAGCACAAATCGAACACACATCTTACATAGAAGGGGTATTAGCCGTTCATGCACAATAATTGATCAAATTTCTTAGCTAAAGTATCAACTTTACTAGAAAGGTCAATTGAATGTGAAACCTCATAAATCCCCCCTTTACTTTCTAATTGCCTAGGCAAATCAGAATGTGAGGAAGTAGCATGTAAGTATGAAATTTTACTCAAGTGTTCAAATAATTCCCAAGCTTCTTCAAGAGTTTTGTACAAAAAACTACCACCACATGATGCATCAACCATCTGCCTATTATGCTCATCTAAGTCAGGGTAACAACTTTGGACAAGTTACCACACAGGTACCTCGTGATGAGGACAACATCGCAATAACTCTTTAAACCATTCCCAACTTTCATGCAATTGTTCATTTTTATGCTATGAGAAGGTGGTTATAGCACGTCTTAAGGTAGTCAGTTTACCAATAGAGAAAAACTTTTTCAAGAATTCCTTTTGCAATTGATCCCAAGTGGTGATATTGGTCTTAGCGTCCAACCAAGCTTTAGCTTTATCTTTTAAAGAAAAAGGAAAAAGCCGCAAACGAAGAGCACCATCAGAGATATTATTTAAAAACACAGTAGAGCAAATCTCTAAGAATGCATCAACATGCTTGAAAGGATTTTCAGACTCTAGCCCATAAAACGACGGGAGCATTTGGATAAGAGAATGTTTAATCTCAAATGGCACCGTAACGGTGGGCATACGGGTTCTTGTTGGTAAGTCATAAGTGGCGGGAGTGCAATATTCCTTAAGTTGCTTAGGTGGTGGGGTTGGTTGTTCTTCAGCCTTTTTTTTTCTTAGATTCTGATTTCTTAGCTCTTATCTCACGAAAAGAGCGTTCAATTTCAGAATTATATGGTTCAAGATCTAAGTACAAAGAACGTCTACCAAACATACACCAACAAACAACAAAAAGAAAAGAATGAAATCTCCACAATAATCACCAAACAAAAATAAGAAGAAAAGATAAGAGAGAGATAAGAAGAGAAAAATAAAAAGAAAATAAAAATAAAAGAAAGATAAAAGGGAAGGGGGAAAAGAAAAAAAAGCAAAATAAAAGAAATAAATAAAATAAAATAAAATAAAAGAACAAAGGAAACAAAAGGGAAGGGGATTGTTAGATTAGGTACAATAAATAAAATAAAAAAATAAAAGAGTTAGTTAGATTAGATTAGAAGGGAGAAGGAAAATAGTTAGATTAGATGGGGGAGGGAATAACAAAAATAAAATGGTTAGATTAGAAGGGATTGGGGGAATGAAACAATAAAAATAAAAGGGAAAGGGTGGAGAATGAATAAAATTGTTAGATTAGCGGGGAAGGGGAAAAATAGGGAAAAAAATAAAATAAAAGGAAAAGAAAATTCAAAAATCACTATTCGTTCCCCGGCAACGGTGCCAAAAACTTGGTGTGAATTTTATATGTATGTTTTAAAACTCTTTTTACTTGCAAGTGCACAAGGTTAATTGTAGACTAGCGAGTATTAGGGTTTCGGTCCCACGAGGAACAATAGTGATTCTTAAACTTAACCTTTCCGATTATAAAGAATAATCACAATTTCATGAGTTCAATTATTAATATAATTTAAGGTACAAACGAAGAGTAAGTGAGTAGTAAAGTAGAGAGAATTCAAGTAGCAGTAAAATTTAGGACTTCAGATTTCACCTTTGATGCCAATATTGATTACTACTTCAAATGGGAATTCAATTTGTCTCTTGTTCAACCTAAGCTACAAGCATTAGGCCATAAAAAAAATGATTATAATTATAAAGTGACATAACTTATCTAGTGGTTTAGCATGAATTATTCTTTCTAAACATAACTCATCTAATTTCTAGCATAAATTATTCAATTTAAACAATTATAATTTTAAGCCCAATTACATAATCATCATATTAGCCTACAAGGTCTAATATTCATTTGAGATAGCAAATTAAACTAGTGTCATCAATATGATTAAACATTAGTATTAAAATGCATGAGTAGATGATGATCAAATGTAAACTCAAGATTATGCAAAAAAGACAGAAATAACCCCATAAGAAATTAGCAAAATAATATTATTACCATAGATCCATCCTAATCCTAGAATGAGTAGTTTAGCCGGCCATAGTTAGTGAAAACACCATTGGAATTAGTATATTTTACTTCCTATATCCAAATCATATACTCAATTACACAAAATTATAAAACTTTATAAACTCTCAAATTTGACTCACAAATGAGATGAGATGAGATGAGAAAAATAGCTAACAAAGCTTATTTTCTTCTTAACCCCCCAACCCAAATGATCTTGTCTTACAAAGATTCTCTCTAGAAAAATAAAAAATGGAAAAATAAGAAGATGCTTGAGCAAGAAAGTGGATGAATGTGTATGTCGATGCTTCAACCTATGACCCCTTTTATAGTGAAAAATCCACCCCTTAGGATACCCCAAAATTAATGGAAATTAATTTCAATTAATTTAGGATGTTACATGCATGGTCATGACTAGTCATAAGTATAGAATTAATCAAAAATTAACTAGCTTTGACAAGGTCACTTGAGGGTTGCTCACAAAAACCAAATCTTAGTTGCTTTGGAGTGCTGGGCTGCTGATGAGGTGTTTGGGCTGCTAAGAGAAGAGGAGAGCATGAGGGAGGAGGCGTCTGATAGGGCGCTAAGCTGAGGCCCAGACGGAGGGAGAGATGAAGTGAGGAGAATGGTAAGCTGGAGCTGTTGGGGCAGCTGAATTGGGCCAAACTAGGACCTTTGTTTTTTCTTTCTTTCTTTTCTTTTGGGCTTGCTTCGCGCTTGTGGCAGATCTTAGTAGAATTGATCATCTTCATCCAAATTCTTCTACTTTATTTTTTTACCTGACAATTTCAAAAAATATGCATCATTTACTCATAAAAATTTATTTCAAAGACTTAAAAGTTGGTAAAATGAAGGAGAAAATTATATATAAAATACGAATTATCACCGGCGAACCGCGACAGCAGAGCCCGGGCGCGTGGAATAGAGGAGGGCCGAACAAGAGGGCAGGGTACAGCGGTGGGGTCGGCTGGGCATGGTCGACGACGGGAGCTTACGGGTGGCCGACAAACGGCATGCTTGCCGGCGACAATAACCGGCCGGGTAGGGGGTTGACGTGAGGGCAGAAGCAGGGGAGGGGGTTTGGGTGTCGGGCAGGCAGAGAGCAGAGAGAGAGATTGAGCTGAGTTTTTTTTGGGTGTAGTTTAATTTGTGTTCTTTACTTGATTTTGTTTAAACTATGTCGGTTAGTTTAGTTTAGTTTTTTTTTTATCTTTTTCTTTGGGGGTTTTTCATTTTATTTTGCTTTATTTTATCTTGATTTATTCTATGAAATCAATATACAAATATAATCAGATTAGTAGTTCGATTAAATTACCCAATGCAATTGCACATCGTTTGGGGAAATTGTCACACTTTTCATATAAGTATGGCTTCTTTATTATTGTTATCATTTTTTCAAATTGTCGATCATTCAAGTAGATATTTATTTAGCATTTGAAAGGATCATTTCGGAGTATAATAAAGTCTTATTTGAGGTCACGTCGTCGTTTCAACCCGCATTGCACAAATATATATATATATATATATATATATATATATATATATAATGCTAAATTGAAATGCGACGCCCAACTTGATTAATTTATAATTAAGATGGTTTAAGATAATTAGAATGAATATTAGGTTCGGGCCGTTATATACAATATAGTTTTCAGCAACTTAATAGATATTAACATTATTTCCCAATTGTTATGATAAATGAATGCTCTTAAAATCTAATTTATTTTTTTCTTACTCAAATGGGTACAAGGGAAGAAAGAGGTAATGGCTTCAGTACAAAATTAGGAGATAAATAAATCAAGAGTGTTTTAGGGGATTTTAGTATCATTTTTTAATTTAACCTAGTTCAAAAGCTTAATTTTTATTTTATTTTATATTAAAAGTTAAGGGTTGGATGATCAAGTGTATAAAAAGTTTTGCTTTCCTTAATTTCTATCCCACAACGTGGCATAAACTAAATGTCACTATCATCTTAATGATGTGGTAAGACATTACTCAAACTGAAATTCATATCTCCCATAACTAGGGATGTTACTGAACTGAGCCAATTCGAGTCCGATCCCACTTGAGTTTGACTCGGTCAGGTAAAAGCTTGGTTCATTGCTCAGCTTGAAGTCTAGGCTCGCACTTGCATGCACATTGCTTGGCTCAACTCGGCTTTATATTCTTTGCATTGTTTTTTCTTTTTCTATTAAAAAAATTTCCAAATTCAATGCTACAACACAAGCCAAAGTTTAAACTTTTGTATTGGATCCAAGCTCAACAAGCGCATAATAGAAACTTATCTTTGTAGAAAACCTAGCCTCCTCTCATCGCCTCTCTCTAGAAAACTATAGTTGTGAGCATCAATCTCTGCTTTATTTGTGTTTTTTTCTAGTATTTATACTAATAAATTTGTTTCCATTTGTGAGAAGTTTTCCATACCCTCCTCTAATAGGCAGTGAGGCCTTTTGTTCTTAGAGCATTTCTATCAATTTTTCTTCATATCATTATACTTGTGTGGATTTGGATTGTTAATTGATCGTAAGATTCGCCTATAATAGGCATCAGTTATTCGAATTTGGACTACTATAGTAGAAGAATCTTTTCAACTTGAAGATCGTACAAGATTTGTGGATCTCCTTGTTAAAGATTGTATTATGAAATATTAATTAAGAAGAGAAGTGCTCAGAAGAGTTTCAATTAGTTTTCTCTATCAAAAGGTTTATTTTATTATTTTAGTTATGAATTCGCATGAGTATGATGCTTATCATAGATGTCGTGCAACCTTTAATTGACAATTTCTTCCTCTATTTTTTTTAAAAAAAGGCACATAAAAAAATAAACTGATTAAGCTAAATCGAGTCGAGTTGAACTAAGCCTTATTGGGACATCCGACTTAGTATACTATCAAGCCGACTTAGATTGGACTCAAATTCGACTTAGAGGGAGAAGGTGAACGACGGTCTGCAGGCAGACAAGAGATTCTAAAAAAAAAAGGATAATTCGGTGTACAAGTATCCCGCATTTATACAGAGTTCGAAAAAGGGTCACACTCCAAGGGGTAAATTATAGGCAACCTAATCTGACTTTGTCAATGATTGATTCCACGACGGACAAAAGAGATTCTGATTTCCCTAAAACCAAAAGAAAAACCCTTTTCCGCGTTACCTATTTCACTTTGAACTCAACTCTATACTACTGCTAAATTTCCGCTGGGAGAGAGAAGCCATTGATTTTGCACGGGGATTCCATTTGTCCGCCATTATTGGCTTCTCTCTTCCTCTCACTTAAAACGTTGAAGACGTTGATGCTTGTTTTCCTCGGCGATGGCGGAGGAGCAGGGCACGGAAATTAGACTCCCGGCACCAGCGACGGCGTCGGTGATTCCTTCCGGCGATGGCACTGTTTGGGCTGATGTTTCTCCTCTTCTCAATGCTGCCTGCAATGGTCTGTCTGTCTCTCTCTCTCGCTTTCTCTGTCTAAAAGGTAGCTTTTATTGGTGTCTTGGGGTTGTTGGATCCCTACGCCTTTTCAATTGAATTTATGAAGTGCTAAATTGACCACACAAAAAAAAAAAAAAGAAAATTAGCCGGAAGCAGTGAGCATCTTGCTCTTATTGCCTTGGTTGAATTGGGGAACCATACATTAGAGGATCATAGCAGCATGTGCTATGAAATGAGTTTTGTTTTTATACGTTGTGGCGGGAAGTGTGAAACATGAGTGAAGGAAAACCAATCTCATTTCTTATGCATTAGTTGGGTTTTGATGTTCGTTCTAGTGTCAAGTTTGGAATGTTTGGATTAGTATTAACAAGGAGAATTCGTACCCTTTTTGGGGTTTTGTGTTTTTTTAATATTGGATTTATTTCTTCGACATAATCTCTTATTTCCTTTGGTGGCAAAACTTCGTGATGGCGAGCTCATTACAACAATAACAACAACACTTTCCAGTGTGGGTCCCGCTTGTGCGGGGTCTGAAGAGATCCAGATGTAGGCAGCCTTACCTCTACCGGCATTTCTATCAACTTTTTCCATTAGATGTTTTCGGAAAATCTTTCCTCTTTAAAATATTTTCGCAAAACCGTTTTTGTGGGTCCCTTGGAATCAGCCTCTCTACGGGTAGGAATGCCGGTAAGGGTAAGGTTGCCTACAGTTGGATCTCCCTAGACCCCGCGAAAGCGGAACCCACACTGGGAGTTGTTGTTGTTGTTGTTGTAGAGAGGCTGAATCTAATAGACCCACAAAAACAAGAGTTTGTGAAAACATTTTATCAAAGAAGGGTTTTGTGAAAATATTAAAAAGAAAAAAACTAAGAATACTCAGCAAGGAGTGAATTAGGGGATACTAATAAGTCAGATGACCGTGACTGTGTAAGTGAACTAGATGTGTGCCGTACCTGCTTACAAACACGACATACGAAACCTATCCTACTTTACAAAATAGAATAAATAAAATGCAATCAGGTGTCCAACTCTCTGCGATCTAAGATTCTAATCTTATCCCGCCATAGACTCCTATCCTGATCCAAATCCTCCGTTAATCCTGCAACTTTCAGATCTTCTCTAATCAACTCGTCCAAGCTCTTCTTTGGTCGTCCCCTCCCTCTTTTACCTACGGGAATGTTAATCCTCTCACATCTCCTCACTGGGGCGTTCCCAGTCCTTCTTTGCACATGGCGAAACCATCTGAGTCTAGTTTCTCTCATTTTATCTTCTATGGGCGCCACTTTAACTAAATCTCTGATGACCCCATTCCTAATCCTATTGATTCTCGTATAACCACACATCCACCTAAGCATCTTCATCTCCGCTACCATCAACCTTTGGACCTGTGTCTTTTTTATAGGCCAACACTCAGATCCATACAGCACTGCTGGTTTAATTACCATGCGATAAACTCTACCTTTTAAACCCACTGGCATTCACGGTGAAAATAGTCTGTTTGCTGCCGTGTCTGCCTTGGAGGTGCTTATAATTGCTTCAACTTTGCTCCCCCCCACCCTCCGGCCTGTGTTTCTTTGTGAATTACATCAGAGCTCTTCATTATATCTATTTGGCAGTTGTCTTAGCACATTGTTCTCATTATTTGTTCGTTTTTGAGAGAATGCACTTATTTCTTGTGTCGGTTATCTCTTATGGCTCATGCTTTCGAGATTCCTAAGTCCTAACGTCTCCTGTATTACAGTCTTCATAATGTGTGGTTTATCAATTCATTTGGTCTCTTGGTACTCTTTCTGAATTTTGGTGAGACTTATGAGGAACACTTCTAATCAATGTTGCATGGATTCTTTATTCTTGGTTGCTATAATCTATGTATCTAGGAAGCCTTCCGAATCAGGTCATGGGTTTTGGTTGATATAGTCAATTCTTATTGGTCTTGTGCATACCATCTGCAACAATACAAAAATTCCTGATTTCATATTCTTATGCTTTGTTTATTTTGTTAGATAACGGACCCAAAGATGGATTCCGGCATGGAAAATGGTACATATCGTTCCGTTGATGAGGCCATTGAGAGTGGTGCTGCTCCAGTTCCATTAAGTTATGATAAAACTACAGATGTGTTGCGTATTATTGATGTCATGGACCACCTCCTTGCACGTGAGGTATCATCAGTCTGGTAGTGAGATGTTTTTCCCTCTTTAATTGGAGGCCTGTGCATCTACTTATTGCCATCATTGTGTAATGGTGGGCAACTTGGCACAAGGGACATTCTTTAACTCAGACAGTCTTTTCTTGCATCTATCTTTTGCGGCTTGACCGAACATCACCGCATCTGCTTTTACATTCTTACTGCAGAATAATTCGTGCCACATGCAATGCGGTCATATCAGTTGTGTCAGAGGGACGCACACATGAAGTATGGTACCCTTTATTTTTGGGGGATGCATCTTGGTTATATCGTTGTTAACCACTTCGTTTAACCTCTTGGTGCAAGGTTTCTTCCTCATTGCTTTTCCTCGTTTGCGATTGACAAGTTTCTGCTTTCTAAAAAGCAAATTACTGGACTTGTATTAGATGTTGTTTGTAGGAAAGAGAGGTATTATATTAACAACGAGGGTGATTGGAGCAAAGGGCTAGATTGCCATATTTGTGGAGCGCATGGCACTAAGGGTCACTCAAGTAGACATTGAAGTGAATTGCATTTGTTTTACCTGGGATTTGGGTAAATACAGGTGTCGTGAATTTCAGTTTCTTAGTGAACCTTTCTGCCTTGGGTTAACTTCACGATTTAGTGGATCTGTCTTTTCTATCTCTATTGTTGGTAGTGGTGATAGTGTATTTACCGGTTGTTAAAGTTCACTTAAAATATAGCGGCTCTTTATGAAGTATGAGACCTACTTTATAAAAATTTGAGAAATGGGCACAGCATAAAAGAATAGGTAAATGAACGTTTAATAATTGGATGTGAGCAAAAATGAAGCGTGCATTTGTTTGAAAAATGTTGGATGTTTAAAAAACTTTCAATAGCTGTATTGTTCTTAAGTTTCCGATAACCAACTTAAAATTTGATATTTCTTTTTTTTCCTTGCCTTCCAGATAGGCCTGAGATTGCTTGGGTCATATCTGATCTAAGCATATAACCATTGAAAAGTGGCCCTTTTCTTTCATTTTGTGTGTGTGTGTGTGTGTGTGTGTGTGTGTGATTGGGGGGTTGTGGAGTGAAAGTCCTTGCCCAATTAGTTGTTTGTTGGATTCCAAGCTGGGTAAGGTTCTCAGCCTTTCCCATGGAAGTAAAATTTGATCAATAGTAAAGCAGGCAATTCATTGCCTCCATATATTTTGTCTCGGATTTTCTTGTTTGAAAGGGAAGATTATCCTGATCATATTCTGTTTCTCATCATTTGACAGGAAGAAGATTTGTTCATAATGGCCTTTGGTCTTCCTTTGGGTGGAGAAAAAGATGAAGGATGCTTGTCTTCTCAAAACGCAGTGGAGGAGACACTCTGCCGGCGCCTGCGTGCTTGCAAAGCCCAAACAGCCAAAAAGAGGGTGGTAGAAGGTACCTATTTCAGAAAGTTTTCTTTTTTGCTAGAGTATTGTAATCAAAATGTCAATGGAGTGTATTTTCTGCTCTAGTTTAATGCCCATGTGTTTACTTATTTAGTTTATAGATTCTATAGTGACCATTGTCATGCCTTTGGTATGCAGACTTAGAACCTTTACAAACTAATCCTGATCTGGAGGAAGGGTTATGCCGAGCTCTGTTGTGCCGTTTACGATTTCGTAAGGTCTTAACCTATATACTTTTGGCTTTTCTATTACTTTATCTTCTCTGGCAAATTGCATCAGGATCATTGCATGATTTTCTCTTCTTTTTACTGTTTTGAATTTCTTTAAGGCATGAGAATGGAAATGCTTCTTGTTTAAATTCTCTTTTGCACTCATTTTGGATTGGAAGTTGGATTTCCCAATTGATCTTTGGGTAACTTTATGAGTTGTGGCCTACTGCTTATGCCAACTTATAAGCATATTCTCAGAATTAGGAAGACGATAACTGAATTCATCGTCTATATTATACTTTTTTTGGAGGAAAACCTAAATATTTGTCAAACATTATGTTATCTTTTCATTTCTTTGGATTCATATGTTGGTCATCTACTCGTCTGCTTGGGGAATGTGTCTTTGATGGCATAAGTGTGATGATTATTTGAGCAAACATGATTTAATCATGTTGCATTGCTCCGTATAAGAATTGGACCAAACTGGCCATTTATTCATTTAAGCTGGTTCAAATAGGAACCTGACCATGCCTAGGTGCGGATAGGCGCTTCAAGTTTTTTTTTTTTTTGGGGGGGGGGGTTACCTTAGCAGGAACAAAGTTATGCAGCCAACAATGACCATTTTATGTCAAATACGGGAGGGGGGGAGATTTGATTGTCGAGGACTCATGCCTCAGATAAGATGAGGATGAGGGCGTTCTGCGCACCTTCTGGCTCAAGCTTATGTATCCTTCAGTGATGCCAATTATATTTAGGGTATTTACAAAGTTTCACATCGTATAGCTAAAAAGGGCAAGTTTGGACTATTTTTTCAGCTTGGATTGTACGGACTAAAGCAAAATGTCTCTCTAAACTTCCTCTACTCCGTTCCTATGGGGTGGTAGGTAATCTACGGCTTTTAAATCTAGGATCAATCGGAACCAGTCTCTCTATAATTTTACAATTCAGAGGTAAAACTGCTACATCAGACCTCCCTACAACCTGCCTGGTAGCGGAATTTTTGGGGTATTGGATTTGGATTTGGACAGAGTTTCACACTACCAATTCATTTTCGTGGAGTAAGAATGAAGCTTTTCAACTGACGATCTGATGCGGTCCAATTCTTCAGACATTTGGACTGCCATGTTGTCATATATAGGAGCTAGGGGGAATGTACAACAATCTTGGTATTTACCAGACACCGAGACAATTTCTCAAATTAAATTGTAAGATATATCAATTGCAATGATTGCTAATGTTCCCTAGTTTGGTTTGCTTACATGATTAGTGAATAGTAATAAGTAATAACCCTTTGGTGGAAAATTGGTAATGCCAGGCATGGTTTATGAGTTGTCTTATAAGGTTTAGAAACAGTTGACCTGTTCTATCAGGCATGTAAAGTATTAGTTACTATTTTTTTTTCCACCTGTTCATAATTGCCAAAGGATTATCTCTTTCCCCTGCAAACATCTATTATCGCTCGCTTTTGCTTAATTGTACTTTTGGCAGAAGAAGTAGAGAAATCAAATTCATTTCCTGAATATACGAGGATTGAAAAGTACCAGCATATAAATATAAAGTGACGTGCTATTTTCTTCATTTGGAGCGAGTATGGGCAGAATGTGGTTCTTCACGGTATTCTCATGTTATTTGAAGCTCTGGCAGGATTAATAGCCAACTTTGCTTCAATGCAGAAACGTTGGAAGATATCGTGTTGCTTATGCGATGTTGGGATGCATTTGGGCTTGACCCCTTTTTTTAATTTTTGGGCTTGACTGTTTAGAGATTTTAGAGCAATCGAGTGTCTCACTTGGACAGAAGATTATTTTTGGGCTGGTAATTGAGATGGTTCGTTTCTGTTCTTTCAAAAGGGACCCTCTGTGGGTGAGAACCTTTCGAGTTGGCCATAGTTGTCTGTTGCTTCAGTTGAGGAAAAATGCCAAAAGGATGGTTCATTTTGCTAACGCAATATAGGACCTCTAATCGGTCGAGGACGATCATTTTCCCAGAAGGTCGCAAAGCAGATGGCTGGCTGGGTGTAACAAAGATTTTGAAAGTCTCTTATTAGTGGGCGTATTAAGACCTCCTCTCAGCATAAGTCTTGTCAGATTGGTCCTATTGACTTGAGATCAAAACAGGGGAGCCCTTTGAGTTATGCTAATGCTGTTTGAAGTTGGGCGGGTGGTTATGAGAGATCTGTCTTGAAGGGTTGGAGGTGCAGGTTGTGTGGCTCACGGGACATTTATGCTGCTGTTCTAGGTGATTTGTAGGAAAATGGGCTAGCAACACTTCATAATCAGAATGTCAATGCTGGGAGTTCACCTTCTCGTCAGTTCCCCCCCCCCCTAAGGATAAGGATAAGGCTCACTTTGTTCCATGAGGTGGGAAGTCCCGGAATGATGATCATTTGCCTGCCCCTCCTCCTTGTGTTAATCAATTCCAGGTCCTCAAGGATCTCTTGGAGAGCTATCCCGAATCTGTTTCAAGCTCTTCTTGTTGCAATTCTCCTTCTGCCTTTATGATACTTGAACCGAATTTTGAGCATTTGGGACAGAAGCCTCCTTCGTTTTGTCATTTTCCTGAGGACTTGGTTGTTTACTCCCAAAGGAAAGAAATGGGAAGAGAAAGGTGATTGATCGTAATGTTTTCACTTCTACCATTGTGCGTGAGCAGGGAAGGGCTCTGTCTGATGCAGGGGAATCTCCAAGACGAAGCTAGGATAAAGGAGTTGATGGAGATACCTCTTCAAATGTCGATCCGACTGAGGATGCGGAGGGAGGTTCAGTATGGGTTTTGGACTGCATTGTTTTTTTCTATAAATATATGGGGTTGGCAATTGAAGGGAGAGAGATGGGGTTGCTTTCTTTTCTAGCCTCTTTGGAATCTAATAGGAAGGAAGGTGATCAAGTGGTACAGAGAATGGTGGAGTAGAAGTAGGGGGCAGGACCTTGCTTGATGGGGCCTAGTATTGAGGCTTTATCTTGGAATGTTAGGAGACTAAATTGTCCGATTAAGAGGGGATATGTCAAGTGGGTGTTGCGGGGGGTTTTCTTGTGACATCGCCATTCTCCAAGAATAAAAAATGGAACATGTCAGCCGTCTTGTTGCCATTAGCCTTTGGGGTCGTCGCCCTGTCAAGTGGCTTTTTCAGCCATCTATGGGTCGTTCGGGAGGTGTTATTGTTATTTGGGATCCTCATACATTAGAGCTTATTGACGCTAGAATTGGGTCTTTTTCTGTGTATTGTAAGTTTAACTCCCTGGATGATAATTTTGTTTGGGGTCTTATTTGTGTTTATGGGCCTAATGATGAAAATTTGTGTTCTATTTTTTTTGGAGGAGTTGAGGACTTTCATATCTCTTTGGGATATTCCTTGGTGTTTAGGAGGCGACTTCAATGTCATTAGTTTCCCCTCTGAGAGATCTACCGAGTGAAGGTACACGATCGCCATGAGAGAGTTTCCGAATTTTATAAACTCTTGTAATCTCATTGACCCTCCTTTAGAAGGTGGTTATCTACGTGGTCTAGCCATGAGGAGGTCCCCACTTTATCCCGTATTGATAGTTTTCTTTTCTCCATTGATTGGGATGATCATTTTGAGGAACTTCATCAAGTTGTTCTCCCTAGGTTGTTTCTGACCACTTCACCATTCTACTTCAAGTTGGAGAAGTCCATTTGGCAAAAAGACCTTTTAAATTCGAAAATGTTTGGCTTGAGGTGGATGGATATTCTAACCTTTTGAAATTCTTTTGGTGGGAACTTAATGTCTCTGGTTCCTTTAGTTTCATTCTAGCCAAAAAGTTGCGTTTTCTCAAGTCCAAGCTCAAAGATTGGAATAGGGATGTCTTTGGCCACCTTTACACTAAGATGGCTTATTTGGTGGATAGGGTCAAGCATCTGGATGAAAAGGAGCAACAACAATCTCTCACCTTTGCTAATAGATTTGAGAGGTTGGATCGTAAGAAAGAGTTTTCAAACGTATGTAATTGGATACACATCTTCTGGCGGCGGAGAGAAAAGCAGCATTGGATTGAAGGAGATCGCAATATCGAATTCTTTCACAGGATGGCTAATAGTAGAAGATAATTCAATGCTATTCATGATATTAAGGTCGATGGTGAGTACCATGTGGAGTTTTCTTCCATTAAACATGCAATTACCCAGTTTTATGTTAATCTTCATCAAGAAGATCAACCATTTCGGCCTTTCTTTAAGGGGATTGATTGTGATTCTATTAGTCTTGATGATGCTTTCGAGCTTGAAAAGAACTTCTCCGAGGAGTAAGTTTGGAATGCGATCAATGACTTCGGCAAGGATAAAGCCCCAGGTCTAGATGGTTTTAACATTGCCTTTTTCCAGCATTCTTGGAGCACAGTCAAGGGAGAGATTATGGGACTTTTTACTGATTTCCATAAGGCTGTCATCTTTGAGAAAAGTCTGAATGCCCCTTTCATCATCGTGATCCCTAAAGTGGACAGGGCAGTTGACATGAAGAATTTTAGACCCATCAGTCTAGTCGAGAGTGTGTACAAAATTGTTGTCAAGGTTCTTGCCTCGAGGATGAGAGAAGTCATTGGCAAAATTGTCGGCCCTTATTAGCATGCCTTTGTTCCCGGTCGTCAAATTTTACATGCTTCTTTAATAGCAAATGACTGTATCGACTCTTATCTCAAATCCAACCAATTGAGAATTCTGTGTAAGCTCGATATTGAGAAGACTTTCGATCATGTCTCTTAGGATTTCCTTATGATCATTCTTGATAAAATGGGCTTCCCTAGCAAGTGGAGGAGATGGGTGTACTTTTGCATTTCTACCGTTCGCTTTTTGGTTTTAATCAATGGTGAGCCGTCAGGTTTCTTCCCTAGTTCAAGAGGGCTTCGTCAAGGTGATCCACTTTCCCCCTTGTTATTTATCTTGGTGATGGAATCACTTAGCAAAATGCTTGTTAAAGCAATCGAGGTGGGTTTATTAGAAGGTTTCCAAATTGATAACTCTCAATCCGGTAGCATGTTGATCTCTCACCTTCGCTTTGCTGATAACACTCTTATTTGTTGTAAACCGGATGAGAGTAACCATTGGCATTTGAAGTGTGCTCTTCCCCGTTTTGAAGTAATGGCTGGGCTTAGAGTCAACTTGGCTAAAAGTGTTCTTCTACCTATTGGTTCTTCTGCCAAATTGGTGATGTTCTCGAGCTGCATCACTTCGCTCCATTCTTTGGTTGTGGGGTTGATTACCTGTCATCTTCTTATCTTGGTCTGCCTCTGGGTGCAAATTTTAAGAGCAAAGTTGTGTGGGAGCCTATTGTTGAAAGGTTCCACAAGAGACTAATGGGGTGGAAATCTAAGCTTTTGCCCAAAGGGGGTGGGCTCACATTTCTAAAGAGCACTTTATGGAGCCTCCCTATTTATTTCATGTCCGTGTTCACTATCCAAGCTACCATCTAGCAGCGCTAATCATCATGAGAAAATCATGAGAGACTTTCTTTGGTCCAGCAATGAGACCATTACTAGCTTCCATTGGGTTAATTGCGGAGAGGTTTGCTATTCCAAGCAAGAGGGAGGCCTAGGTATAAGACCTCTTCGTCATATGAACAAAGCTCTAAAGACCAAGTGGCTTTGGCTTTTTGCTAAAGGGGAGGAAGCTCTTTGGGAAAATGTGATCAAAGCCAAAGTTGGGGTTCATACTCGGGCTTGGTGGAGCAAGCAAAGCAACAATGCCCATGGGGTGGGTTGTTGGAAATCCATTTTAGCTGGTTTGGAGCGTTTCATATCCTTAGTGCATTTTGAGGTTAAGAGTGGGTCCAAAGTGCTTCTTATTGTTTGGTGCGGAAACCAACCTCTCAAGTTTCAATTTCTCGAGCTTTTTAGGATGACCCTTCTTAAAGAGGCCACGATGCATGATGTGGTCTCTTGGAACGGTGACCAAAGTCGTTGGAATGTAACATTTTCTAGGTGCCCCAATGATTGGAAAGAAGAAAGTGTTTGTAATTTTTTTGCTTCACTTGCCTAGGTGAAGGTTCTTCTTGAGGGTAGTGATGAACTTATGTGGCCTTATGACTCTAGTAATTCTTTTACGGTCAAGAGTTTCTGCCATAAGCTTTACAGTGGTGGGAATTGCCCTAATTTCCCTGTACAGGCTATTTGGAAGTCTAAAGCACCCACAAAAGTGTGCTTTTTTGCTGAGGGAGCCACTAAAAGCGAGATCCCCACAGAGGATATGCTTAATAGGAGAAACTTTAATAGGCCAAGTAGGTATTTTATGTTTGCTGGGGAGAAGAGATGGTGGACCACCTCCTTATTGATTGTAGTTGAGTTTCATCACTTTGGCACTTGTCTCTATCCTTGATGGGTATTAGATGAGTTCAACCTTTCTCTGTGAAAGATACCTTGGTGGCGTAGAAAGAGTTTGGCTGGTGGTATTTGGAAGATGATTCCTTAGGCAAATTGGTGGTATACATGGAAGGAAAGGAATAGTCGGATTTTTGAGGGCAAAGCTTTGTCCTTGGAAGATTTCAAGCTCATCTTTTTGAGAACCTGACATAATTGGAGTCATGCATTTAATGGTGGAAGAAACAGGTATTTCCTGGACTTTGCAGATAATATTATGCATGAGAGCTTGAGGGCATGATGTTTTTGTCTTTGCCCCCTTTTTACATTGTTGGCATCCCTTTGATGTCTTTCTAACACAACCTTTTGATTACTCATTTAAAAAAAAAAAAAAAAGCTCATTTAGCTGCTCTAAGGAAGAAATTGGTTACTGTCAACTAGTTGATAAGTTGTTCATACAAATTTGGTCCTTGAAGGTTTATCATGAAAGATGGCAGAGATTTTAGACCCGTATTTCTATTGAGGTTAGAAATGGTTCTATATATTTCCAACGTAGTGATTGATTTGGTGGTGCTTCCTTGAGAGACTTGCTAATTATGCTCTCAGAGGTAGGAGTGTGCATCTATTTGTTTCTTTAGTTTAAAAAAAAAACATCATGGTGAGTGAAGGGTTGGCTCTTGTGTTTAGTCTCTTACTTTCTTTGTAATGCCTAGGTGAATGATGTTTCTATTGTTAGTTCCTTCAACAAGCTTTTGGGGTTTTTTTCAAGAGACTTTACTTTTGACAGCACATTAGATAGAGTTCTGCGTCATATGAGCAAGCTTTCCCCTACTTTTTTGAGTTTTTGCCTTCCCTTCCATGTCTAACTCCTCTAAATATAAGTATTAGGTTCCTATGCAAGCTGATTCGGTAGTCCTTTTCATGACCCCAAATCGCCAAGATGCCAATTATGTGTTCTTTTCATTGTTAAACAAAGGGATCAATCTCTTCACTTTCATCCAATCTACTGTTGCCTGCCTTATTGTCTGTGCATAGTTTGCAATAAAAGAAAAAAAGATTACTTCTAGATGGGGTATGAAGTCAATCTCGTGCCGGCAATTGCATGATGCTTGGGTTTTGCGTAAATCTGATCCATCCTGATGACTGCATCAGTTTTCTGGATCTAAATAAATTATGTTATGGAAGTTTTGACTCAATGTCTTGCTTTCCTGTTGCAGCATTTCTATCACCTTCTTTTGTGTATGAGGAGACCGCAAGGAAGAGGCTTAGAGTTGGCAAGAAAACATATATCCTCGTGCTTATTAGAACTTGAACATTTGCGCAAATCATCGGATTTTCTACATTCAGTGGGATGCTCAGCATACAATAATGCTTTACTGGCGGAGACCACCGCTTCTGGCTGTCAACCGCTTGGCTTTGATGATAATTTAAACATTAAAACCTCAGCTCCTGCTCCTCCTCGTGCTATTAAAACATTAAGCTGAGAGATGGTGAGGTTAGCCTGACTGTTCTTGTTTATGACTCCTGCTAATGCTTCTTGCCTCAGTTATCTCGTTCTTTTCATCTAGGCTTTGGATTATTTCAAGAAGCTCCTTGATGATCTAGACATTATTTGTTCATTGTCACTGGAGCTGCTATTAGAAAATGTCTTGCATTTTGTTGTTGAGTTCCAAAAGCGACAACCAGACCTTGTTGCCAGAGCTTATCTTCAGGTAAGTTGTTAATGTTATTTCTTGCCAGCATTCTGAGCTTTAGATTTGTTAGGAACGACTACTATCTAGTGCCTTCTGACAGGTATGTTGTAAATAACATGGCTTTAATTTCAAAGTTCCTTATTGATGCCCTAGGCCCTACATTCTCTGAAAAGCTTGAAGCCGTTGAGGAGTAATGACATTGGAATCTTGTCTTTTGATAAGGAAAAATATGTATATTTTATAGAAGGATCAAGGGATGAATGACATTGGAATTCTTTAGGAGATGCTTTCTATCCTTTTAAAAAATCTTTTAGGTGATGCATCTATTCTAAGTCTAATAACCTATGATGCTCTGACTCGGCATTTGGCCGCCGTACCCGGGTTGACTCGACACGACTCTATATGGGTGCCAATGCGGGATACACGTTGGATCCGGCCATGTGCAATCGGACACGTCTAAGTTGAAAGCCACACCATGTTTCTGCAGTTCGGATCTGTCGATGAAGCAGTTTAGAAGAAGAGGCGAACATGGAATGGGGTGCTCAAGAATCAATCCTTCTCTTCTCGCTGTTGTTTCCCGCTGTCCTTTTCTTCCTCTTCCCCCCTTCTGCGGCATAATTTTCTTTTTTTCCCCCATTCTTTTCTGTTGTTGGATGCGGTGCTAGTCAATAAAGCTCAACTAGGTTTTCACTTTTCTTTTTTTTGTAACGTCCTACCCTCTTTTTGGGCCTGGCTGCCTTCAAAGCCCAAATCTTTTTCAAGTCCTCTTTTCACTTATAGGCTGCATTCTTTGTGTTTGTAATAAAATATGTATGTAGGCACACTTCAACTTAAAATGGTTATTTTAATTTAAACTGGATGAACTTTTATTTAATTTTCAACTATTTGCAACAACTAAAACAAAGTTTAACTTGAAATTTAAAACAAATAACGAGAAATATATAAGTAGTCGTGTCCCCGTATCCGTGTCCAATTTTAAGACAGTCCGTGTGTCCTAAGTTTTTTCCCAAGGGGAGTCCGACACATAGATATGTTCCCGCGTCGCACACCCATACCCGAGTTCGTGTAACATAGCTAATAAATTTTATTCTTGAAACCCATGAGCGTTCCTAGTATGATCTAGAGATTATTTCAAGCAGGTCCTTGACAATCTAAGCATTATTTCCCAGATATTAGCAGTTTAACACGCGCCCTGCTATTTGGTTCTCAAACATAGTTGCCCTTTCTTCCTAGTTGTGATGCAGAATTTTTTGGGCAACCTAACCAAAATTGATATTCCCTCGAGTTCTGAAAGTTCAGAAGTTGAAAAAGGAGGGGGGTGAGCCTAGGTCGGTACGAGAATATGGTTTCTGATGGTCATGTGCTTATTGGTTGCAGGCTCTGTTGATTGAAGATGGGAAATTATATGGTCGGGAGCCTATCTTCCATGTCATATGTAGAGCTTCAGCATTACCTGAATCTCTGAAGAACCATGATATCCAAAAGAGTGAAGCGCTTATGCAACTAGTACAGGTTATTGTTAAATCCACTATTTTAATCATTTAATCTGCTTCCAGTAACTGAGTTTGTAACAATCTTTTCCAATAAGTCTGTATCTGTCCAGCATAAGCTTCACATTTTGCTAGCTAGTGATAATATGTCTTAGACAACTAAAACCTTGTTCATCATGATTGTTACTAGACAGATGAATCAGTATGGTCGGTAATTTATCAGCATTTGTTTCTCTTTTCCATTTTGAGAAATGGTTTATCTCATGATTTAACAAAGGTGAACGGTTAATTGATGCAGCTTTTGATCATTTTGCTCAGAATTCTTTGCACAAATGTTGCATGGCAAAGACGTAAGCTTGGGAAAGTTCTACAAGATTGGCGTTTTATCTATGTCAAGGTTTGTGATGCTGCTATTTAAGGTTATTTCCTTGCTTGCCCTCCCTAAGATCAAGAACAATTTGGTCTTTCTTATGTGTTTTTATTTTATCAAAAAAGAGACTAAGGACTATTTAAAATATTTAGTTAGTGAGACTTTGTGGCTTCTAGTGAGTTGGAGTGTTGGACTTAACTACTGGGTTGTAGTTTCTTTGTTGCTTGTATTGCTTGAGTTTTGTCATGTATGTTAATGATTGCGATCTTGTTTTGCCATTATATTTAGTTGGTGGGAAGAAAAAAAGTAGAAGTTATATATACCAAGTTATGTTCTCTTGGCTGCATTTTTATGTCGTAGCATCCTGAGTAGCAGAGCAGCAGAAACAGTCTGTTTAGAGCAGTAGCTGATGAGTAGCATATAGCACTAGTTGATATAAGCCCTACAGGGTCATGACAGTCAATTCAATGCTGCCAGGGTCTTTGGAGATCAGATGTATTCAACTTCACCTCTGACCAGGGCCGTTGTTTCCCCCAACTTCGACACTGGTGGATTTAATTCAGTTGCCGACTTTGTTTCAAGCTTGGTGCGACCTATCAGACCTGCAAATTTTCCGGATGCGCAACTCAGATAAATTTGCAGGAGATACAGGATTGTGATGAGATGTTTTTTTGTCAGATCTAAACTTTTTACGTGGAGGGAGTTCTTTCACAGGTTATCTAAGATTAACCTTCCCCCCCCCCCCCCCCCCCGGGGGTTGGCTGGCGGGGGGGGGGGCCCAAAAAGTTGCTGCTTCACTAGCATGTGTCTCAGAGTCCCCTGCACTCTTGGAAAACCAAGAAAAAGTTCCTTGGGAGATAGCATCGTGTCCTTTTTTTGCTGATTGTCCACTTGATATGTCGTCTTGCTTTTTTTTTTTTTTTTTTTCCAACTCGAATCAGTGAGCATGTGTTTTAATTTTATCTTTGTAGAATTTTAAACCCAAGAAATCTTTTTAATTGTTTTAGATTCTCTGCTTTGTTCTTATAGTCATAGGCCCCATATTATTTAAGACTTCCAAAGCAGGTATATTTACGCCGTTTCAGAGATCTTTTCATGAAAGCTCATTTCTTTGTCATGTTTCATTTTTAACAGCTAGAACACGCTTTCCGGAAGGAGTTTGGGGAATTGTCTGGCTTATCTGAGGAGGTATGTTGATGAAACTGACTACTTATCTAAGTGGGTTTTGTTTTGGTGAGAGGAAAGAGAGGGCGATGCATATTCATATAAATTGATGTGGAATTGTTTTGTGAACTGAGGGGTGCTATTCTGTTGTCCAATTGTCCTCATGGGTTTCACCATTTTAAATCTTTCAAACAAAATAAATGGAAATTCTATAGATGATTGCTGTTGCATTGCTCCCTCCTTCGGAGCAGAAGTGTGGAGAAAGGGTAAAAGAAACTAAGGGGATGTGTTTTAGCTGGTGTGGATGCTTGATTAGTTTATTCCTTTTTGTTGGTTTGCAGAATGCGTGCACGAAACTGGTCAGGCACATACTAATGTGGGTGGAGGAGCAAACATATTGGATTGCTTTGCGCTTTCTATCATTGGGCTTTGAATTGGATCTTTACTCTCCTGAAGAATATTGCATGGTATACTGGTACCTGTATGTCATATTGGTTAAGCTTTGCAGAGAAAACACATCTGAAGATCCTTGCCAGCACCAACTCAGGTTTGAGACTGCTCTGGTGGTCTGCTACAGCATTGCAAATACATATTATGAAACTCCTATTATAAGGACGTGCATAGGTCTTTGAATATTGATTTCCAATTTGACAGAAGAGTTGATGCTTTTACCTCATTAAAAACGTTTGTCAGAGAACATGTACTAGTTGTATTACCATTTTGCACTGCTTTGGAGATCACCATTATCTTAGGGCCTTGGAGATCACTTGATCCAGCTGTTCTGACAGTTTAAAGCTTGCAGCTTTATGATTGATAGTGAACAACTTGTTGCTCAAGATACTTACAGCATTTTCTTTGATTTAGGTTTGGTTTGTTTATTTTGTCGGAGTCCAAATGAATGCATTCTTCTTCCAGGAAACCTTCTTGGAAAATTCTGGCTGAAATTTATTTCTCCTTGTTTTGCTTAGTCTATTGTCATCATTTCTATGCAAGAAACAGAATGTGGATGGAAAAGGATTCCTCTGAATCAAATAGACTTTTGATTGTTGTATACCATTTGCTTGCATTGACTCTCTTCTCTTTTCATCAGCTAAAAGGAAGGGGAAGAAGAAACGAGAGTCACTTGTGGATACAACCAAGGATTACCGGATCCCTCCTGCTGTCATGTTGCTTAAGTGCTATATATGTCTTGCCGAAGGACTTGCCATGGTAAATGATCTGCTGCTTGAAATTTGATGGTTTAGTTGTTCTCGTGGAATTCAGCCGTATTTTTTTTCTTTTGACTATTTATTTACAGAATGATAAAAGAGCCCCAACTATACCTGCCGTTAGCTGACCCAGGTGGGTCTGTCAATATGGTCTACTGTCAAGCGCCTTACCCCACCCAGAAACCTGTGTTGTGAGAGACCGAAGTGATGGCCTTTAGCCCATGACTTCATGGCTGCCCCAAATACACTTTACAAACAGCCACCATAACCCCCCCCCCAAAAAAAAATCCCCAGGCATCGAATCAGTCGCCAAGAGATTATGTATATTATACTATGTTGATGTCATAATGAGGAGTTACATTGTGCAGATGCTTGCTGCGCTCAGGAATGAGCTCAAGATCTTGCAGCCTGTCAGCCCTTCTAATTCAGAATTTGAGGTATTTTGTTATGATCATTTCATCATTTACTCACGTAGATGCTTGTTTTCTGTCTTCCAGACATTTGGTGTCTGAGCCATCACCTACTCGTCTTATCGCATGAATATCAGCAATAGTTCATATTTGTTTTCACTCAAAACCTCCCATGTTCCTCCTTGTAGAGATTCATGCAGCACTTTGAGCATTTGCAAAAAGCTTGTCTACCCGATCACATCTCCTCCAATCATTCAAGGAATGTACTACACAAGCTGTGCTTTCAGTGAGTATTCTATGACACCTACTTTGTCACTGATAGCAGAGGACTTTTTAGATTATGCATATAGTTTTTGAGGTAATGAGTTTTCTTTGTAGTGTGTTCACTTTGTAGGCAACTTAAAAGTCACCCTAGGGCAGTCTCTTTGGTTACATATTTTACATAATGACGCACAAAACAAAAGTTCTTATTTGCTGTCGATCAGCACAGTACTAGGAAGTCACCACTCTCTAAATCTAGGATGTGCTGGACAACAGCATTTCTCAAATTCAGGGGTAAGGTTCCAGTTCATCCCGCCAACCAACACCTCCCTCCCCCTCCCCCCCCCCCCCCCCCCAAAAAAAAAGAAAAATGCCTCAAGAAACAACAAAAAGCTGACGAGATTCCTGCACATCGTTTGGTTTTGTGTTTTCTCTGTGATCACGAAAGGGTCATGACCGTGTAAGTCAGTATAAACTACAGATGTCCCGAGACCCTAACCTCAGATGGGAGTATTCAGACCCTGTGGGATTGAGGTGCTGGTGGATTGATGCTTCCCTAATTTCTTTAGATTACATCAATTAACACAGCTTTTATCCTGTAGAAACTCGTTGTATATAATCACTTCAAGGATGCTCTGAGGATTGCAAAGGGAACTGAAGAGCAGTTTTGGGAATGACCCGAACAAATTGGCTGAACTCCGATGCATTGAGCAGATTGCAGAGCGCAATAGCATAGCTTTGAACGTCATTAATCGCATCGGAGCTGTTGATCCAGCTCTCAAGATCTCATTTGAGTTCAGCTATCATCCCTATTTTGCTGTAGCTGTGGTTAAAAGATCCTGGAAGGTGCCCGTGAGCTCCACGATTTTCTGTAACATTATGTTTTTCTTAAATTCAATTTTGTGGCCATTGTTAGTTGTCAAAATTAGTGAGAGAACTATTAGAGTTCTTTTGCAGCGTGAAGGGCTCAAACAGTGGCATAGTTGTACATCCCCAAATTTCAAGCTTGGCTGAGCATTATATGTAATATGTACCGCATGGTCATGCCATTTATCATTGGTTATGTTAGGCAGGCTTTTACGACCAAGGCTCCACACTATTATGGGAAGCATATACCATCTATCGCATCTATTAATAATTATGGAACCTTCTGGTTTTTTTAATCATTTAGGGTTTCAAAGAAGTAAGAAAAACGATACAATAGCTTGCCCAGTTCAAGGCTACTAGGATTACAAAACATTACCATCTTTGGGCTACAAGATAAAGCCCTAAATTCAAACAGTGAAGAACACCCCTCTAATAATATATGGCTAGCTATTCATCTCAAGAAGAAATGTCACCAAATTATATAAAAAGAATTGAATGCATGCTACACAAACAAAACACCTCAAACAATAAGGAACACCCCTCCAATAAAATACAGCTAGCCATTCATCTCAAAAAGAAATGTCCTCAAAAAAGACAGGAAGAATTGAATCCATGCTGATTGCACCGCACAAACAAAACACTTTCAACAAAGGAAACTTTAAATGCTAAGAGTAATAGCCAAATGGATGACAGGTCACCACCCTTGGAACCATTGAACCAGGAGTAAACAATAAACAGTCTTCTTCGAAGAAATTCCAATGCCCACCAGATGACATGCCTCCACCTTTGGAACCGCCAATTTGTACCTAATTCGGCTAATTACTTCCTGCTTATCACCAACAAACTTTAAACCAACTGTTTGTACTATATCCAAGGATTCAAAATGCGATTTCGATTTCAGTAGCAGTACAGCAAGATTGTTCTAATACAGCAATTGCGTTCCATGTCGCGTCCTGAAAATGCAATTCACCCAACTTCAAAACCTTTCCAATGCAGCCGTTTCGTCGCTGTTCGACCACATTTTGAATCCATGCCTATATTCCAAGCCGCACAAGTCATCGGCACTTTGATTGTTTTTCTGAATCATAGATGCTATTTCTTATTGATCGTTTTTGGTTCATGTGTGGGAGTTAATTAGTTGAATTGTCATTTCCATACTGAATATTTGGTTTACGAGTTCTTCATTTGACATTGCATGTTGAAAGCTTTAGCTAACTCTCCACCTCTGTTTTGAATAAATAGTCTCATAGGTCTATAGAAGTCCGTTATACTTGGACTTGGTCTTCTATTTTGATAGGAGTTTCATGGCCAGCTATTCAGAGCATAAGTCTAAATATAGTTGGTAAGTAGTTAGATTTAGCTAGTAAGTGGTCTGATTTATGTTGAGTTGCTTGTTTTGCAATTCAACTGTGATTTTTATCCATTTAACTTAATCATAATTGTAGAAAAAGAAAGTCACTAGACATGGTTTTTGACCTCAATAAATATCATTCTTAGTTGTTCATCGCATGGTTTTTGACCTCAATAAATATCATTCTTAGTTGTTTATCGTGATTTAATTAATTGGACCATATAATGCTAGAATCTTTGTAATATAATATATTGTTTTTGGTTAAAAGTTATAATGCGTAATTTTTGGTACGATGAATTATCTTCTAATATCTTCTAATAATAAGAATGTAAAATTTTTTATAAAAAAGGTAAATTTGGTAAGAGTGACATGTTAAAAAATTAGAAGGCTGGCTGGTTTCATTTTGTTCTCTGTACCCATGCAGTGCATGGAAAATTTGTGAATTTTCTCATTGTAATAACTATATGTAAAAAATATAGTGAAATATATTCATAATTCATGTAATTTGCGAAAAAATTGCTTTGAGCTTCTGCAAAGAGAAGTACAATAAATTTTTTAAATTAAGCGAAAAACCCTCATCCTAAAATTATTTATGAACAGAACTAATTGTGAATTTTTCACTATTTTTTTAGAAATTTATTAGGTACAATATTTTTATATAATTCATTAATTATTTATTATTCATGTAATTCATAGTTCCGGTAGATACATAGTGCTAGGGAAGACAAAGACAAAGACAAATGGGTAGGTTGGCGAAAAGTGACCAAAAATTTAGGCTCTGTTTTTTTCGTGGTTTAATGAATCCAACTCACTCATTCCCACACCCACCCACTCCTTCCCCCCTTCTTACTCTTTCCCACACTTAAACAAAAATACCACTCCTTTCCACTCTCACCTACTCTCACCAACTTTCACCTACTTCTATCTATAATTACTATTTGGCATAGTTTGAAAACTCTTATAATTAATATAATTATACGTCCAAGTAATCTGATACCAATTATGAGTTTTATTTATTTTTCAGATGTTATTGGATGTAAATTGTGCCATAAATTGTACATGAAATTATTTATATTGTACGTATTAAAGAAATGGTAATTTTTATTCTTTTTAATTTTTTGCGTTGATAAGCCAATGTCAGTTATTTGTGAGTGGTAGATATTTTCAGTTAAATTTGTATATGGAACAGATGGTTGAGAACTGGGAACTGTCGCCGACGAGTTGGGGAGGTAGCCGGCGACCTGGGAGATGGTTGGCGAGGTCAGAGGTGGCCGAGGTTTCGCAGGTGGCTAGGGGAGTTCGCACGGTTCTGAGCTGGGTAGATCGAGGGGGTTGGGCCGGGGTGTTCGCAGATTGGTTGGGCTGTTCGGAAGTGGCTGCCGGAGTGCTGCTACTGACGGATAACTACCGGCCGGCTGGCGCTGCGCACGTCGGAGACTTTAAACGGCAGAGAAGGGTGTGCGAGAAATGTGAGGAGAGCTGAGAGTTTAGAGAGAGAGAGGAGAGCTGAGAGTGTACAGAGAGAGGAGAGCTGAGAGTTTGAGATTTTAGAGAGACAGGAGAGCTGAGCATACAGATACGTGACACATGTCATGTTCTTATTGGATTTGTGGATTACAGTTGGATATAATAAGATTGTGTTCGAATAATATTTTTGGTGATATCTGATTTCAAATTTCAAACTAATTTCATCGGTATCGTTAACGTAATTAAGAATTGAGGAATAGTAACGTCCGATTTCAGTCAGACAGTGCAAAAACATCGCAAAATGTGAATAATTAATTTGCACACAAAAAATGAAAATTGTCTATGTAATTTTCAGTTCAACAATCAATTAATCGTAACCCAACCAAAGTAAACCGTATTTGCGCAACGTACAGTACGATATTTCACTTTAAATTTCGGTGAAAATTAATAAATTACGGAAATATACAACAAAAATTAACATCCGCAACTGATTCAACTCATTTACGAAAATTGAAATTTTTTGAGAGGCAACAACGACCATCAAACAATATTTTGTAACCGGCTAAACACATAAAGAAATTTTTTTCTATTCAAAATTTAATTTTAAGATCGTTACTTACTATCATAAATAAAAAAATACATTAAAATACAAAAATATATAACTTAAACCAACTCCCCAACTTCATTCAACTTCTTTCAACTCCTGCCCACTCTCACCCACTCCTTCCCCCTTTTCCACACTTAAAAAAAATACCACTCTTACCAACTCTCACCCACTCCTTCTTTTTCTTTTTCACACTTATCCATCCCACACTCATCATTTTCCATTGAAAAGAACAGCTTAGTAAATATGATTCATCAAACATGAAACAATGTGGGCATTTCTGCTCTCTCTGTGTTGTCACAACAGTTGAGCAGTGTAACTCTGTGTAGTCAACTTATGTTGATAGAACTTCCTTATGAATAAACACCCCATAAATATTGAAAAATTAATATAAATAAATAATCAGTAAATGTCCCAATTTCAAGTCAAGATGTGAAAGGGCACTGAATGGTATACTCTCCTTGGTCATGCATTTTTGGCTTCCAGAAGAGGCAGTACAATTTTGACTGAGCCCCACGGAGACAAGACATTCAACTCAATGTTAGTTATTTAGTGATATTTTGAATTTAAATATAATATATATGCAGAGACCTGATGCGAAATTGGCAACAAAGTTATTGGACAAACCCTTGGATGTTATTATTTCATTGTATTCATGGACCACATCATCAATGTGTAATATAAATTTCTTTTCAAAGATTATGTAACTTATAAGTTCTTCCAAAATATTCATTAAAATTATCTAAAAGTCAATGTCAAAGTGTATAGTATGAAGAGTCATCGTGCAATGCATTGTAAGATTTACCTGCTTCGATTGACATTGCTAAAGAGGCGATGGGGCTTGGCAAGAAAATTAGAGTGACTATTATAGGTGATGCGACACCTGCCATTAGAAGAATTACTAGGAGCTTAAGAAAGAAGATAGAAAAAAGAAACCAAGTTTAGAGTATGTGCCGACTCAGAGTATCTCTTAGTGTAAGCTGAAGACAAGTATCGCATCGTTGGCATTAGTTTTGTTTGTGAATGTTCTAATTTAGTGATAAACTTAAGCCATTTTTAAAAGCTGTTTTTTTCCTCTTATTTATGTATTTCGGGCTTTGCCCAACTAATAATTGAAAGAAAAAGTGTATAAACAACTTTACTTCCTTAAGTTGAATGCTACGAAAGAAGAAAGTAAATATATTAAGTTATGTATGTCTTGAAATTTATTACAACAAGTGCATATGGTAGAAATAAAAGGCACTGTATAATTCCTATTATTGTATTGACTTAGACAGTTTTTATTTTGTTACTACTTTAAATTAGACAATTTCATTAATGTCATCCATATTTGAATCACTCAAAGATTAACACAAATTAGGCTAATCTGGCAGTAAAAATCATCAGCTAATTTAGGGGAAAAAAACAAAGCATGAAGTTTGAATAGTTGAGATAATACAAAGTTCATAAATTACTCAAATAAAAAAAGGACCCCACTAATTAATTATGTGATTTATGATGTATAACTGTTAGATCACCACAGAAAAGTCAAATCTAAAATTTTTAAAATGCCTTTAGCTTGCTTTATGTAATGCAAAATATAGAATCATGTTTGTGGCAAATATTATTGATCTAACGGCAGATATTTTAAGCATATTATATATAAATTGCTGTTGTGGGGCCCATTGTGGGGCCGCCTTTGCTTGGATGTGGGTCCCATGCCAGCCACAAATGACAACCTTGAGGCCACTCTGTCCCTGTGTACTCCGTTTGGTATGGAGGAGAGCACCGACTCACTACAAATTATTATATACACTTAGGAGTTTATGCTCTCATTTTATATCAGTGTCATGTTATCATGTTATATCAACTAATTAATTTTTTTAAATAGTGACAGTTTCTTTCTATAGTAATCGAATTTCGAGCCTATTTCTCTGTTTTTTTTTTAAAATCTGACAGTTTCTTGCTTCACTGCCATTGTAACCATATTTTTAATTTTAGTGCTAGTTTTTCATGTTTCTCCTAAATGAGACTTATAACTTTTACAGGTTTACGTAATATTTTTTTTCAAATTCTTCTAGTTATACTTTCACTTTCTTTCAATTTTCTATCTAATTAGAACAATAAAATCCTTAATGAATCAACTTTGAAAATATGTGCTAACTACTTGTTTACAAAACTAGGTTCTCATAGTGAACATTTTTTAATCATGTAATGAACAAAATGTATTTTTTCATCAGTGACCTATTTACCAAGCTCCATTTGTATGGTGAATAACAATGGGTTAGCCAATGAACAACATAAAGTATTGTAGTGAATGAAATTGGGTGACATAATGAATATAGGTTTGTTCATTGAGCTATCAATAGCTTGTCACCATCCAGTTTAGGTTTGTTCACTTTGTTAATAAGTTTATAAAATAATTACTCATTTGTTCTTCTTATCGTTGTTGTTCATCTTAGAAAGAAATTAAGGTCTTAAGATTGTTCATTGTAAAATATTCAATTTAGAAGAAAAAATTAATCACTGAGGTAAATCAAGATTGTTCACTAATTATAGTCAGTGTGTGAATTAATTCACTCAAGGTTGTTCACTTTAAAATATTTAGTTCAGGAAAAAAAATATATCACTTATGTCACTCAAGATTGTTAACTAACTAAAGAAGGTGTGTTCATTAAGTCACTCAAGTTTGTTTACTATAAAACATTTATTTTATTGATTGAATTACTAAGGTTGTTCATTGTGAAATTTAATTTGTTTATTATGTAGAAAGAGAAGAAGAGAATATGAGGAAAGAAGCAAGCGAGAGAGAAGGTGAGGGGGGTGGGGTGGGGTGGGGTGGGAGAAGAGAGAGAACATGAGGGGGAGGGGGGAGAATGGGTGGGAGGAGAGAAGACGTGAGAGAGGATGGAACGAGCTATATGTAACTATTTTTATTTTTGTTAATTTTTTAATTATATAAATAATTTGGATGTATCATGCTGATGTGGTAATGAGAGTATATAGTCTTATGTCTATAATATACATATTGACCGACTCACTATTGTCAAGTGCCACTATTGGAGTTAGTAACGGGTCAGTTTGAGTTGACCTATTTAATGAACAAGATGATTCCGTTTTAATCTTGTAAATAGTTTGGATCTACTTAAAATTAAAAAATGATATATTTTTCAATTAAACGATCAAGTCATGTCGACTTCATATCAAAATTGGTTCGATTTGTGTCGGGTTTGAGTTTCTCTCTGTAGTTTCAGGTTGGGTTGGAGTTGGTTATCGTGTCGGGTTAAACTTTCCTAACTCTAGCCACTATTATGGGCTTTTTTAAAGTTTTTTTTGCAATCTCAATTTTGAAGTTTGAGTATTTTGCTTTGATTAAAGTCAAAATCTATCTGTATGGATAAATTTGAAAGAATTTAATTGCAATGTAGTGGATATTTGAACTTTAAAGTCCAAATCACTCTTAAATTTAGATTTTATGAATATTTTAAAATATGGATATTTTTATTATAAAATATGAATAACTTAAACTAAAGATGGGACAAATATCATTTGGGAAAAGCTTTTTTTTAATGTGCATAGTTTAGATCGGATGCATATCTAATTACTATGAAATTAAAATTTTTTTAAAATCGACTTAGATAGGTTGTGAATGTTAAATGCAATAACTTTGTTCCCAAGTTGTAGAGATGTTGATTTTGCTCGATCTAAATTTTTTAGATAAATTACTTAGCATATTCAGGTTTTTGAAATTTGGGAGAGAAAACTTAAATTTATAAACAAATTGAAGTACAATATGTAATCGCAATGTCAAATTTGATACAAAGTATTAATGTCTATATAGCTAGCTAAATAGGATTATATGTTTTTATGTTATAATTTTTCATGAGATTGATTTGTTGTTGTTGAGCTATATGCCCATACAATCTGTCATACTTTGAATTTTTTAAAAAAATACTAGTTTCATTTAATAAAATTATATATTACACAAAAGGGGACATTGTTATATTACATCTAACATGTGGTTTTTGATTTTTTTTTTTTTTTTTTGGTGGGGAGGGGGATGGCCTATAATCATTGACCTTCTTTTCCTTAAGAGAGATTGTCATTGGTCATTTTGTCAATAATAATTCTTATGTTTTATTTTTTATCAATGTTAATTAATGCTAATAGTCAATTTAATAACAATTTTCTTAACATAAATTTAACTTTTTATTTATAAGAGGATTTTTACCCCTATTAGGATCCATTATGTATTCTGTTGGAAAAGTGGCATCACCTGTTTCAGTCATGGAATTAAATGGTACAATCGGGTTATTAATTTTGCTTTGGGCTTGTTCGTTTCGGCATGTTTACAATCGCTCCTAACTGCTCTCAATCGCTTCCAACTGCTCTCAACCACTGCCAACCGCTAAACACAATCGTTCCTAACTGCTCTCAATTGCTTCCAACTGCTCTCACCTCATTCCAGCTACTTCCAACCACTCGCAACTGTTGACATTATTTTATGAACGTTAATCCAACTACCTTCTAACTGCTCACAGCCACTATAGGTATGTTCGTTTCAGCGATTGTAAGGAGCGGCTAGGCTAGTAGTTGAGAACAGTTGAGAGCAGCTGAGGAGGATTTTACAATATGTGATAATTGTTTTAGCCATGTTTTAATATGCTGAAAAAACTGAATAATCTTTTTCAATGTGTACTGGAAGGCAGCAATCTATCGAAGCTTAATGCATGCATTGTCAGTTTGCTCGACGTATCATATATCATATCATCCAAACCTTTTAAAACTATCTTTGCAAATTTGGGTTGCAGGATTGAGTGCAGCTTTGCAAGTTGCCCTCTCTATTTCTATGCCATCCACCCAAAATGCCTTCCTTTCCTGGATAAAAATTCTGAGCAATTGCTTTAATGAAGAGAAGGTGACATATATATCAATATAAGAGGCAAAAGTAAAATGAGATTCCAACTTAAAATCATCTTATAATTTGAAATTTTAAGTTCGATATTTCCTATTAAATAATTTATTCTATACTTAAAAACATAAAACTTAAGGAAACATCAATATATGATTATAGTATTTATTTTCCATAAATAGCTAAAGTTTATACATATAGAGTTCCACATTTATCAAAATTCTATTTTTTCTCCACGTATTTTTGCTGAACTTGTTTGAACTTAACTAATGTGGACTGAGCTAAATTAAACTTATTTTTGGTGAACTGAATTGAATTGAACTTTTATTTACTACACTATATTGAGCTAAACTTATTCTAAAAAAGTAAAGTTGAAGAGAATATAGAGCCGCATTAGATAAAAAATTAAATATTATACCATCTCTAAATACATATATATTTTATTTTAATCACAATTGTCTTATTTAGTTCAACACATTTTTTGAGGTGATTTCTTAAAGTGTTGAACTGACCAATAATTATTTTTGATGATCGGATTTTTAGTTTTGAGTAATAAATCATTTGGTGCAATTTTCATAATCCGCATAAAGTCATCATTAAATGGATTGTTGTCCATGTTGATGACAAAAATTCAGAAAATCTATTCGTGAATAGTTGATCTTGTTAATATTATGTCTTTTGAATACTCATCTATCATGTAAAAGTTACTGATGTCTAAAGAGACGTACATTAAATAGAGAATTTTTTGCATAACAAATACCAACCAACTGCCTTTTTTGATTACCTACGTCAAGATTGATTAAGGAACCACTAAATCAGTTTCAAAGAAAGATTTATTTTTCTTCAGTAGTTCAATGGTATTTACTTGCAGAGATAACTGTTTTTGAGCAGTCGATAGGTAAAAAAAATAATTAGTTAAAAAAAGTAACATTTAATGCAAAAATTACAAAAAAAAGTAACATTTAATATAAAAATTCATAAATATTTTGAAAAGAATACTTATAATAAAATTTCTAAAATATAAATTAGGCCCTGTTCTTTTCGTAGGTCATTTTAGATTTACCAACCTCAACCTACTTTAACCCACTTCAATCAACTTCAACCCACCTGAAAAAACAAATACCAATCTCAACCCACTTTAACCAATCTCAACCTACCTCAATCCACTTCAACTAATTTCAACCCACTCCTTCATAAATTTAACAATTTGTGAAGTGTCATGTGAGGTTTAATTATTTTTACAAAGTAGTATGATTTGAAAATGGTGAAAATTTATAAGTAACTTGGGATGGGTAAAAGGGTGAAGTAGGTTAAGGTAGGTTGAGGTTAGTTGAAGTAGGTAGAATTTTTTTAATATCATAAATTAAACTTCAGTTAATAGTTGAAGTAGGTTTAGGTTGATATTTTCAAATTTACTCATGAAAAAAAGGCCCGTATATAACAAGTTGTCATCAATAAATTTTGTAACCCAAATCGTTAAAAATAATTGACAAGTTGTGCCAGCCTCCAACTTCCAGAAAAATAGTTACAAAATTGTGAAATTACCATTCAGCAAAAAAATGCACTGAAAATTACAATAATTTCATAAATTATCGCACATAATTACATTCTCATTATTTTAACCCACTTTAACCCGCCACAAAAAAAATATATCAACTTTAACCCACTTCAATCTACTTCAATCAACTTTAACCCACTTCAATCTTTTTCAATCCACCTCAAAAAAATACCAACTTTAATTAACCTCAATCCATCTCAATTAATTTTAACCTACTTTAATTTTTTATTTATTTTTATTTACCTACGAAAAAAACAGGCTCCCAGTCTATGAAATTTCTAAATCGGTTTATTTATTTAAAGAAGAAATAGGTAGCCTGAATAGTCAATGGTCAGAAGCTCCAAGGGGCGCCGACGAACCATCCAAATCAAAATTTCCATTTTTTAACTCCCACTTATAATTTCCTGTATTTCCTGCCTTGTCCTGTCTCTCTCTTCTCTTCTTTTCTCTTCTCTTTTTTTGGGTCGACTTTTCATCATTTGCAGCTCCTCATTTTCTCTCCCTTGCACTCATTTCTCTCTCTATCTCTTCTGGGCACTCTTGAGTTTGAGGTGAGGTGACTTGAGCTTGCTGATATTTTTCAATTTTCAGCCCACATCAGCTGAACTTCATTTCAAATTCAAGCTGATGTTGGGTTGCTGCTGATTGTTGATTAGATTCACTGTATTTATATCTCTATTTTGTTTCTGGGTACTCAAGTTTGGATCCTTATTTTCAGCATTATTGCTTGTTCTGTGTAAACCTGGTTTTGATTGTGTTGTGTTCAACTTAATTGTGCACAAAATTCTCTCCATCCTATGTTTTTTTCTTTTTTTTTTAAAAAAATGTTTCTAGCTCATATGCTGACCTGGGTTCCAGAGCTATTGTGGAATTGACTATGTCCCTTTCATTTCTGTCTATTGGATTGGATTAAGTTGACTAGGAACAGTAAATCATAGACTTATGGGTTAAAATTCAGTCTTCATAAGTTTTGAGTGTTGAGCCTCTCATCAAAATTAAAGACTTCATTGGTGTTTCAATCACTGAAAGAACTGCTTTTGATCTGGGTAATGGTTATGTTTGAGTGTTTGTTAATGTTCAAGTAATGAATATGTGCATTTTTCAACTCTTATATTAATATTTATGACTTTTCCTCAATTGTAGAAGCCAGTTTTGCATGAATTGATTGAATTATGTGATCCAGGCAGTAGATGGCAGGAGGTGGCACAAATAGTAGTCTGAGGAAGTATCTGGGGTCTATCAAGGACACCACCACCATCAGCTTGGCTAAAGTTAACAGTGATTATAAGGTGTTTTTCTTTTCACAACAGGCTTCTCTTATAATTGTGGAGGTTTTCTGGGATCATTTTCTTGCTTAACATGCTTTCTTAATGCTAATTTTCCTTCCAACTTGATGGGGCTCTTTAGGAGTTAGATATAGCAATTGTCAAGGCGACGAATCATGTTGAGCGCCCGGCAAAAGAGAGACACATAAGAGGTTAGGTGCTTCTTAAATTTTGTGTTCTAGCTTCTTTGAATTGAGCTATTTGTTGTAGCATGACACTTACTTTTCATCACTTTCTTAGGTACAACAAGCTGAGTATTTCATAGTAGGGAGCATCTGTTATACTTATGAGTTTTGACCTTGATGAGTGTGGTTTTTATTTGCATTTACAGCAATATTTGCTGCGGTATCTGCTACAAGACCTCGAGCTGATGTTGCATATTGCATACACGCTCTTGCTAGACGCTTGTCAAAGACACATAATTGGGCGGTATGTGAACAAGTTTTGTGATACCATCATTAAGTGATGGGATTGAGAATGTTCTACCTTGAAATACCAATGTTCTACTTTGAAACTGAATCTCATTCGGCCATTCCAAATTCTGATTCTTCAGCAACTAATATAAATAATGAAGGATGCAACTGTTTTTCTTGGTTCTTTCAAATTTTAGGCTGTTTCATTTAGCTATAAAGTGTTAAGGTCACATAATTGAGGGAGTGATCAGTGTAGGACAGAAATTTTTGTGCTTGTCACCATCTTAGTTATGGTTGGCAGGTTGGTTGCATTGCATTATGCCATTATCTGATATAAGCTGTATTCAAACTCCTTAATCTTTTTGCTGTTCCTTATTGGCTTACAGGTTGCGTTGAAGACTTTAGTTGTTATTCATCGTGCTCTGAGGGAAGTGGACACTACGTTCCATGAAGAGCTCATTAACTACGGAAGGAGCAGAAGTCATATTCTCAATATGTCACATTTCAGAGACGATTCAAGTGCAAGCGGTAATGTTTTAGTTGACTGTGTAGTCAACTAGTTGCTTTTAAACTAAGTTCTCTATTATTGAAGTTTTCATAATCTTTGCTTTCAGCATGGGACTATTCTGCTTGGGTTCGTGCTTATTCGTTATTCTTGGAAGAAAGATTGGAATGTTTCTGTGTCTTGAAGTATGATGTTGAGACCGAACGCTCTGTAAGACCTTTCAATTTCCCTTCTCATGATTTGCCTTTTTCGATTTGTATTTCTGTGGTTACTTGATATCCTAAGTTGCACGCGCATTTTGGATTCTTTTGTACATGAGAATTTAGGGAATCTTTCATTATCTTACTGCTTTCACTATGGAGAGAGGTTGTATCATTTAAATGAAGTTATCTTTTCTCCAGCTTCTTTTGTGCATTGTGAGTGAATTATATGACTCTAAATAGTTGTTTATGAAGACAGTTCTGACCTGTGGTGCAGAGAACTAAGGAACTTGATACAATTGACCTTCTTGAGCAGCTACCAGCTTTGCAACAACTTCTCTACCGGGTTCTTGGTTGCCAGGTAGAGTTTGGCCTCAGCTTTTCATGTGAAACTATGTTTCTTTTTATGCAAGCCTAGAGTACCCCCCCCCAAAAAAAAAACCCCGAAAACACATGAGATAATTAATTTTGATATCCTGATTTGCACAAACATTCCAATGGCTCTGCAGCCTGAAGGTGCAGCAGTTCATAATCATGTGATACAGATAGCCCTTTCAATGGTAAGCAACACTTCTTCACAATTGGCTTCAGTATAATTTTGTCCTGCTTTGTTGAATTTTGGATATTGTTCTTTTTCCCTGATTTTTCAATAATTTTGTATAGGTTGCTTCAGAAAGCATCAAAATCTATAATGCTATCAGTGATGGCACCGTTAATCTAGTTGACAAGGTGGGGTATGATTTACGTTCTGCTTACATTCTCTGTTTCAAAAGCGACCAGTCTGTAGACATACATGCTTCAAAGAATGGTCTTTTATTATGTCAACTATGTTGTGGCAGTTTTTCGAGATGCAACGTAATGATGCAATGAAGGCCCTTGATATATACCGGAGGGCTGGACATCAGGTATCTTTTGTGTTTGAGATTTTGTTTGGTTGGTTGAAAAGTTATACTTCTGAGATTGACTTTTGTTTCCATTTTTAGGCTGAGAAGCTCTCTGAATTCTATGAAGTGTGCAAGAGTCTTGATATTGGGCGTGGAGAGAGATTTATTAAAATCGAACAGGTTCCAGAAGTCCTTGGACTAATTGCCTTTTTTTTTTGGGGGGGGGGGGGATGCAAATACTTCGAGTCTTGGACTAATCAAAATATTAGTACTCCCCTTTCTATATCTAATTGTTTCTCCTGTTTGACATGTTAGCCTCCTGCATCATTTTTGCAAGCCATGGAAGAGTATGTGAAAGAAGCGCCTAGAGGATCAACTTTCCGCAAAGAACAGGTTTGATTAATGAATCTAGCGCGAGCATTGCAATTTCTGTTTGTTTTAGTATGCTGTGTAATTTTCTTGTCCAAGGTCGTGTTTTCATGGATAAATTTGCAGTTGTCTACGATGAAACCATCCCAAGCTTAGCAAGTTGGGACGTGTTAGAAAAAAAGATTGTTAACCATGAAAGAACCCTGTAAAAATAGAAGTCAGTGTAATGGAAATAACGCATGGACTTTTTCATTCAAGAACATGAATTAACATAGAGGAGTAGTTACCTTTTTTTTTTTTGGCTGAATAAAGAGTAGTTACTTATGTGCTGATGGTTTATGTTTTTATTTTTCTTCCCTCCCCCCCCCCTTCTATTATTATATGGAAAGAAAAGTTGCTTGGTTAAACTTATTTTTAATATAGCCGGTTAGCGACTTGAAGATGATCCAGGGCATCTGAGGCAATAATTTTTGAAATAACCAGGTGAAGCAGGTGGTTGATGAAAAACCCACAGTAGTACTAGCAATTGAGGATAAGAAGGTTACTGAAGAAGAGGAGCGACCACCATCACCCTCTCCTCCAGAACCAGTCAAAGAAGAGAAACCTGTGACTGAGGCTCCTGATTTGCTGGTAGCTTTTGGCCTTATTACCTTCTTGTCCATGCTTTGCCTTCTCTCTATCCCCAAATGACGCTTGCGCTTTTTATTGCTAGGGTTTCCATGATCCTAATCCAGTAGCTTCAGATTTAGATGAGAAGAATGCATTGGCTCTAGCTATTGTTCCTGTTGGTAAGTCTGTTCTTGATCAATCTGAGTATGTGGAATAAAAAATGTACTCAAGTTAGGATTTTAGTCGAAGGACCCGTGTGGGGATAAATCAGATGTTAAAGTGTTGCAAATCTTTTAATGTCATTGGCCCTTACATATTTGAACTCTCAAAAAAACCACTGACCCAAAAAAAATCCATTAAGCTACTGTTGACTGTTGCTGTTCTGTTAAAAACACAAATGGTCAGAACAGAATATGGGTCCTAAGAATCCTGTAATTTCTTTTGCAGATGATCCATCAACGACAATTCCAGCTCCCAATTTGCAAAATGGAACTACAGGATGGGAATTGGCACTTGTTACTGCACCAAGCTCAAATGAGAGTGTTACTGCAGCCAGCAAACTGGTACTGCTGAATCTTTCCTTTTGTTTCCTATGGCATGTCGCCCCTCCCTCTCTGCGGAAAAAAGGTCTCTTTTCCTGAATGAAGAATGGCACAAACACCTAAGAAAGGATCATGTGGAATCTTCAGTGACTAAAGAGGTGTTTTGAGCGCTGTTCTTAGCTTGCTATGTTACTCAGACTTTTATTTCACCTCTATTACCTATGGTGGATGCTGGATACTCTGACATGGATATGAACACTTGGCACTTTATTTAAGATGAAAAGCATGCAAAACTCTTGTAAAATGGCAAGCTCGACGAGTGGACTTGTTGGTTCAATACGTCTAGCCATGTCTGACAGTCTGAGTAACAGAGCTAATGATGTCCATTTAATCAAGGTTAATGCCCTTCCCCCCCCCCCCTTCTTTTTGGTCAATGAGAGAGTGATGTGTATCTATCATCTCTGACCTGTGAACTACAAGGCTGGAGGACTGGACAAATTGACTCTGGACAGCCTATATGACGATGCAATCAGAAGAACCAATCAGACAGCAAGCTATAATCCATGGGAAGCACCTCCACTGACCAATCCAATGATGCGCCAACCTCTTCATGACCCGTTTTTCGCCTCGAACACCATGGCTGCCCCGCCTTCTGTGCAGATGGCAGCCATGGCCAGTCAGCAGCAAGCTTTCATGTTGCAGCAGCAGCAGATGATGACCATGGGCCCACAACAACAGCCACCATCAGTGAACCCGTTTGGTAACCCTTATGCAACCAACCCCTATGTTCATGGTATGCCTGTCCAAACTTATAATCCCTACACGGGTCTCCTATAGATGCCAAATTCCAAGTGATAATCTCTGTGGAATGCACTGGGACATTACAGATGGGTGAATTCGGATATCCGGGTTTGTTTGGAGGCAGAGACGATTTGTATTATAACCTGTTCATTGTGTAGGTAGTGATATCGGATTTTATTGTTTGGTGATTATAGGGGAGGGAAATTCCTATATTAATTAATCATTCTTGTAGGTTGAAAGTCTAGTTAATAAGGATAGAGTATTCTTTAACCTGCTTGTTTGGTGTTTGATTATGTTTAGCAGGTGCTATGAACCGTACTTGGGTCCGTTCTTAGGATATTCATATGGCAGAAATGAGACTGATAATTTGTCCTAAACATGCGATGCTTGATGTGTGAACTTGGGGTTTGTCGGAATGATCCTACTTGATGCCCTTTGTTAATCTCTTTCTCCTTGACTCTGTTTTCCTTCATTGTTTCGAATTCAAATGAGGGATAAAGGTTAGGATAATACAATTATGCAGAAAGGGAACTTCAACTACACAATTGGCATCAGTATTATGGTCTGAAGTTTGGGAGCTCTTGGTGAATTAGTTGGTTGGTTGGTTTCAAGTACCCTGCGCAAAGTTCCCGTTGTGCATTGGCTTTGGTTTAGGGGGTGTCAAGAAGACAAGACTCAAGATTAGTGCTGGCAAAAATTCAAGTTCGGGTTTAATTCGAATCGGATAAATCAAATAATGTCAAAATTTGGACAAGAAATTGATGTTCAATATTCGGGTTTGGACAATTCGGGCAAGGCTAAATTTGGGTCAAAATCAGGTTCGACAATAGAAATATAAAAAATGTTGTATTCGGATTTAAAATTCGAACGAAAATTCTATGTCCGTACCCAATTTTTTTCGAATCGAACAAATTTGAATATTAGGATCAGATAACTTTTTACCAGTTCTACTCAAGATCATGGTTTTAACTGAAGTCGCTTAAAATTTCGCCTAAAACATTCTCCTCTACAATCCCAAGATTCGCAACTAACACCTTTCAAGACAACTTTTTAAGGTATATATGGCACATTACTACTTGTGCGGTGCAATAAATGTAGCTTTTAAGGAAATTTTATCATAATTCTTTATATCATAATTTTCTGTTGGTGGACTGATAGGTTGACAAGTGTTTTCTTTTTATAGTATCTGACGATAAATTAAAACTTAATATTTATAATAGTATAAAATAACAATTGGATAATTTGCACAAAATTGATATAATGAGCAGCACTTGAATTGTTGTACTTAAACAATGCCATTCTATTTTCGTTTCAAGCCTATAAATAAATATGAATACATGATTGTGAGAAAAGACTAACCTTTTTTTTTTTTTTTTTTATATATGAGAGAAACATTATAGTGCCCATATGCCATAGGGAGGAACTTTAAGCCATGTTTTTTAAAATGAAAATGAACCTTTAAATTTTTATGTAAAAATTGACATAGGTGAGATTAAAACTTAAATCTCTGATAACAACTTCTAAAAATTTTATCAATTGAGCAAATTGACATTTACATAATTATAATGTACGATAGAAACAGTAACTTTTTATTTGAATCTTATTAGAATTAACATTTTCTACTTATGCAGTAATATATTTTTTTAGCGACTTTGCTAATTGTCACCTTTAAAGCGATAGATAAGATGAATTTTTATCCATTTATACATAGAATCTTCCCTTTTATATATGTGTGTGTTTGTATTTGTGTATATAGTAATAAACTTAATAATAAATCTACGAAATCGCACCCAAAAAATACAGTGTGAATTGTGTGGGGAAAAACTATCATGCACCCCGTTATTCACATCCTCAATGCAGAACCCCCATGCCCCACCATTTATGGCACCTCAAAGCTAACATTCATCACACTTGATAATTATGCTTGTAATTGGATCTAGGATTATTTGATGGAGGTTGAAAGTGAAGACAAAGGCCAGCGGAGAAATTTTTTTTTGCCCCCTTTTGTTTAACAGTTCTAAAGTTGAATTATAAATCACTGGGAGGCACGACGTGGCATTTATAATCCCTAATTTCACTGATTTTGCATTTTAATTCACAAGCAAAGTCATTCGTCTAAAACCAATTATGCAGATACTCTAATTTCGTCAATTTCATACATTAATCGTTAACTAGACATTGAGATGCAATCAAGGAGAAAAGTAACGGAGAACTTCTAATTATTTTAATAGTTCCATTAATGGGAAATAAGGAGTGAGGGCATTGGTGGAGAGATTGAGTTCAGTTAGCCAATTTACACCGCATGTTTTGAAATAAGATTTCGTAGATTTATTATTGTGTTTATTATTATATACACAATATATATTTATGACTGAATTTTTCATATATAAGTGGATAAAAATTCTTTTTATCCATCACCCTAATAGCGACAATTAACGAAACCGTTTTAGTAATGCCAATTACCTGAACACTCAAGCTCTTGTGTCTATTGAATCAATAATCATATCACACCTAAAATTCTGATTCCCCCTCTCACATCCAACACAACAGTGGAAATTAAAAAATGACAAGGACAAGGCAAAAAATGAAACAAAACCACCCAGAATTACCACCCGGAATTGGTTGCTTTTGTGGAAGCACAGAAGAAAGAACACGAAAGAGGCTCCCAACCCTCTGAACTCCAACTCAGCTCTCTCTCTCTCTCTCTCTCTCTCTCTTCCCCACAACGTATACCCAATTCGCCATGATTGGATCGTAAGAAACCCTAATTCCCAATGTTTGGATCCTAAGGAACCCCAATTCCCAATTCTAATTCTGTTTTCTTATTCTCAAGGACAAGCACTATGTCTTGGTTTTCAGTCACCCTTCCCAACCCCTTCAAAGTACTCCAATTCTCCGATGACGAAATCGAACCAGACCCAGAAGCCCAGCAACCCTCAAGCGACGCCGTTTCCCCCTCTGCTGGGGTCAAGGATGATTTGTCGGCGATCGGAGAAACAATCGGCCGCCAATTGCGCGGTGTCGCCGCCTTTCTCGCTCCTCCACCGGCTGACGATTCCGCCGGCGATGGCACCTCTCAGAAACTCGCTGGAATTCGGAATGACCTTGCCGAGATCGGGGGGAGCTTCAAAACCTCTCTTTCTCTCCTCTCCAGTAACAGGGCTGTCTCTGAAATCTCGAAACTTGCTTCGAATTTGCTTCAATTGAATGAGGAAACCGAGTTAGGGGATGATGATCGCCCGAAAAATGATAATGGTGGTGATGGTGATGGTGATTATGAAGGTGAGGATGAGTACGAAGGTGCTGGAATCACGGATGAAGTTATCGAATTTGCTGCCAAGATTTCTAATCGCCCTGAGCTCTGGACTGATTTCCCTTTAGCATTTGAACAAGGTATCGTTAGTAGTAATCGCCTCTCTGCTTCTTTTTGTAAATTTAATTTCGTTTGGAAAGCCAGTGGTTTTGGGTTGAGATGATTGTTCAATATTGTCCTGTTGCTTAAAATTCAGTTTAAGCTGATACGGTTTGATTCCATTTTGCTGGAGAAAACAGCAGGAATTTGGGGCTTTGTTTTTTCAGCTAATTTCATTTTGGTACTTCGGAGTAGAAATTGGTTATGAAAGATGGTGTTTTAATGAAGTTGGGAAATCTAAAGTTTCTAGTTTTTGGGAAATTTAGATGTTCTGATTATGTTGAATGTTGCAAGTTGGAGTCTGGGTTATCCTGCAATGGTTTGACGATTGATGCTGGGCCTCAAGGGATGGGTTCTAGTCTTGATATTGTAGCGGTTGTACATTTCTCTTTCCTTTTCTTTATTTCTTTTTGTTGGGAAACCATTTTCAATTGGAGTTGTAGGATAGTCAAGTAGTCATTATACTTGCTGGTCCTTGAATCCTATTGCATTGCTTTTCATGTCTTTTCCCTTCCATTTGTTTGGTTGTAACTAGTCATAAATGACAGTGAACTTGGATCATTAATGTGATACTTCTTATGGAGTTAATGGTGATTCCCATTGGTTCGTAGATCTTGGTTAAGATAGTTTTTAGGGCTTTCATCTGTCATTCAACTATTGTTTTAATATGAATTCAGAAGTTTAGATGACACCTATAGAGATTTTCAGTACTGTTTTGTTATGGCCAATGACAAAAGGATGATCTTCAGAACTTTTAGATTATTTTTAACTCTTTGGAGATTGAAACTGGATTATTTCATTAGTGACTATGTGCTCATTTTAGCATTTGAAATCGTTTTGTTGGGTGGTTATGAATGTTTATGGAGTTTCTTAAGTAAAATGATGGTGACCTCTTTATATTTCAAATTATACTTTTTGAGAATATTGTATAGTTGAATTCATGTGCTTAATTAATAGTGGAAGAAATTTGACTCTTCCTTTTATTTTTGCCTTTTTTTTAGATAGTATTAAGCATGAGAATTCGAGGGCATGATGATCCATGTGATTGTAAGTTTTGTACCTGGATGACATCCCTTGGTGTCCTGTTAGTACAATTTTTGAATTCTGATGGCTCCCGTAAAAAAATTTTGGGGTTTTTCTTGAGCTTCTTAGTAGTTGTCAAATCATGACTATGTGCTGTTTTTGACCCTCAAAATGTTTTGGAATCTTTTAGGTCGATGCTTGATTTGGATGTTTGTGCTTCAATGTCATGCTCAAGATCTACAAGATGGCCCTTGTGAAACCACGACATTGACTGATAATTTTTTAGTGACATATTTAGGACATTTAATTTTCGATGTGGTTTAATCCTATCAAGATCATTAGGGATCAGGCTATTAAATGTTTTAAGATGTTTTGGGACCGTTGTTGACAGTTTAGGATGCAATCAATACATTCATAATGTGCTTTTTTAAGCATTCTGAAAGGGCCCTTTAACATGGATTACATGGTTCAATTGAAGCACTTAAGCATGTTGGTATTGGTTCCGGAGTATTTTGGATGTGATGAAATATTTGGAGAGACAATCATGATAGCACTGATAGGAAACCTCTCAAAATGGAGTATATTATGCATGGTCTTTGAGGACTTTTGGCAAAAAGGCTGACTTGTGATCAAGATGGTGACTTGTGTTATTTTTTATGCCACAAAAAATTCTATAGCTCAAAGTGTGTTGAACCTTTGGTTTCCAGGGTTTTTGGGGTTTCAAATTTGCTAGATGGGGCCAATGAAACCATTATGCTCAAAAAGGCTATGGGGACCATCAAAATGAAGGTCACTACACACAATTTTAGCAAGCTTGGGATATATGTATAACGTGTCATCAAATGATGACTACGTTGTCCTTTTAACCTTCCAAGATTTTTCAAGGTTTCATTACCATTGTTCAAGCATAGAATTTATTGCAAACTGTCATAATGCCTTGAGCAGTCTCAATTTGAGCAATGTGTTTAGAAGTTACAATATGGTGCCAATGAAGCTTTTTTTTTTTTGGGGAGGGGGTAATCAAGAGATGTATTGGTAAGAGACCAAGGGGATGTCACCCATATACAAAAGAGACAAATACGAAAACATCATGTTCTCATCCATAATAGAATCTACAGAATCCAAAGAATTCAAATTTCCATCACCATTAAGCCCCACACTCCAATTATACAACAATCTCAACAACTATAGCTTGAAGTCTCCCAAGGACATAGTTTTGTCCTTAAAAATCCGTCAAGTTTATGTTTCCAAGTAGCCTGCCAAATAGCCAAAGGAACCATTTTCTAGATTCCATGATCTAACTCTTCTTCATCCTTCTCCTCCAAGCCGCTACCACATCGTTCACATTAGATGTTTCGACCCAACTTAACCCCAATCAAGATAGAGATAAAATGCTAACGTGAAGAAACCTACCGACAATGTACAAGGCGATGATCCGCAAATCCTTCCTTTTCCAAACATACTGTATGCTTTTATGCATGGTTTTCTTGGTGTTTCTGGGAAAAGCTTCTTAGTATATTTTAATAATGTTACCTGACATACTTTAGGTTACTTTAGAACCTTTCCATGGTTCAACTTGTTCTAAACTACCGTAATTTGTGGTTCTGGCATTTGGGATCATGTTTTAGGCTCTAGAAGATAATGCCGGTGGAACCATCCTGCTTATTGAAGTTGTTTAGGTAGATATTTGGAAATTTTCAGTACATTTATGGGGTAAGGTGGCTGAAGCCTCTCGGACCAGCAAAATGAAAGTTGTTACATGTGACTTTCCAAAGTCTAGGAGATGTTTATGGAGCTGTCCCAAGGTGATTATGTGCCAAGGTTTGGCTTCTCAAAGTATTTCAGTTGCTTGTGAGCTGTTGACAATTTATAATGCATTTTATAGACCAAAATGTCTAATTCCTGTTGTTTTGAGGAAAATGTACACTATGGTTATGTGAAGCCCTTATGCACGCTGTAATTGTTTTGGGGTTGTTTTGCACGTCCTAAGTCTTTTTGGAGGCGAGCTTCAACAACCTATAGCTGTACAGAACCTAGATTGAAAGCTATAGGTCGTTCTCGGGGATTTAGCAAAAAATGTCACTGATAATTGGTGATTAAAAATTTATTGTACACCATCACCATTCTTCCTGTTGCTAAAATGTTTTAGGGTGTCTTGGAATCATTCTACTGTTCAAAGTGTATTCTACACTTGTTCTTCAGGTTTCTTGGCATAAATCAAATCTACAAAATGGTGCTAATCAAACCAACATCCGTATCCAATTTGTTCTGTTAGATGTCTTGGGCATTTAGCTTTAGCCTGATGGGGTGGTTGAAGTCTATTGGAACACTAAAATGAAGGCTATCACCTATGCATCTTGAAAATTTGGGGAAAATGTTTGAGTTATCTGGTGGTGCCTTCTGCTCCTTTGAGCTAGCAAGATTTTTTTAGGAATGTTATTGAGAGCTAGAATGTATTGTGCAACACCTTGATTTTTGTTTTTGGTTTTGGGGGTGAGGGGGTAGGGGAGAGGCTTTTGGGGTCACACATTCAATTGATAGTGTAGCTTGGATTAAGCCATTAGAAGCATTTAAAATTTGGAAGTTATTTTGATCATAAAACCTTTTAGAGGTTAACTAAGGATGTCTTATGGACCAAAGCTACCCATGGTGGTTGAGTTTGTGTGAAATACATAGAATTTGGTGGTCAAATGGTGAATATGACCTCTTAAAATGATCAAGGGTATTATTAGTAGGACCTACCTTAACAATAAGTGCATTGGATGTATCACTATAGTGTCTGGTTAGTGGACTCCAGGATCATGCTGGAGAACCTAGATGATGGTGCCAAATGCCAATGTAAACATGGCGCTTATGAATTATGATAATTGGTTGCGGTGGCCGGTGGTATTAAGATGTCTTAGGACATCTCAGTCGTAGGGTAGTTCAAGCCTCTCTGGACAACCAAAATAAAGGATACTAAACATGATTTTGGTGATAATGCAAAAAGCATTTCAGGAGTGGCCAAATGATGACTACCTGCTTTCTGTGAGTCTGTGACCTCTCAAGATGTTTTGAGGTCTACCACCAATGTTGATAACTTATAGTGTCTTCTATACCCACTATGATGTCTTTGTTCAAATTTTAAAATGTACGGTACTGTCCGAATGAAGCCAATGCACATGGTTTTGAGGGTTGGTAGCTACATCTCTGGACCGTCAAATTGAAGGCTATTATACTTTGGTTTTGAAGGTTTCGGAAAAAGTTAAAGTCTTAGTCAAATTACTCAAATGGTGATTATGTGCCTTTTTGACACCTCTAAATGTTTTAGGGTGCTTTATGGCTGCTATATAGTTCGAAGTTTATTATTATCACTCGACCATTGGTTTTGACATTTTTGGGTCATGCTTCAAGTTCTCTAGAAAATGGTGAAAACGAAATCAGAATGCTTACAGAAATTATTTTAGGGATTTCTACGACATGTTGGGAAACTTAATACTAGTAGCCAGGGTGAGTAAAGCTTCTTAAGACCACAAAAATGAAGGCTCTTAAACAACGTCTTTGCTTTGCGAAGAATGTCTTAGTGGTTGTCAGATGGTGACTATCTGTCTGGTCCTCTGGATCTACCAATTTGTTTAACAGCAATTTAGTACTGTCACCAATGGTTCAGAATGTGTTCCAGTGCTTTCGAACCAAGCTTTCGCTTTCAAGCTTTAGGAGATTGTTTGAATGGAGCAATTATGCACATTGAAATTCTTTAAGGCGGTATTTCGAACATCCGAAGAGATTTGGGGACAGTATGGTGACATCCTCCCAAAACTCATAGAATGAAGGCTATTGTACACCTATCTAAGTTACACTCTGCTTTTCTTGACCCCTAAAAATGTGTTACAGTGTATTAGGACATTTCTACCAATCAAAATGTATTGGGGAACATCACATTATCGGGTCTTGACTTCCCAATAATGCTTCAATTCTAGAAGACATTACTCTAATGGAGTTTATTTAGGGAGATACTTTGTGTCTTTCTTGTCCGCTAAAGTTTTTTAGGGCGTTTTAGGACCATTCTATGATCCATATGTGAACATTTCCATATTGCAGCTTTTTGGTGCTTGGGAATCAAGTTTCAGGTGTATTAAATGATGCCGATGAAACTTTCACACTGTTTGAAATTGTTTAGGGAGATAGTTAGCACATTTTAGATGTTTGGATGGTAGGTTGATTAAGGCTTCACAGGACTCTTTTTTCAAGTCAATATATTTTACTCTTTTTCCTTATCGGAAAAAAAAGAAAAAGGCTTCTTAGGACTGACCACCAAAATGAAGGCTATCACACACTGTTTTCGTGAGTTTGGCTTAAGGACTTGACTAATTGTAACAATGTACCCATAACCCTTCAAAATGTCTTAAGGTTTTTAGCTGGATTATTGGCTGTTTAGAGTGCGTTGTATATCATCATATCATTTGTATTTTTGATCATGCATTGTAATCTACAGTGTGATACTGTGACACACGTTAAAACTGTCTTGGGTTTGGTTTTGGGCATCACAAAACATTTGGTGGTGGAGTGTTGACAAACTTCCAAAAATGAATGCTATTCTGCATGGTTTCTAGGGTTGTTTTACAATATTGAGTACCAGTCAAATGACAACTGTCTGCTTTTATGGAACCCCTTCAAAATGTTTTAGGGTATATGACGACCTTCCCGAGCACTCTAGATTCCATTGGACATGGCCATAATGCCCAGACTTTGGCAGTTGAAATCTTGTTCTAAGTGATGGTGCAATAAAACCATTGTACTTTACAGAACTGTTGAGGGAGATATTTAGGATATCTTGAGAAGCTTCGGTTCTGGGGTGATTAGACCTCTCACTAGCATTAAACGGAAGCCAATTACACATGTTCACGCATTCGAGAGAAATGTCAAAGCAGTTTCCAAATTGCAACTATGTGCTCCTTTCGACTTCCCAAAACATTTAAAGGTGTTCGAGTACTGTTGTAGACAGTGTGTGTGCGTGTGTATTGCACCCACCATAATGCTCACCATTGGTGTCTTGGAACCATACTGTGAACTATACAAAACTCTGTAAATTTAGTCATTTCACTTAGTAAAATTGTTTAGGAGAATATTTTGATCTTCCTAGGAGGCTTTGGAGATAAGAGTATATTTTGATCTTCCTAGGAGGCTTTGGAGATAAGAGTGGTGACAACTCGGAGGGACCCTTAAAATAAAGGCTACGATACCTGGTCTCTAGGGTTGTACAGAAATGTCTGAATAGTGTTCAATTGGCGATGTAGGCATGTAACTGTTGACCTTTTTTTTTTTTTTGGGGGATGACCCAAGATGTCCGGGCCAGCTTGTGCTCCTCGATTAAGTCCCTGGAGCCTTGGAATTAACGAGCAGTTCCGGTTTTCCTCTGATGGCCCTGAGCCCCTGATGGGGAGCGATCCCATCAGGTTTAGCTGTTGTTGACCCCTTAAAATGTTTTAGGGTCTTTCAATGGTTTACAATCTCATCTCTCCCTCTATTGCTAAAGATATCAACTAGGTGTAGTGGGTGTGTGCCTTGTGCCTTGGCTTGAGGTACATGACTGTCTTAGTTACTCTTGAGAACACTGCCTTCAGAGATGGGGGCTGAAATTTGAGGCTAGGTGCCACCCAGGCTCATTTTCTAAAACTCAGCACTGTACGTAGGATGCTGTAAAATCTGCAGTTTGATTCAACTAAGCTGGAATCAAGAGTGAAACCAGGGGTTATTGGGATGGTTTCTGATTCCTAGTTCCTTATGTTTGGTTCAGTCTGTGTGCATCATTGTTTCACATACCTGTTTGGTTTACTAGAGGAATGGGTACAAGTGATTCCGGGTATTAGGGAGGCTTGTGTAAACCCATACCTAGCAGGTTGAATAAACCATCTAATGTGTGATTCCTGGTTCAAGTTATACCAACCATCAAGGATTCACAATGCGGTTTCGGTCGCGATTACAGTTTCGGTCGCAATCTGGGAAAGTTGCTCTAATGCGGAAATTGCATTCCATATTGTGGCGAAAACGCGGTTCGGCCAACTCAAAAGCCTTTGTGATGCGGTCGTTTCGTTGCAGATCGGCCACATTTTGAATCCATGTAACCATAGATTAAGTTTGGGAATAGATTATTCCAGTCCCATACCTGAGCTCAAAAAGTGCAGAACCAATCCCTCTCCCCCCCACCCCCAACCAAAAAAAAGGTCCCAAAAAACTGGTTAATATTGCATTTGATAAACGTGAACTGTTAATCTTGGAGAGATTTTTTCAGCTGTTGGATTTGCTACTGAATTGGATGGAAAACTTCCTGTGTCTTTTACGGTGGCATCTTTTCTGTTTATCTTTTGAACGTAATGGTATGTCTAGTTCGATATTCCTCCTAGTCTAAAGCTCATTTGCGTTTTGTTACATTGAAGCAAATGGCTATGGAAAGTCTTTTTGAACTTTGTATGTTATTGGCAGAATTTGATCTGTCTGATGCTCAGTCTGAGCATGTTTCAATCATCGAGCAGTTGGTTCCAAGTCTGGCTGATCTCAGAAGCAGACTTATCAGTGATATGAGTGAGAAGCAGTTTTGGTTGATATATTTCATACTGTTGCTGCCAAGGTTGAATGAGGCTGATTTGGAGCTTCTATCGACCCCTGAGGCAAGACTTTCATTTTATTCATCATTACTTCAAATGAAACCACTACTATTACTATTAGTATCTTTCATTCTTTTTACATTCGTTATTTGTCATTATTACTTATTTATTTTTATTTTGGAATTTTGGAAAGTAAGATTGTATTGGTGTCTTTTCGGGGGTCTCTTGGGGGACAGCCACTCTAGAAGCTCATATCAGGGGTCAGGGTGTGTTCATCTACGCTTCCCTATACCTCGTGACCATTGGGTCAACATTATTTAACCACAATGACTGGGTGAATAAACATTATATTCTGTGGAATAAGTGTTTTTCCTCTGACGACGTCCTTTTCTTTGTTCATTTTCCTCTTCAGTAAATCTTTGATTGTTACATGCTTTGTTTTACTTGCAAAAATTCTGGTTCCGGCTGGTGAATAGTGTTCTTATCTGTATTCTTATTTCTTTCCATTGTTTCCTTGCTGGAAAAAGAAGGGGGGGGGGGGCTACTTTATTGATCGAAAAGCTGTGAGTCCTGCAGTTGAGTATCTAATTGTTAGAGTTGTATATCATGGCAATAATTCCCACCTTATCGCCTGTGATTGGAATGGCAAAACGTGCAACCTTAGGGGATGTCTGCAATACAGAAAACTGTATACCCAATGGGAAAAGGACTTTCCATTTCACCTCAAGTGTCCATTTTGGACACTGGAGAATCTTATGTGGGTAAGTGAAGCTTATTTTTGACGAAGACAATCAAAATTGAGTTTTTATTTTCTTTTTTTGGGATGAGGTAATCAAAATTGAGCTATACTCTTCAGAGATAACTTAGTTGCAGCGACGGTCTGAGTATGTAGCTTTGTGGTATTAGAAATATTAACTTCTGAATGAAATTGTAGCTTTTTTCTCATAGACCTGCCTCCCGTGCAGATTGTTGAAGCAAGAGAGACACTGTTGAGGATGCTTAGGTCCAAGAACGAGACAGAAGTTAACTCTCAGAATCCTCAGTCAGATGACGACTCCAACGTGGACAGCAAAGTTGAGGAGGAAATGGAGAAAAGTCAGTCTCTGGAGACAGTAACTATGTCTGAGAATTCGGCTGCATCGAGAAGCACAGAAATCAATGAATCTGATGCCCCCAAGAATCTGGTAGTGGGTCCTGACAACCAATCTGATCCTAAGGCAGGTGGAGCGGAACAAGTACTTGGCGGCAATCCAGATGTTTTGGTGGTAAAAGAAGAGCATGAAAACACTGAGATCTGGTTAAAAGAACCCCGTACTACGCGATCTTCTTCAGCTCCAAAACGGTTCCAAAGTGAGGATGATGTTTCTTTCAGTGATCTGGAAGATGACGATACTGATCTCCCTAATAGACGGGCACGGTCAACGCGGGCTTCTTCACCGGAGGGATCCAGTGAGTGGGTTCAATTGAACAAAGGTGCAGGGATACGTGGCAGCCAATCAAGAGGGCAGTTGAGTTCTCGAGACAGAGACTCAGAAGGTGAGGAGTCAAGTGACTGGCTTACAGTCGATGATTTCGACCCTTGACAGTTTGGCGTGTTCTTAGTCACCCACTCGCTGTAGAGCTTCAGAATTGCCACGGTTTCTTAATCATTGGTCTGTTTGTGGTGCTTGAGATATTGTTCCATCAAAGAGACAAAGATCCTCGTCTATGTAATGAACAATCGATGATGTATAGATGCCCTAATTCGCCTGTGTTATCTGCTGGATGTGATTGCTGGAAGCCTGAAATTCTATGCAAAATTGCACGCACTTGTGATTACTGGAGTCATGCGTTGGAGTCGAATTCACAGTTCACCATCAATGCGGCAAACTACTTGACGTCGTTCACGAAGCATGTAGTATCAATTATTGGCTGAACACAAGAAGCAGGTGCAAAAATATTCACCCCAAACGAATAAATAAAGATTAAAATTTTCAAATCTCATTCTTTTGACAACAGAAACATTGGTCTCAACTTGGGAGGGGGGGGTGGGGGGCGGGGAATTATAAAAATTAAGTGAAATACAAGCTGAAAGTTAGCTTAATTTAAGCAAATTGAGTCTTAAACGCAAAATTTCTTGGTCTTATATAGACATTCAACGTCCAAAGAAACATTCAATCTCTTCATACGAAGCATCTTTGCAATTTGATAAAAGGTCAACATCCTAAGCACCCCTGAATTTGCTACCTTGAAAAACATCATGGCCTTGATGACCTCCAGGCCAAGTGATGAACTTGGTTCCCTATATCTTTGGGCCCAAACCGAGGCCTAGAAGCAGGATTTCGAGCAAAATCAGGATTATGTACAAAACCATCGGCAGATGGCCTACCAGCTATTGATGTTAGAAGCTGAGGGGCAAGAGGATATTCTTTGCCGCGAACATGCAGCTGGGCAGGTGGGGGAGTAGGGGGCCAGGGAAGCAGAGGCCCGGAATTTGAATCTGCAAACCCTGAATCGGGAACTTTGGAGTGGCTCAGTGTAAATGATGGTCCTGCTCCTTGAGATACCTCTAGACCCGGCTTTGTGAAACCCGGGGGACACCACTCTGGTATATCATCATCATCATCATCATTAAAAAGAGTGCCTGACTTCGAACTAGTAGGAGACTTTTCAGTTTGCTTCTCTTGTCCCACTGGCAAACTCGAGTTCTGCAATTCATGCATATGCTCTAAGTTGTGTGGGACTGGACCTTCAGAATAGTTATCTGGTAGCTTTGATCTTTCTTTGCACTCTCTGACTTGCTTCTGCGGCTCTATTAGCAACCTTGGGCTATGTGAAGACTGATGCCCCATGCCTTGAGAGACGAGGCCTTGAAAATGAAAATCTGGCGAAGTCCTGGAAAGAGTTGAACTTTCTGATCTCGTTAGGTTTGACAAAGGTCTTGGGACATCACTATCCCCAAACTTCTCAACTGCAAATCCAGACTGAATCGCTCCAACATCTGTAGTCTGATTCCTCGAACTTTGAGATACTACAGCTCCAAAATCATATTCAGGCAGGTCATCATCATCAGAAGAAGCTGCAGAATTTTCGGCGACAACAGTAGGGGGTTGTAAATTGAACTTCTCAAGTTCCATATTAGTCTCAAACCCAGGGGGCTCGTCCCCCTTACTTGTTTGTGCACCTACAGAGGAGGATAATGAGATGGATTCCTGACTCTTATTGGCCATAGTTGAACTTTCACTCGGAACTTGCAGGGCTGAAGAGCCAGAAGGTGATTTAACAGATGGCTCTGATGATGACTGCGGAGTGTTCACTTCTAATGCTTTTAAAGCAGGAACCGAGGAGGGGTTTTTGCGCCATACCACACACCCTATAAGTGGATCACTTTTGTCTCTAACAGCAGCCATTCCCTTGAAGAAGCCATGTTTTGCGAGAATAGTAATTACTGCGTCACTATGAGGACAAATGTACAGATCAAGACCATTTGACAGCTGTGCAAACCCAACCTTCTTCCGTTCTTTATATTTTTCTGCAACCTGTTATCAGACAGGAACTCATATATTGTGGTACTTCTGACGGTTTGACTTTAAAATTTTAATCAGCCATTTTTACTGCATCCTTACCTCCTTCATGCATTTGAACCCAGCACCAGATAAACCTTCCTTGCAGCAAAATGACATCACCTGAATACACGTTTCAGGACATTTCATACCTCATTAATTATTTTCTCTAAAAAAATACTCTGTCTGAGAACAACAATGGAACAATGGGAAGTATAGCACAGCAGAAGTTACCAAAATTGACATCTGCATATGTGTTAACTAAAATCACTATCAAACCAAGATTATTGAGATCGAATTAACCATTAACTACTCAATACAGAACAGACATGAACAATCACCAAGTCATAAATTTAGCCGCCGTCCCCCCCCCCCCCCCCAAACCAAAAAAAAGAGAGAGAGAGGTGCATCTGCTAACGAAAGTGAGTAAGTCCAAAATGAGACTGACTCGGTAAACGTCACATTCAGATCACTTCCTCTTGGTTTCTGAAACTATATAATCAGCGATGACAATGTAAGTGATTCACACATCTTTTCCATTTTCTGTTTAGTATCAACTCAGAAGCCTTTGATGAAATCAGAATATGCCATGGATCAATATAAGATCCAAGAAGCATACTTGGCACTTCATGAATGCACAGCATTCAGGCTAGTCATATGCACTTCTCAGGGGCATGCCTATGAAATTGCTACATAGATAAGACCGTACAAGAAACCCTCACCAACAGGACCTATCTCAGAGTAGACAGCTAGATTTCATTATCCACATGCATCCAAAAGAAGAAACACATCCATAGTAACACTAGGAACCCCAATATAAGGTGATTCTACACGTTTGGGGAATTGTTCGAAAATCGAAAAAAATGTCAAATGGTGATTTTGTGCTACTTTTGGCCTCTTAAAATGTTTTACAATTATTCAGGACTGTCATTGATACGCAGGGGGCAGACCTCATCCAGCAGGACCCTTTTAACACTTTTGGTCAGAAAAATTCTTACAAATTCAGAATAAAAATTCTTAAAAAGTTTTAAAGTGGACACAGGAAATTAATTTTTAGATCCATCACTCTTGATATGACGATATAATTTGTATTGTATACTACTACAAAGCTCTTTTGAAAGTTCTTGAATCACGCTTTAAAATCTACAAGCTGCTGTCAGTGAAATCATTACATGCAAAGGGGATGTTTAGAACACCATGAAAGTTTGCAGAGGTCAAGTGCACAAGCTCTCAAGTGGACTACCTCTCAGGATGGTGTCAATGAATTCATTACATGCAAAGGGAATATTTAGAATATCGTACATGGCTTTTGAGATTTTTCAAAAAATATTTGAATAGTTGTTGACTTGCAACTACTCCTGGAGGTAGTAGGGGTGTAACCAAGCAGAGCCGAGATGAACCCGAACCCGAGCCCGAGCCCGAGCCCGAGCCCAAGCCCAAGCCGAAGCCGAAGCCGAGCTTGGTCAAACCGGGTCCGAGCCAAACTTCGACTAAGTCGAGTTCTCACCGAGCCAAGTCCAAGTTTTCACAGTGAATTATTTTAATTTTATCATCCAAAACTTGACACGACTTAACTTGAAAATAATTGCAAATTTCTTTATTTTAAAATACTACAACCCTAACCCAAAGAAACAAAATATCAAGTATAAGATTTAATATTGAACTATGAACATCCAAACTAGCACTAGCGTATTTATATAATGAAACATAGGGTATTCCCCACCCAAAATACCTAAATGAGCTTGATGAGCCGAGCCAAACTGAACCTAGCTAGGCTTGGGGTTGGCTAGATAGGTATTAAGCCGGGCTTGAGCTGAGCCGAACTTTGGTCAAATCAAACTCAGGACGAGCAAACCCAAGGACTGCTGAGCCAACTTAGTTCTTTTGCCGCCCTAGCTGCTATTGACTTCTTAAAATGTTTACAGTGCATCTTATAACTCAAAAGGCCCTTTTCTCGGGTTTTGGAATAACCATGCTGCAGAATATGCCTAATGGTGTCAATGAAGCTAATTAAGCCATTAAACTCATTGACATCTTACAAAGGGATATACAGAGACTTCAAGGGCAAAGTGGCCTTGGCCTCTCACTGAACCAAGAACCCTCATATGAATAATACATGATTTTTGAGATTTTTAAAAATGTAAAAGGGTAACAAATGGTGATTATCACCCCTAGTAACCCAAACAGGCTACACTATCTCAATATCTTAGGTTCATTATTGATAATTTACACACTGCCTTGATATAAGAGGGGGGAAGGGAGGGAAAGGTAACTAAAGGAAGGGAAATAGAGGGGAGGGAAAGGGAGGGAAGAAGAGATATCTTCACCTTCTTTGGATTTAAAGTGGAGGGAAATGGAGGTCAATTAGTATTCTCATGATTGGATTAAGAAAACGAGGGACCAGATGAGAAGGAAAGGGTAATATTATTATTATTATTCTTGTATTGTTACTCCCCCTCCCCTCGATTCCCTTTCGATTTTGAGGGGAATAAAAATGGGGTTGATGAAGGTTAATGGGGTTAAAAGGTTCCCCCTCTTTCCCCCCTTCCCCCCCCCCCCCCCGGAAAAAGGGGAAGAGGGGTTAATTAACATATGTTCCCCTTCCCCCTTTCCCCTCCTCTAACCCCAATCCAAACATATTGTTAGGCTTCTATCTGCATTCAAAGAGTTTTTGGGTATGTTATTACTTCTAGATTGTTAAGGGTGTATTCTAAATCACCATGAAACCTGTGTTAGGCTCATCTTAGAATTGCATTTTAAAATCTATAACATAGTGGTACATCATACGTCCTCAGCAAGCCTAGCCAAGGTATACACAGGCACACTACCTAAACTAAGCCTAGAGTCCCTATCAGCAGGGTATTTGGGAGGGCAGTATTACATGTATGCAAAAGTGCCCTCAAATTGGAAAGAGGTGTGTACTAAACTCAAGAGATGGTGACGTCTGGAAGCATATACGAACTTGTTAGATTATATGAAAAGTAGCGTGCCTCACATTGACAAAATAGGACTTGAGCATATACATAAGCGAGTCAGTCCATCCATAGCCGATTGGTTTTAGGTTAGAAATTGGAACCTCACTTGGGTTTACTTTGGTTTGCTAAGACTTGAAACGCAGTTAACATACAAATATTTTTTTAAAAACAAAAACTAACTCCGAGTACAATTCCATTGTAAAAACACCCAGGGCACTAAGTACATTTTAAGGGTCACACCTAACAAGCATCCTCAATGACTCAAACTTGAATAAAAGTCTGCATGTATTAAGGAAGGAAGACAATCAACATATATAGTTGAATGTTTTATCCATAGGTTTCATGGACTAGATGGAAGAGTGAAATTGGCTATATTCTATTTCAGTAAGGGCCTCCATGGGATCATCCTCAGATTTTCCTTCCTCTTGACTGCAGTTCGCACAGGAGCTAATGCCTTCAATTGTTTACAAGGGCCAACTTATCCTCTTCGCCAAGATCCATGAGGAGGGAGCCCTAGGAGAGGTGGAGAGCTGCCAATGGTTGTCCATCTACGATGTTTTTTCATATGGGAAAAAGCCCCTTTTCATTGAGAAACACTTGAATTAGAGTAATCATGCTGCGGCCTATTTGTCCTTCAAATTGCAGAATAGATTTCTGCTTCACAATGTTAATTTCTAGCGGGATAATCATGAGTCACAGAAACATATTACTTTTGACACGATGACAGTACATTTATTCTAGAAGCTAAATCAGTTCCTTCTATCAGTGTTATCCTCAACGGCAGATTGATACACCAGTACTTAAACCATTCTTACCGAGGTGTAAAGGAACTAAGGAAGAACCTGCCTACACAAGCTGGAATTTTGAACAGCTTGATTTTAATACCTAACCTTGCAAGGGGGCAAATTTGTGGTGTACACTGATACACGATGATACAAGTAATGTTGTCTTCAGCTGCATCTAGTTAGCAGGAAGAAATCAGATTTTGCTCAGCTTTTCAAGACAGAATTCTGAGTTGCTGGGTAACATGGATTCAATTTTAAGTACCACACAATATAAAGATAATGTGCGGCCACTTTCTAAGACCTTCGGATGTTTCAGCCTCCAATTCAAGTGCCGGAACCCCCATACGCTTGCCCCAACATTGCATAGTTCATGCATTGCCTTCATTATCTTCCACTTTGGTAACTCCAGAAGCTCAGATCCTCAGAAACGAAGAGGGTGCTTTTCTTTTCTAAGGCTTATTTGTGTTTGCAGTTTAGACTTGAGCCATTATCTAGGGTCTGACAGGAATGGCCTCTCTAAAATTCAGAAGAAAAGCTACGTCTATCTGAGATAACCTTGGACTCTGGCTTCATCAGTACAGTGCAGCTCCTATTCAGTACAGCACTAGTACCTCTACTTTTGTGTCTTGTTCGCAGATGAGCAGGGAAGGTTACAATGCTGAGGATTTAATAGTAGCATAACTTGCTACAGGTACCTTTCATCATGGATCATATAATCCTTTCAGAACAGACGGCCAGCAAAACTATATATGATAACTGTAAACAAGTTCATTGTACAGTTGTCTTCTGAAAGAATAAGAACAGTACTCAATCTATAAATGAAAACCATATCAACCACTGTGCAGAAGACCAAGTATTCTATGGGATCAAATATATTCTAGAGTACATTGCAATAGAATTCATTAGTGAACATGGGAAGAAAGGAATTTGGTGTGCAGGCAATCTCAGCATAATAACATCATTGTGGTGTGGAGAAAAAGAATGAACAGCTGAGTTTGAGGTGTGTGTGGAAGATGATTCCTTTGGCAATTTGGTATGTACATTGAAGGAAAGGAATCATTGGATTTTCGACGGCAAAGCTCTCTCCTCACAAGATTTCAGGCCCTAATCGATGGCAAAGCTCTCTCCTCACAAGATTTCAGGCCCTAACTTTTGAGAATCTTGCGTAGTAAAAGTCATGCACTTTGGAAGAAACATGTGTTTTTTGGATTTCATAGACAATATTATGCATGACAGCTTGAGAGCGTGATGTTTTTGTTTTTGCCCCTTTTGTACATGCGGGATCCCTTTGATGTCTATCGAATGCAAGCTTTTGATTGCTCATTTCAAAAACAATTAAAAAAAAAATCATAGTCATGGTGCCCAGATCCTTGAAGAGTAACTGCGTGTAAGTTGGAGTTATATTTTGGTTCAAACAGTTGTTTTGTTCTGCGCTTTGTTCTGCGCTTGGAGAAAATCAGGGCCACGGGCAGCATATGGCCAGAGAGTCAAATCAAGTTGTGCCGTATACAAGGAGTTTGGTCGGTTTCTAATACAGATTTAAATTTTTTTAAGTGTCAAATCATATTCAGAGGTCCGAGGCTTAAACGTTGATAATTTAGGCAGAGACATGGATGCTTCAGCTTTGACCTGCTTGTTTTGCTCCACTCATATTCCTACATTTTAGTAGGAAGACTATACAGCAAATGACCCAGGGATCACCAGTCAGGCTCAAAGTCTCAGGTGCTTCAGAAAAGTTGAGCGAGAACATGTACGCAATACCAAGTGCTTGCTTCAATCTTTTTTGGCTTAGAAGGTATAAGACGAGCATGTTGTAGGACACAAGTCACTGGAGTTGCTTGTCTGTTCCATAGATAACATAACATCCTAGAGCTCCAATGGAGCCTTTGTTTGCCGGTTTGCTTAATGTCATCAGCGGCACTTCTGCCAACCTCACTGCTCCTAATCGCATTCATTTTCTCCATTTAGATGACGCACACCGCCTGATCAGCAGCAAACTGATCCAAAGTCTAATACTACAATGTCACATCCTTGTGATCAAACAGCTAGCAAGAAAACTAACATGGAAACCTTATGGATAATTTAGTCATTCTCGGTCAATTTATTGTCTTCCCAGCTATCATATTTAGAATAGTTGAGTTCCATATTCGAGATAGTATTAGCCTTTCAAAATATTTCTGTGATTTCAAGATGTTCAGAAGTCACCTATACAATGGAATAAAGACCAGGATGCTTACGAGGTTTCAAAAACGTGGTAGTACTCTTATCTTTTTACTCAAAAAATCTTAATACGTTTGACGATTAACTGGTTTTGTGATGAAATAGTTGCCTGAATTTTTCTTTTCTTAAAAAAATGAACAAACATTCGAACTCCTTGCTGAAGATAATGAGTACCGTCAATGTGTGAACTTGCCCTTCATACTACTCCACTCACCGAAGAAAACCAATTAATTTGACAATTATGGCCTTCAATTTATGCCCTACTACAAAAAAATTTCATAGATTGGAGCAAAGCAGTTCTGATTTTCAGTCTTTTAGATTGTAGTGGATTAAAACAAAACAATCCTCCACTTCTATTCCCAAGTAGTACCAAGTTTTTGAATTTAGGTTCAGTCTCCGTAATTCAATGACGAGATTATGTGCATATGAAGAATAGATGCCCTATCAGAGCAAAACTCTAGTGTATCATTTTCTTAACGGGCACAGATCAGACATCTCCTTTCTGTACCAATGTCGAGTACTAATGCACAGATCATCTTATCCAATATGAAAATAAAGGACTCTCCTCTCTCTAAAACACCTTAGCCTCTTTCCTCTGATATGGTAAGTGGCTCCCAACACCATCGACTATAGTTGATGCCGAAATTATACTACAGGTTCGGGGCCAACTGTATACTGTACTCTAAATCAAAATTTGCCGTATAAAATCATCTTTCCTCCACCTGCACCAACCTCACCAGTCCATCCAGTGCCAACGAGGCAACGATCTTGTCCCTTCTCACCACTGCTGAATTTTCTCTCCTCCAATTGTACTTAGCCTTTTTTCCAAATGTGCATTAACCCAATCCCTAATTTGGTCATGTTCGGGCGTAGGGTATTTTTCTACCAGTGAAGCTTGAAAGTCATCAATAAGATGACTAAGATCAGCTATGCAATTGATTTGCATTCAAAGGGACATTTATTTGGTGTTCACATAAACATTTGTTTGGTATTTAGATAAACATTCTTTGAGTTTAGCGATAAGAACTGTACATAATTCATTGCTGTTGATGAACATTATTTGCTATGTATATGAGCATTTTAGCTATTTGCAAGTACGCATATTAGTTGATCGTAAAATAGTTGGTATGTAAATGCTGACAAGCATTCATTCAGGACATAGGGAAACATTTTGGTTGTTGATAGATGAGCATTGAGTTGCTTTTTTACTCCTGAAACGGAGAGAGATAGACCTAGATTAGTTGGGTGAAGGTAGACGACCTACCTAGAGTGTTCGAAGGGGCTCTCTGTGTGCATCTAACCCCTTCATCCTTTGAGGGTTGTTCGTTTTTTTTTTTTTTCCTGGGTATTTGTTGAAATTATGATGTGGATATTCGATTTTCTGGAGTTACTGAGTTTGATTTGCTGGTTGTTAGTGCTTTCATATCTGTGGTGTTGGTCAGCGGTACCTCTATGCTTTTGCCAAAATGCTAAATATGTCCTTGATGCGTTTTTGTAGTTGGTTCATCAATAGTGGTGGTTGCTCCAATCAAATGAGGTATAAGTTCAGGGAAATTTTTACACCTCACGATCTAAGGAATTCAGTTTTCCTGCTTTTGATTGACTGCTAGGTGTATTAATGGTGAATTGTAGAGGTCATTTCTCGTAATCAAATGTGTCTGTCAGTTGAATGAAGATGGCAGTTTGATTGTGTAACCGCTGCCGTGGGTTTTATCGGCTGCACTTAGTTGCAGGAGCTTGATGTTGTATTTGCCTGGAGATTCTAAGTGTGAAAATTGTGATGTGAATGTAGGCAACTCCCCCCCCCCCCCCCCAAAAAAAAAAAACCACCCAAAAGGAAAAACAGTTTCCTATTTGCAAACAAAAGAAAGAAAGTTTGTTGGAAAATCATTTTTTTCCTTATATTTTTTCTCTAATCTAAACACAGGGGAGGAGGGGCGAAAAAGACTCTCAACTTTTTTTCCTTCGAAACTTTTTTTCCACCTAATTTCTCATGTCCAAATAGAAGCCCAAGTACTATTAGGCCCGCATGTCGTTGGTTGAGGGATGTGCACCTTGTACATTCCAGCTTATAGTAGTCCTATAGGCCCAAGATAATGACACACGAAAGGGTTATTTCTCATTCCTATTTTCTTCTGTATCTGAATGAACAGACCAGCCTGACTCTCCAACTCCCTTAAGAGCAAGATGTTTTCAAATTTTCACATTTTCTTCTGTCATCGTTTTCCAAATTTTTCTCATATACAAATGCATGTCCAGTATGTCTAGGCCGATGTACTGCACTATATACGACAGCTTGAACATTTATTAGATACCATAAATAAGACTGCAATCCTCCACGCATCACCAAGAGCTGATCACAGTAAATAACAGCAAGTAAATTATTGAACAGCCGGGGCTTGACTCTCTACAATGTTATGCTGCACAGACAACGGGCAAGAAAATTATCTCCGGCAATGTTATTCTTTGAGTTGCATCTTCTATTACTATTTGTTTTTTCAATGATTTTGTTGAATAAAAATGGAATGAACTCTATGTAGAAGATTCATTTACATGCCTGTAGTACTACTAGCTATGATCATGGGACCTTCCCTCAACACTCAGGAGGTTACTGAGGATCAGGTGTCAATAGAGCTATCAAAATTCAATTGATCCTTTATAACCTATGGACATATAATGAGGTCTTCATTACCATTTATTTAGTTGCTAATGAAGTTAGATCAAGGATCGAGGTAGATTGCAATGCTCGATGAAGTCATGGAATCCGCTGTTATCAATGTGCCAATGTGGCAGCTGCCATGGAATGATTCAGTCAGTTCTCAAAGTACTCCCTGGATGGTAGCAATGTACTTGATCTCAGGGCTTGAAGATTTTTCCCTCCGCCACAAAAGAATACCCTCTTTAGAAATAGGAGCCTGCTTGTTTGGCCAACAGCTCTAAAATATGTCCAAAAGGTTGAAGATAAACACTCACATCGGTTATACATTGATGTGTCCGACGTCATGCATTTTTTTTTTTTAAATCAACACTACAAAATCGCCTGCTGCATATCCATGCGCTGAAATCGTCACATGACATAATTATCCTGAGGAGTTCCACGTCAGAGCTACGAAAGTTCTATTCGCTTGTTACGAGCATTTTGGTAGCTAGCTGTGAACACTGAACAGTAGGTGGACGTACCATGATAACTTCCCATTTGATGGCTACGAACTCAGTGTAGCTTCGTTATAAGGGATGTAAGTGGATTCCAGACCTAACCCATACCCATTAGACCTAGACATGTTAATTCGGACGGACGGGTAAAATACGGATCGGGTGTATTCGAGTTCGGATTCGGGTAAAATACGGGTCGGGTGTATTTCGATTTTACGGATTTCAGATCAACCCAACGGATTTAGAGCGCCTTTTCTACGAGTTATTTTTCTTTTTTTAAAATCAAAAATTCTGCATATTTATTACTCAAAATTGTCATTATTTAATGAAAATGCATAATAATTGTAATTTCTCAAAAAAATATTAAAATATTCAAACATTTTATTATAATATATGAACATCTTGTATGACCGGGTAAAGAATTAAGTCCCACTTGATTTTAGGTAGATCGACCCGTACATTAAAAGAAGGTTAATAGTGGATCGACCATTTATTGGGCAGCCCGTCTAGAGCATTTTAATGAGTTGTAGTAATTTCACCACTAATAACCTATTTAATGATTTAAGATTTTTATTAATCAACCTATCAATGTCCAATCAAGTAAAACTTTATTAGTGGACCGACCCCAATACGAATACAACTAGCTGTTTTTCTACCGTTAGTATCATAGTTCAAGACTAGTCAGAACGAAAATCAAATAAAATTAAATAAAAGAAGTACAAGATATTATCTTGCAATTATAACATCAAAACTTTAAATTATTACAAATTAATTAATTTTAAAAAAATTTGACAGATTTGTTTAACTAATTATATAATGGTATGACTTTCGCATCTTTAATGTTCGTGTTCTTTTAAATTAACTTTTTAAAAAAGATTAGATAGTTATTCCATGCAATTTTAAACCTATTTTTAACGTTTTTTCATTTAAAAGTTGTGATACGGTTTTATTTTCAGAGAATGGAGAAGAAAAAATAAGATTATTATTATTTAGTTTGTAAATAGATGCAATAGTTATAATATGTCTTTTCAAAATACTCAATAAAAATGACTAACCATTATTGTTAAAAGAGATAAATTAGAAAAAAATAAAGAACTAAGGATATAATGTTCGAGTCAAGCGGGCGGATTCGAGTTCGGGTTCGGGTTCAGGTCGGATTTGACAAGCTAATTTGCGGATTTTTTGGGTTCGGTTTATTTCGGGTTCGGGTCGAGAAAATCGTGTTCAAAACCCAAAATTTTCGGGAGGGTTCGGGTCGGATTTTCGAGTCGGGTCAATTTTTGACAGGTCTAATTAGACCCAATCCAAATTAAAGGACCTGGGTCCAACCAAATGCGATTCGATGGGTCTTTAAGTGGGTCTAGATCCAAGTGGCCTTGGATCGGGTATGGGTTCGGATCTGAAAAATTGAGATCCAGATCAACCGGAGACTCCCTTAAGACCCGTTAATATTTTAATTTTTTTTACATAGTAGAAATTGACTAAATCGAAAGTTTAAGTGACCAAAATATTCTGAGTTTAACTGTCGTACATTACGCCACACTCATGGTCACTACTCCTGGTCCTCAATCTCTCTTTATTCTCCTAATTTGCTTAGTCCCACCTGTTACTTTTTCAGACCCACTCAATCTAAATCTTTAACTTTGAAAGAGCATTTTTTTTTAATATCAAATGTCACATCTTTCAACTCTAATTCTGTCACTACAATGTGAGAATTCAGCTAGGGATGTAGAAACAGAAAAAAAGTCCATCAAGAAAATTCTTTAATTTGAAAAATAGTCGGGATATGCTAAGGACCCATGGACCCGCTAGACCCACAAGGTTTAGGTCTGGGTCCCATCTTTCTAGACCCAACAGGTCTCAGTCCAAATCCCAAAAAAATACATGGGTCTAGTGCATATGGACTCTACCCAGACTCGACCTACTGTCATCCTATGTATACTAGCTGACTGATTACAAGCTCAATCCTGAACATGGTACCTTCGAGGATTGTCAATAACAATTATGATATTCCACGCGCAGGGTGATTGCAGATTCATAAACTTTGTCGCTCGTCAAAAGACAGTGAGACTGCAGAGCGCAGCACAGTCGCAGATGCCAAAACTAGACCGAGACTTTGTATTTCTGGGATGAGAAGATCCTTGTTTTTCTTCATTAGAACTAGCTGACTTTGTTGACAGAACCCCCCCCCCCAAAAAAAAAAAAGGAATGTAATTGCAAGATTTTTATTTTATTTTTCTACTTTCCAAACAAATAAAACAGTCACCTTAAGACACTTTTTTCAGCTTCGATTATACTGGCTTATAGCAAAATGCCCCACATAATTGTTGTCTACTTTTTCTGTGCAGTAGCAGACAACTAAAAAGTTTTCATTCAGTGTGCAATAGAAAATGCTACTTTGTGACCAAAGATATGACAATCTTACCTCCCGGGATGGGGGTCAGGCGGGACTCCCAAGGATGGACTTGGATTCAGATTTGCATTTGGCAAGGTTCCTACTACCAAGTCTTTTGCTTTCTATAGCAATGTAACTTTTACGTCAAAAGAAAATTTGAAAAATTGGTAGGGGACATCCTCCTTGTCCCAAGCATCCTGTGCTAATAGTGTTCCCACATTAAGTGGTGGGGCCTCTAGATGAACTATCTTATCATAATCCTAGTTAATTTTAAGCCACGATCCATTTCTATCTGTGGTCTGCCTAAAGCGTTACAATGTCACGTCGTCTATAAATTCAGAAACAAGATTAGGGATAACTAACAGCATGAGCAGTTGAGTACACTGGTATTTTTTTTTAAATAATTTTTAAAAAAGGTTCTAAAATGTCCCAAGTCCCAATCCTACTCCCCAACTAAAATTCAACAAAGAAAATATGGAGAGATCACTTAAGAAGCCTCTTGAACAATTAAAACAATGGATATCCTATGGGCCACTGGGTGCATCAGCAGAATCACGCGCCTCACCACAAAGCATTAGGTAGTAGGGATCTATTATGTATTGAAAGGGTTTGAAAGCGTCAAGGCTTCAAAACATTCCCAATATTAAAGCTCCTTGGATGATTGTTGTTGTATTTTCTTTTAGTAATCCTAAATGGCTGCTTGCAAATAAACTATTAAAGCTTGAATTATGAGCTCAATGAATATTTAGGTATTGTTTAAATCTTCAACTAAACTAAGCTACTGCTCAAGGCATTTCAGTAATTTCGTTGATCTAAGGAGTGTACTAAGTTACATTTCATTTTTATGGGCTTCATGCTGAAGTTGTCATAACCCTATATGTGTGGGTTAGGGAATGTATAGATTAGTTTGTGATATCGACATGAAAAATGGGTAAGAAACATATTGTTTCCCAACTTATATCAACAATGTGATTGATTATCAGCGAATTACTCCGTGATATGATATTTCCTACAAGCAGCAAGCAGACAAGGCCTCAAGTTTAAAAGTAGCACAACAAGAAAAATAACATAAAGCATGATGGTCAACTTGTCTTACCATGAGTCCACGAGAGCGTGAACGGGGAAGATCTTGGACATACTTTTCAAAAGCTTCTAGTCTTACTTTCCCTTTAACTTCCACAGATCCGGACCAGCTGAAGTCCTGCATCTTCTCTCCACTACATGTAAAAACACACCACGGCTGTTATTAATAGCTAAATCTACCGTCTCAATCTTTATAAGATATATCATAAATCAAACTAATGTAAACACAATCTTCTAGGGTCAATAAGTGCAAAGCAGTCACAATGCATGAACTGAAAATCATTGCTGAACTCCCCCATTTGGTAATGATAGCCAAGAAATCCAACCAAAAACCAAATGATATTAAGAGCATATGATGAAACTCAAAACTAACATAACATCACAAAATCCATCTACATTGTGTGCACGTATGCATGTGACCTATGTGCGACGGGAATCACAAGTAGCACTCCAGACAGCCAATAAATCACCACGCTAAAGCAGGAGTGTTACACAAGATGATAAATAGATAACATCTACTGAAGAAAAACAGAAAAACATCGACATGAAAGTAGCTGACCGTGATTCAGTTCTATACCATAAAGAGTTTCATACCATCATCTCCAATATTTTGTGATTTAAGTTTCAAGAATGCATGAATTTCAAAAGACCTCAAATATTTCAATTCTGAGCTAATATCAAGCGTCTAATAGAGCAAACTCAACACTGTATGAATATCGTACTTAGACATAAAGCAATAGCAGAAAAGCAATGAAAGTATGAGTTGGAACACATTTGGAAGCAATTTGACGATTCCCATCTATTGCAAAACTTTAGGCTAAACTAGTTTACCAGACAATCGTAGTAGAAGATAGTCTCCTTTTCTTGGCCCCTCTTCCCACAATTCCTTTCTTTCCCCAGGGTAATTGACCATGGCTAGGGGAGGAAATGGAGACAGAAAATGATCCAACAATGACTGATTGACTACTGAAGAGACCCATCCATAAAGACACAGGTACGCCAGTCAGTGATTATTTTCATATTTTTAAATATATAACAAGAGCACCCATTTTCGGCATCAATATAAATTTTATTTAATTAGTAGACACTACATTTCTTTTACAAATCATAAGGCACTTGCTATGTTTTAGCGACAAGTCAATCTCTGAAAGTTAAGTGACCGCCAGAATTATGCTTTTTGAACCATACTTTGAAACATAAATACTCTGGAACTTGGATACAAGAATATTGAAAGCCTCGAGTTCTACAAAGTAAATGATAACCTTTTAAAGAAGGCCGCCGCAGACACTGAAACAGAGGCACTTAGCTGAAGGATCCCATCCCATAGCTTTTCAGTAAATGCCGACGCTTTATTTTCAAGTTTGCATTGATCATCTAACGTGACAGAATCCTTTTCGCCATTCGGACCAAACGTATCAAGATTAGGGCTGGCTTCAATTTTCTTGGATATAGTTGTCTCTACCAATGAATGCTTTAGATTCTGAATACCAGAGTCCAACAACAACTTCATTATCTTGACATTATCTTGACATTGAACTTCTCCACCAGAATTCTCAGCTGAAACAATACCAGAAGCAGCACTCAGAAGTCGTATTGCGTTCTGCAGAAGTCTGCTAGTTTCGTGTTGCAAATCACATTCAGAACTACCGGCACTATCCCCAAACATTTTGTCATTATCGAATCCAGTAAAGGTAAAAGCTTCCCCAATTCTTTTCACATTAGAAGATGATTCAGACTTACGAACTTCCTGATCCGAGCATTTTACATCAAAATCACTACCAAAACCTCTTGGGTTAACAAAATTCTGTTTCAAACTGTTTACAGATGCTTGCTCATGGGAACTTGATCCCACAGCCTTCATCTGAGCTAGATTTTGTGGCCCAAAGTTCTGAAACTCCTGAAAACGGGAAGCATGCTGTTCCCTATTTGATTGCTGATCAAAGTGTTCAGCCATTGCAGGAGGCCATTCTGATGCTTTATGAGTATGCTGACCTTTTTCATCAAATCCCACAGCAGGAGCTTGTGGCTTGAGGAAACTTTGCTGCATGCTCTGCGACTCCCTTAGGTTTTTGAACCCTACATCACAAGAATTGGATGCCATAACATTTACCTGTTCAGCCCTTTGTAGCCCAGAGTTCCAAAATCCGTCATAATTGGAAGAATTATCTTCCCTTGCTACACATGCATTTGGTTCATGGCTTCCAAAATGGTAATCAGCTTCCCTATTTGGTGGCTGATCAAAGTCTTCAGCCATTTCAGGAGGCCATTCTGATGCTTTATGAGTCTGCCAACTTTTTTGATCAAATCCAACGGCAGGTGCTTGTGGCTTGAGGAAACTTTGCTGCATCCCCTGTGACTCCCTTGGGTTCTTGAATCTTATATCACAAGAATGGGATGCCATAACATTTACCTGCTCAGCCTTTTGTAGCCCAGAGTTGTGAAATTCTTGATAATTGCAAGCATTCTCTTCCCTTGCTATATGTGCATTTGATTCACGGCTTCCAAAATGGCTAACCGCTTCTGTCATCAATGAAGACCATCTTGATGTTCGATAAGTCTGACAATCACTTTCATGAATATTCACTACAAAAGCTCCAGTTTTATTAACTTGGTGAAAGTTTTGTGATTTTCCCATGTTTTCAGATGATTGGTCATGAGAACTGGTTGCCAATACCTCCATCTGATCAGGTTTTTCTGGAGCACAATTCCGCAATTTCTGAAATTGAGAAACATTCATGTCATTTGTCTTCTGTTCATTAGCTTCACGGTAACCAAACTGGTTAGAGTCTTCAGTAATAGAAGCAGGCCATTTTGACGTTTTATGAGTGTGCCCGACTGACAAAGATGAGAGATCTTTGCGATAGGGGGACTGCAACTGCCCCCTGAAAGAAGAATATTCAGTATGTTCAGATTTAGTTTCATAATGGTCCCTCTTATTAAAGTGGCATGATTCTGCATAATTCTTACGATCACGGGACGGAGTTCTGCGCGGACAGCTTCTAAAATGTGATGATTCTCTACGTGGAGAAGCAGAGGGATAATCTCTAAAATGTGATGATTCTCTACGTGGAGAAGCACAGGGATGATCTCTAAAATGTGATGATTCTCTATGCGGAGAATCACAGGGATAGCCTCTAAAATGTGATGATTCTCTACGTGGAGAAGCTGGGATAGAACTTTGAAGTTCTTTATCACGTAAGTCATCAGTATATGACTTTGGGCCTGATCTCCTGGGAAAGCCATAGCCCCGAGTTGTAGAAGCCATAGATCTCTGGTGATCATAAGATGATTTTCTTTTTCTTGATGGCTCGCCCAAAGCATCTCTATTAGAAGTTGGCAGATTGGTAACCATGTCTCTATCATATTGTTCTCCTCGAAAGCGCCTTGCTCGCTGCATCTTATACGCTAGAGAAATGATGTCAGTCTGCTATAGATGTTGGATGTTTTCATATGATTCACATCCACATCACCTGCATAAGCACGTCATTCAATTATCACATGTACCCACATCACAAACACTCTAGTCAGAACATTCACTGTGATAGTGCAAGCAAGAATTGAGAGATACTCCTACAAATTGTCATATAGTCTAGCAGTGGGAATCTGAAAGTCTCAAAAGAGCCAAGACCATGAAGGGCTACAACATCAGCTAACACCAAGAAGATCTTCACATCAAGCATGGCTACAGGAAGCACGCATTAGCATCCACCACACCATTTATTTTCAATTTTTGGGGGGGGGGGTGCTCAGAAATTAAAGTAACATAAAGTATGTTAACGACATCAGCTGATAAATGAGTCTACAAATTATTTTCATTCCATGCCAGAGCAGTGCATAAATTATTTCAGAAACAGCACTCATCTTTTATCTTTGTCAGAACTTAGACCTCTAGGCTGCCACTGTGGAATATAATTACTCAATAAATGCTAGTGTATGTACCTTGAACTAACAAGGGTGGTCCAGAAACATTTGACAAGTACCAGCACATTTTCCCAAAAATCCCAAGAAAACTAAAATTATGTCTAGAAGGCTTCACCTTGGGTATCTCAAGAGACTCTGCCAGTACCTCCAAAACTTCTCCTCACACATAAAATCCCTCCTAAACTTCCAATGAGCATGATCACCTCCTCGGGACAATTTTTAAGCACGATCACCTTAGCAAATAGATCGCAGTGACTGCCATATGCTTTGTTGTAAATTTATGCATAGGAAGTATTTTGATGGTCAAAAATGCAAGATTTTAAACAATGCATGCAAGACTATGGAAGAGTTTTTTTAAATGTATGCAAGGTCATGGCAGAGGATTCATGTTCAATTACTAAAGTCCATGACTCTATGCTACAGTAATATACAGTGCACTTATAAACTGGTTAGAACACTCATATCATCCCCTAAGAAGTTTAGAGAGATCAAGAATATATAGCCACCATTTGACGACTCATCATGAAATTTTTCAAAATTCATGTAGAATATATTTCATTTTAGGGGTTATAATAGGTTGCAAGCATTTAACATTTGAGACCTTTTACAATGATCCATATGTCTCCATAGACAATTTTAATCACTGCAATGGCCTCACTGGCACCTCTTTGTAGGTTTTAAGGAATCTTCTATAATGCCACAAAGAAAGGCACCATGATGGCATACAATACAATTCAAACTACCCACAGTGAACCAGAATTACCATAAAACATTTCCCCAGGTTAATGGAAAAACAGTCACCATACGACAACTTTTGGAGGATTGAAATTTCTCCGACAATGTCAAAAACAACATATAATAACCTCATCTTGCGGGTCTTGGAAGGTTGTGTCAATATGCTTCCAAAACTCCGAGAGCTTTTTGGGATCATAATACACTCCAGCTGCTCTACCTCCGGAGTAAGATACACTACATACCTTCTATATGATTTCAATGAGTGTAGTTTCTTCGAGGGCACACGCAGATAAAGTTTTTTTTTTGGAGGGGGGTAAGTAATCAAAGATGTATATTAAAGGACACCAAGGGGATGTCACTCATGTACAAAAGGGGCACTACAAAAACATTATGTCCTTAAGCTCTCATCCATTATGCAATCGATAAAAGCCAAAAAATTTAATTGTTTGTCACCACTAAGCCCCACACTCCAACTATACAACCACCTCAAAAAATAGAACTTGAAATCTTGAAATGACAAGATTTTGTCCTCGAAAATACGGCGATTCCTCTCTTTCCAAGTAGCCCACCAAATAGCCAAAGGAATCATGTTCCAAACTCCAATGACCTACCTCTTCTTCATCCTTTTCCTCCAAGCCACCACCACATCTCTCACATTAGAAGATTGAACCCAACTAATCCCCATAAGCGAGAGAGATAAATCCCAAAGCGAAGAAACCCACCGACAATGTACAAGAAGATGATCCACAGTTTCTTCCTCCTCCAAACACATGGAGCATCTACTTGAACTTCTAAAATTTCTTCTCTTAAGCATGTCGTCCGTGGGAATCTTGCCTAAGGTGGCTACCCAAGTAAAAAAACACACTTTTTGTGGGAGCTTTAGACTTCCAAATGGACTTGTATACGGTAATTCCTCTCTTTCCAAGTAGCACAATTCCAAGACACAACAAAAAAAAAAGCATTATGTAGGTTTACCGTATCCTCTAATTACTCCAGAACATTATTGAGGGGTACATAGGACTAGAGGAGCACACACTGAAAACGTTTCACACATGCATTTAAAATCTTTAAAAAAAAAAAAAAAAAACCTGTATAATAGCCTCCACTTTTTGAGACTCAGACCGATCTACCCCAAAAACTACTTAGGACATTTTGAATATCCATCTAAACATTTTCAATAAGCACAAGGATTTCATCGTTAGCACCTTGCAGGCTTTTAAAACGAGATAGAAAAACACCAAGAGCATAATTGAGGTATAAATACCCATAAACCATCTAAATCTTTTGAAGGATGAAAAAAGGCACATACTCTCTGATTGGAGGATACTAGGAGAGCAATTCCTACAACGGAAAAAAGTTGATATAAGACGCACTGAGAGCAATTCCTACATGGAAAATTCTCATACATAGAAATATTACTCACTTAATTTAACTCAATTCTCATTCATAATCTGTCTTCTCCAATTACATAAAGGAGTCTATATAACCAAGAAGCTAACTAGTGTTATGAAACCTAAAGAATAAGATATAAACCAGAAGGATAAAAATATAAAACCTAACATTATCCTAATAGATTAGGAAACTAAATCTTGATAAATATCATTAAATATCCTTATTTTGGCTATCTTAAAATATGCTTTAAAAAACCTACAAAAATAATAAAAAATACAAAAGATCTCAACTATCAAAATATTCTAATTTCCTGAATCTTTTTGCCCATTCTTTACATTTATCCTCCATCATTCTCCCCCAGTTGGGAAAAACTCGTCCTCGAGTTTTGAAATGAGGAGTTGCGAGTAAGAAAGCTAGAACTAATTCAACTTCCGCTTAACTGTGGATGTTATACATTGCACAGTTCAAAATCTTCTGGAGCACTAATAATCATGTAACCAGTGGCTGAACTTCAATTTTCTGAAAGAATTTTTCAGGAATTAAAAATTCAATATCATGTTGAGCAAGTATTTGGGTGATACAAACGTCTGTTGGAAACTCTTCTTTAATGTCTCGTAATAATCATGTAACCAGTGGCTGAACTTCAATTTTCTGAAAGACTTTTTCAGGAATTAAAAATTCAATATCATGTTGAGCAAGTATTTGGGTGATACAAACGTCTGTTGGAAACTCTTCTTTAATGTCTCGTAAATTTACTTGACCAATGTTGGGATGTTGCTTTCATAAATGTTTGAATGCCCAGTCACTTTTGCTTGATCCTATCTGACACCCTGAACAGATGACTCTGTGCAATGAGCTGCTTCTTCTTGGTTCATCTGATCACTAGACATGCCCTTAACATTAGTTGTCAAGCTATATCTGCACCACTCAAAACTCCATCCAAGGACATGCCCTTAACATTAGTTGCCATACTCATATCAGAAGACAAGCCCTTAACATTAGTTGCCATGCTTATATCTGAAACACTCAAAACTGTATCTGAAGCACTCAAAACCATTTAGATACCCTCCCTTATACTTCCAAAAGTTCCAAGGACAATAGTCTCCAATTCTGTGTCCCAAGAATGAGTCTATAACCATCCTACCTTTGAAATATCCTCTATGCAGTTTAATAAGCATAAAGGCTTAACCATCACCACCACATAGATAAGCAATTGTGATTTCAGAAAGCCCAAAAATAAGCACCATGGTACGATACAATGCACTCTTAAGTCCAAACTTTTTAGAATGTTCATAAGTACCTTCGAACACACTGAGCGGTCAATACTCAATAGGACCATTCAATATCTAGTACGATGTTTTTTACAATATAAATCATCTCAGGCACATAACCTTCACTTTGGAGCTCCCAGGAACCGAAACCATCTTAAACATCCCTTAAATTATTGTAATGAGAGATAGTGGTTTCATTGGCACCGTCTTGCAAATTTTCAAAGCATAATTCAAAATGCTAAAAAAAAGGGGAAAAAAAGAAAAAAAGGGCTATGGTGATATACAATAAGCTATGAACCATCGATAAGGGTTCTAAGACACCTTAAAATACTTTGAGAGGTCATAAGAAACACGGCCACCATCTGACAACCTTTCTTCTGATATTTTTGTCAAAATCGTGAATATCATTTATAATAACTTTTATTTTGGGGGATTCATGAGAGGCATTAGTCTCTCTACGACTTAGATATCTCATGAGAGCTAAAGACCTCCCTAAATAGTTTCTGTGTGCAATTGTGCATGATGGATTGAATGGCATCATCCCATAGAATTTTGAAACATTATCCAAAAATGTCAAGTAAGAAGGACATCATAGCCATACAAATTTCATGCCAAACTGTTTAGAATGGTTCTAAAATAATCTAAAACAATTTAAGCGGTTAGTAGGGTTGCACATTCCTGATTTGGCTTCTTCTTTGACAATTTTCCACAAACCCTTAAGTGTATGTATAATAAACTTTATGTTCAGGCCTTGGCGTCACAAAAGCTCTTCCGCTCTACATTTGAACCCTCTTATGGCATTCTAAACATCCCTCCACACAATTTTAATAACGATACATAATGGCTCGTGTGGTTTGAAAATGCAACAAAGATGAGCATTACAGTGGGAAAAATACCCTAACTATACAGCATCACCCATAAGATACAATAGAAAATTTTGGGTGGTTAGTGCAAGCACAGATTCTCTGCTTGACAACTCTAGACATTTTTTTTCCAACCCCCCCCCCCCAACCCCCCAAAAAAATTGCATAATGGCCTCCAATTAAGTCAAAAGTCCATTATAGGCTTCGCCATTGTACCTCTGAAGCCTAAGAGAATATTTTAAAAGCTCCTGTAAACCATTTTGATTAGCATAATGGCTCTATTGGCACCATTTTGAAGATTCCAGGATGCCTAGAAACATGTATATCGGTGGTATGCAATATGCATTATACAATACACTTGAAATGATCCAAATGGCTATAGGATATCCTAGAACTCTTTGAATAGTTGGTGCGAGCAAATAGTATTCCCCAAAGTCCCAAAACTTCTGCATAGGAACCTTCATTTTTGGGGTCCCTCGAGGTTCTAAACACACTATTTCTGAGGCCTCTTGTACAATTTAAATATCCTCTTAAAGAATTTGCACAACTATAATAGCCCCATTGGCACAATCCTATTGATTTGAAACTTCAGTCCAGAGTGCCACAAAATCGGCTTTATAGTGACACGCAATGCCCTTAAATCACATAGAATGGTCCTAAAATATGTAAAACATTTTGAGCGCCACTACAGTCACCATTTCCCATCTTCTCAATAATTTTCCAAAAACTCTAGAAATCATGTGATAGGCTTCATTTAGGATGATGAGAAGCTCTGTCACTCTACTTTGGAAACCTCTCACGACATTCTAGATAGCCATCCAAACAAATTTAATAGGTATAATACCCTGTTACCTTCACTGTCACCATCTCGTCTATTTTGAAGCATGATCCTAGCACACCATCAAAACGGGCATTCTGGTCTACGACACCTTCTAAACTGTCTGCTGTGCCCATAAGATATTGCAGATTTCTTTCAACAGTAAATAGGAGCTCATAGCCAGCATTTGATGAATGTTTGGATATTTTTCTGAAAATCCCAAAACCTCTGTGCACTGAATGGCCTTCATTTTGAGGGTGTCCACATGCTTTGACCACTTTACGTATGAAACTGCTTTGGAATTTCAGAATATCCTTCCAAGTAGTTTCATTAGTATAACGACTAATTGCATGGCCAACAAAGAATCGGCCAATTCCTCCCTTCCTCCCTCCAAGTACTGCAAGTACAATCTGCTGCAGGAGGATCACGTAACCCTTTCACATGACTTCTTGAAAGATTAAAGAGAAAGAAAAAGAAAGGGTTCTAGCACCCCTCAAAGGCATTGCATGGTAGTTAAATTCCAGAAACAAAATAAGCAACTCAAATGTAATACATTTCGCAATCAAGTTTTGGAAGGATTTAGCATCCAACTTTATCAAAAGAATACTGCTTTCAAGTGATTGACGGCACATCCTAAAGAGTCATAAAATCACATTTCGCACGCAAATCACCACTAAATTATATTCTCATTAAATTATGGATAATTAAGAGAGCCCCTTCCTGAATAAACGATCGCCCTAGAGGTGCACACAGTCAAATTGAAGTAAATTTGCAGTAAATCAAACTCGCTTACAAATTCTAACTCTAATTCAAGACCAATAGTTCAAAAAAAGGTCCAAAGCTTCGAAAAATTCCCAATCGAATCTAATTGACAACTCCTCAAATACGATCAACATACAAAAATCCACAAAACCCTAATTGCAAGCGGGATTAAAAACAGCAGTAAATTTTGAGTAAGAACAGGGCAACAGAGAAAGAAAATCAGACCCTATCAATTGTCGCGGATTCATATCAGAAACTTCTCATCTCCTTCCATCTCTCATCGAAGCAGCAAAAATCGCAACTGCACGTAGAAGAAGAGGAAGAAGAAGACGGAGGTGTTGGAAGTTGAACAAAGGAAAGAGCTCATGTGGTGACGAAACTCAGCTGCAGTGTGCTCCCACGCGGAGGCGGACGGTGGGCAGATGCAACACAAGTGACAAAATAAAAACTGGTGGTTGCTCAAGTAAAGAATCAAAAAGTTTTTTTAATTTCACAAATTATTGAACTATACTGTCTCGTATAACGCAGTTGTTATATTATCCAACCGGTTGTACAAATATAATTGTACAATTGGACCCATTAAAAAATCGTCAGATTTTAACTCATTAAAAATACCCTATAACTCACTAAAATATGTTACTGTGTATCCAATTTCGCTCACTAAAAATAATATACAGCTCACTTGAGACACAGTTTTGGTGAGCTAATACGTGCTTTTAGTGAGTAGACATACCGAAACTAATGTATCTTATGTACCGAAATTTCACTTAGTAAAAATACTATATAACTTATTAAATAGGCTATTGTACTAAACAAATATTATTGTGAATGTGAAATTCACTAAACTGTATTCTAGTTGTCTATATTTTTTTAGTGAGTTATGATATTTATTTACTGAGTTGTTATATCATACAACCGATTGTACAGAAGTTGTACAATCGAATTTCAGCTCACTAAAAATATATAGCTCACTACAATATTTAGTGAGTTGAGACACAGTTTTAGTGAGCTGATACATACTTTAAGTGAGCAGATAGATCAAACAAATGCATCTTATGTACCATAGGTTTCACTTAGTAAAAGTACTATATAACTTATTAAAATGTGCTATTGTACTAAAAAAATGTTATTGTTCATCTGAAACTCACTAAACTATATTCTAGTCGTCTATATTTTATTTAGTGAGGTATGGCATATATTTAATAAGTTATGGCATATATTTAGTGAGTTTGACTATATTTAATTGATTCACTACATTTCTATTATACTCATAAAATATAATACAAACACCCTTATGTTATAGTAAAAAATAATTGAGCTGTAATATAACTCAAGAACTTCACAATATTATTTATTGGCTATCTATACTATTCTTTTTAGTGAGCTATACTATTTATTTAGTGAGCCATGATAGATATTTGGTGAGCTATAAAATGTAGTGCAAGGCAACAGGTTTTTTTATAGAGAGTTATACTGATAGTGAGCTATTGTTTTCCCTATTATGCACGAGATTAATTATAGTGATTACATTTGATGAACAGAGAACTGATTTATGATTGCTGAATACAAGCTCAATACAAGTGAGTTAAATATATTTCTTAAGTGAGTCAACGACTATATTTAGTGAGCACATAACTCATATTGGTGAGCTGTTGTTTCTCATATGTACATAGCAACAGTGAAAATATCATCTGGAAAAACAACCATAACATTTGTGGTGAGTTATAATGCAACATTAGTTAGCACACAGGTCAATCCTAATGAGCCAAACGTTTCTTTTAGTGAGCAAAAAACTGCTCTGTAGTATAGGGCAACATAATTATATAAATATATATATATATATATATATATATATCTATATATATCTCTATATATTATATATATATATATATATATATATATATTAAAAGTTGGATACAAACAATGTGTGAATGACATGTGGTATCTCACATGGCACAAGTTGATGACTTGGCAATTTGCAATTGGTAGATATTAGTTGAGACATATTAATCAACATTAATGCTATTAATTAGATTTTATTATATGCTATTAACTTAATTATTTATTGCATGGCTTTACACTCCTAACTCTTTTTATTTTTTGAGTAAGTCCTCATGCGATTAACTTGGTGTACAATAATTGATTTTTTTGTATTTCAAATTGATTCATTTTATTTTTCAATATTAAAAGAATAGAGTTAGATAAAAGAATCAAATTTTACCTTAATTTTAATTGTTACTACTTTTTTTTTTAAAGTCTAGATCTTGAGGTCATTGTAAATGAATAATATCATATTGTCATATAACAATTTAATCATATAAGATAATTTATGAATGATATATAAGACAACATATGCAAAGATTGTGTTAGATTCTATATGAATATTCATCTAGAGTTGATTTTCATATATCTTATGTAGAGTAATCTATAAGATTGTAATATAGTTTTTATGAAATTAAGTTAAATTAAAATATAGTCCATTTAACTCCTAAAAAATATCCATCATAAATTAATTACACTGTGACGTTTTCTATAATTATGAAAAAAAGGGTAAACGGTAAATCATTATCGTATGAAAACAAAAGAAATTTAGAGTGATTTTAAAGAAAAATATAAAGGAAACAATAATTATGTTATTATAAAATTGTTAATCTACTTTTAAAATAATATATTTTTATTAATTAGTTATACTAATATTACATTATTAAGACAAAAATTGACTAACATCCTTACATCGCAAGGGTATAATCCTATATATATTAAAAGTTGGATAGAATCAATATATAAGTGATACATAGGATACCATGTATAATACCACATAGGATTACTTGACTTCATAATAGTCTATGTAGGCTAAGTTAATGCAATGCTATATTAAATTAAGATTTTAATTTTTTGCATAATTTATATAGTAATTAGTAAAATTCCAACTTTAATATAATTTTTATTAAAGTAGTTAAATGAAAAGATAGTCTATTTAATTATTAAATTTGCCCACCAAAAAATGTCTCACATATTAAAGATTGTTGGGAACATAGTATGTGAATAATTATGGAACAATACAAAAGGAATTTCAAGTGATAATTTACATGGAAAAAGAAAAGAAATTATTATAACTAAAAAACAATAATTATGTTGTAATAGGATTATTACTACTTTTAAAATTGACATGTTTTTTATGCTATTTATACTAATAAAATTAAAATAAAAATTGACTAAAATTCTTGCATTAGATGTCACATAGGATGCCCAATTTGAGTTAAGATGGGTATAGATTTATTGCAATATCAATTCTACATATTAAAGTGAATACCACTTATTAATTAGCAACAAAATTTAACATTTATATAAAATATATATTTAATAAATAAATTATTTAAATGAATAAAAGCAATGTGAGTTGAACATTAAGAATGAAGAGTGCATATTATCACAATGGAAAAGAAATTTAAAAAAATGCTCAACTATTCGTAAATCGAGTAATCCAACATATCTTTTTTTACTATTTCGATTAATAATTATTTTTTTCATTATCAATACAATTTTAAATATGTTTGAACTACATCCTTGCACTGCAAGGGATATGACCCTAGTATTTTGTATAGTGAGCTAAATATATACCTCTAGTGAGCCAACGGCTATATTTAGTGAGTACATAACTCATAATGGTGAGCTATCGTTTCTCGTATGTCACAAACCAAAATTTACATAGAACAAATGCAATCCAATTCGAAAATCTCAAAATTAACTCATCAAAATGCAAAACTAGCGAACGCAACTTTTAATCGCGAAAACAAAAATAGAGACCGAAAAAACGCTATCAAACTTGACGAACAATTCCGTTTGATGAAGATTCAACATCAATAGCGACGTTAAGATCAAACCCAATCATTCAGTAATTGTTGAACACTAAAGCAATCGAAGCAGCGAAGAGTAGTCGAACAATTGGGAGAATGAAAACCACGATTTCAAAAAATTGAGGAGTATGAATTTTTTTTTATAAATGGATCAGGGTTCAGCAGTTGGAGGACTCAAAACTGCTGTTGGTAGATCCGGATAGACAATTAAGTTGTCCACCCGATTGTACAAAATAATTTGTGCGTATAACGGTTATTATCAAAATAATTTTTTAAGGATAAATTCTTTAAATTTTGAGATTATAAATAATATATTTTGAAGTAATTTTAAATTTGCGCTGATAAATAATAGTTCATCACCTTTAAAAGAACTATTCATCATTCCAACTATTATTAAAAAAGACTATAAAAATTTTTGTTTCATAATATGTTTTATGTGAGACAATTTTATACAAAACTTATTAGTTTAATTTTCTCTCCTTTTAAATTTTGTATAGCTTTAAATAAATCCTTGACAAAGTAGCCAAGAATGACCACCACATTGGGCTAAAAATGAAAATAATCCACTTGATGCTAGGGGTGACAATTTCACCCGCATCTAATAGATATTCATTCCACCCGACCTAAAAAAGCAAGTGAAAATCCGAAATGGATGGATGATGGATGATGATTTGATGGATTAGATTGGATCCGATTGATACTCCATCTGACCCGCCACCGGATCTATTACCTGCTTAGTCATCGACTTATTTATCTCCTATTTGTAATTATTTTACTTTTTATTCTGTCTTTAAATTTTACTCATTTTTTGTACAATTATATTGTTAATTCTATAATTTCGTCAAAATTAATATGATGAATATGATATTTATTCTTTTCTTATGCTTAAAATATCTTTTTTAAATTTTTCAAAAGATAAAACTTATTTTTTATATAAATTTGTTAACATATTACATATAAACTTTCATCACCCATTTCCAATCCGGTCCACATATTTTTCACCCTCAGATGGTGGATGGATGGATTGGATTAGATTTTTGCGAATGATTGGTGGATTGGAAGAAGCGAATTAAAGCATATAATAAATGCGAATGATGGTTCATCCGACCCGAACTCGATCTATTGTCACCCTACTTGATGCAAAGCTAGAGAGGTTCACCTTCTCTACTTAGGCCATATATAGCATTTTGGGGAACATTTAGTAATTTGACCTAGTCAATACATTAATTGCTCAATTTTTAGTGTTTGCTAGCCTACTATTTAGACTAACATTTTAGGTAGCGTTTAGCATTTTAAACAGTATTTTTGAAAAGCTAATAATATTATTTCTTGGCATGGAAATATAGTTTTTTTATATTTATTGGTGAAAAAATGCCCTTTGAAAATTTTATCTTTAGAAAATTATCTATATCTTTTTATGTTAATTTACATTATTGAGCCAACCCAATAACTAAATCTACTGAACATATTTGCTTCAACCGTTCATCTAAATAATTATCCACTAATAGCTAAACTAAAGCCGTTATCCGCTACCTAAATATTATCTAGTACCTAAACAACTAATTTTTTTCGAACATGACCTTCAGTCAAATGTTGGGAGCAATAAATTTCGCATTTTGGGAGACTTGTAGGCTTCAACATGCCAATTATGAGTGGCTTGCTTAATTTTGCCTTCCTCCTCAAACAATCTGTTTAGAGTAGAGTTGGAAAAAGCTGACCCGACATGTTTACCGACCCAAATCCGATACGAAGTTAAGGGGGTTTAGGTATAAATTTTCAACCTATTTAATTAAATGGGTTGACACGTTCAATTAAATGGGTTAGGTTCAAGTTGAGATTCTAGACACGAAAAAGTACTTATTTAACCCATTTAATTAAAAGGGTTAAATAACTCAACTCATTTTTCCATTTGCCATTTATCTATTTACTTCTTATTAGATAATTAAGAATATAAAAATTTTTAAAAATTGTGAATTATGACGAATTAGGGGAATTTTAAAGAGTTGTTATTTAATGTAATATGTAAACTTAATTTCTAACACTGTAATTACGTATTAGTTGAAGATATTAAACGTGTATGGTTAATTAGGTGACTAAATTTGACTTGTTTATCTTAAACGGGTTAAGCGGGTCAACCCGTTTAAAAATTAAATGGGTACAGGTTAAGATTTTTCAACCCGTTTAATAAACGGGTTAGGTTCAAGTCCAAAAATTTTCAACCCGTTTAAGTTCGACACAAACACGAACTCGACCTGACATGACCTATTACCCAACTCTAGTTTATAGCGCCTCTTAGGTATTGGATATGGTCTAAAAGGATTGTATTGTGGGCTTGCTTTCCATTATTAAAAGAATGAAAAAGAGAGAAAAATGCATTGAAATGGAATACTAATTCTGTTAAAATAACAATAATGCTGAGTTCTATAAATCAAATACCCTTTTTATCAAAGTTGATAAATATCTTTCAATCAAATACCCTTTTTATCAAAGTTGATAAATACCTTTCAGCTATAAAAGCAAAATAAATATCTTTTGACTGTATATGATCTTCTACCTCTTTGCAATAATTGATTATATGGCTAATTAAAAAATACATGATGTGACTAGCTGAAAATGATGTGGCTTATCTTAATGAATATTCTATTTTTTTAATCCAAATAATTGGCATTGTATTATATATATATATATATGTAAAGTGAAAAAAAGAAAGAGAACAAAAAAAAAGGAAAATTAATATCAAGTGTTATCATCCGTCATTTTCTCTTTTATTCAATTCCTTAATTTTAATTAACTATGGAAAGGAAAAATCACTGTCAGGTACCCCACTTTGTGTGGAAATCATAACTAGAGGACCATGTTATTAGAATGTATTTAAAAGTACACAATATTCTGTGGAAACTATTTTAAGGGGACCATTCACCGTTTGCATTTTCTTTTAAGCCCTTAAAACTTTTCATATTTGTAAATCTACCCTCAATCCTTAAAAACTTACTTTTGAAAAATTGAAAATTGTGTTTGTAGTTTTTTGCTCACAAATAGATCTCGACGTTCTTTTTCATCTGGTATCAGAGCTACGTGCACAAAAATAATTGAGATTATTAAGTTAATTAATGGCTAATTAAGCTAATTAACTGAGATTAGCAGTGATTAATGCTTGAATCATCACATGCTTGTCCTAATCCTAATTAACCACATATTGTTCACTCACCGGAAGGTAATATCTCATTAGCACCTTAACTAAACTATATCACTGATATAATTTTAGAATTAAAGGCTCAATTAGCTAAAATTAAGACTGAATTGAAAGACCTTAAAAATCAGTTAACTGTTGTGCATCTTTCTCTTATTAACAAAGTTAGACATAGTGAAAAAGTTAGTCCTAGAATTAGCACTCCTTTCCAGCATAAATATCCCTTCTAAAATTCAAAAAATAAGATTCCATTTTCTTTACAAGAGATAAAAATCCAAAAAGAAATAGGAGAACAATCTGGAAAGAAATCGACTGAAAAGAAAGAAAAAGAACATGGAGTATAAGCAATATTTCCTTGAAGAACTACAAAAAATATTTGATAAAGAACAAAATTTCGAAGAACTGACCAAAATCATGAGCGCTATTAGTGATAAATATGATGTTTTGTCTGATGATAATGAAGAGACTAATAATGTCCAACTAGAAGAAGAAATATATCAGCAAATGAATCTTATTAAACTCGATGATCTTAATGCATTACCATTAGAAGAAATTAAACAAAAATTAGATAAAAAATATGGTAAACTGGCTGCGGAAAATGAGATTAATGAAATAGGAGAAGAAATTGACTTGCATGAAACAGAGAGTAATCTTGTTAATAATGTCGTTCCTAAGCCTGAGGAATTTGGTGAACCTTCCAAAAGAAATACTCATTTTTTGAGATCTAAGTATGTTCCTGCAGGACGAACAAACAATTTTTCCTTCGGGTTTGTCCCAAGGAAAACCATGACCTATGAAGAGATTGAGCTTACCCCAATTAGTCAAACTGGTTATATCTTAAATATCGATGGAGCTCGTAATAGAGAAGAAATATTTGAACACTGAAAAAGAGCAATGAGCAGTGTCTTAAATTTAAATACTACATGGACTGCGGCAAACTTTCTAAATTATATCGAGCATAGTTTCTCTGGCACTGTAGCTGACTGGTATGATTCCTTAAGTGAAGATGGTAAAAATACTTTAAGAACGATGGAAACACCAGCTGCTATGTTTAGAAGTCTATGCAAAGAAATTGAAACTGAATTCATCGAAGCTAAAATTGATTCTGAAGAAAAAGCACGAGAATGGTAAAGAAAACTTAACAACATAGAACTATGGGATATGAGATACCTAGAAAATTATATTGCAGAATTCAGTCAATATTATTACAAAATTGGGCATAATGAAACCAATCTTGATATGTTCTATGACAAATTGTCATATCCTATAAATTCTATAATTAATGAAAAATATATGGCATGGTTTGAACGAACAGATGTTGTTGATAGCTTTGGTTCAAGAATTTCCTTTTTGCGAAAATGGGTCAATGAACAATGTCTTGATCTTCAAAAGCAAAAGAAGATTAAGAAGCAGTTCTTGACTTATTGGGATTCACCTCACCAATGGGGAAAAGAATCTGAGAAAAGAAGAAAAAGAAAATTCTATAAGAAAAAGAGCTTTAACAAGCAGAGAGGCGAAAAATATAGAAGAAATTATTACAACAAACCAAGTCCAAAAAAATGTAGATTTTTTAGGAAAGCTGCTTATTGCCCGGCAGGTAAAAACAATGGTAAATGTTGGGCATGTGGAGAAGTAGGACATTATGCTAATGAATACAAAAACAGAAAGAATAATAAACTTATTAAAACATTGGAAAGCCTAGATTATGTTGAGCTTAGTGAAGATGAGGCTTTAGACCTAGCCCTAGGCTATAACAAAGGAATTGTTGAAATCATAGAGGACAATGAATATGAAGAAAGTGATTATGCCATATGATGGAAAGTAGCTCAGTAAGCCTTGGTGATCTCCAAGGAGAAGAGTTTGTAGTAGACAATGATCATGAAGAAATCAAAGGAGATTGGCTTCTACCCAAAATTCAAAAAGATATGATTTATAAAAAATCTATTTTTCAATGAAAAAGCAAATATGTATGTGAAATGATGGAAAAAGATATGAAAATAAAGGATTGTAAGTATGACGTTGGAGAAGTTAATCTTATTAATTGGAAGAACATTCTTAAACATAACAAAGATAGAAAGTACAGGTATATCCATGTCGGAAGTGTCCAAGTTCAAATCACTCCATTATAATATTTTGGTAAAGATATAGATTTTTACGCTTTACTCTGTGACATTAGGCATACCAAATTTAATAATCAGATAATCACAGGGATAAAAACCAATTTATGTAATGGGTCAGTAGATTTCAACTGTTGACCTGGATATTATGTAAGTTTAAAAGATGAATTTGTAAAAAACTTCCTATCCCTTAAGATAAAAACAGTTGGGATGGACATGAAAAGAGGAGGATATCTTGTAAGGATATTTTGAAAATTTATCTACAAACTAGATAATACGATAAATCCTAAGACCAAGGTAACAATGATAGAAGCAGAAAATTTGAGAGTCCTACCCTAATGCAAAAGATCTAAAGAATCAAGTCCAATCCACAGAAGATAAAAATCGATCGATCTTGGATATCTAACTTTGCCAATCCTACAAAGATTAATAAGAAAAATATAATAAAAATTGATAAGGAAGGTAAGATCACCATTAAACCTCAACTATTAAGAAGCGTGAGTATAAGATCAGATTAGGGAGAAGGATCTTCATCCGCTAAAGAAGAGCTTAAAGAAGATGATATAATTAGCCTAACTAGTGAAATGAGTAGAATAAGTTTTGAGGCTGCAAGACCTAGTTTAGATCGGTTAACAAGTCTAGATAGAAAAGTCATTAGGTACAAAACTAGAACTGTCAGTGAACCTATCTATGAGGATGAATTAGTCAAAAATATAACTATGAAAATATCCTATGAAGCTACCAACACAAATCCTAATAACATCTATATACCAATAAAGATATGTTTAGAGGGATATAATAAATATGAATTGCGTGCTTACATAGATAGTGGTTGTTCTGTATACTTTGGAAAAATATCATTATTTTCTGAATTTATGTGGAAAAGAGCTAAAAATTCTTTACAAGTAAGGATAGCTGATAATAGTATTATGAGCCACAATGAAGCCATAGAAGGATTATCTATAAAATTAGGAGGAGTTTAATGTATTATACCAGTTCTATGGGCTACTGATCAACCCTCTCATGATATAATTATTGGAAATAATTTTCAAAGATTATATTCTCCTTGTACTCAGACTATTATTTATAATTAATGATCACTCAGTTCCTATTAAAAAATTAGGTAAGGCTTACACTCATCAGAAAACTGAATTTACACGCAGCCAGCGTGGTAAGAAGGTAATGCCTGCACAGCAAGAAGTAGCACTAACAATTTCATTACTCGAGTTATCTGTTAAAGAGCATATTGTTGAACAACAAGAACAATTGTGTAAATAACTCTACTCTAATAACCCTCTAAAATTTTGGGATAAAGATAAAACATTTGCTAAAATCACTTTACTAAATCCTAACACTATAATTCGAGTTAAACAAATGGTATATACCCACCAGGATATCCAAGAATTTGATAAATAAATTAAAGAACTTTTTGACAAAGAATTAATTAGAAACAGCAAGAGTACTCATACTAGTCCTGCTTTCATGGTAAGAAATCATGCTGAAGAAAAAAGAGGAAAAGTTAGAATGGTAATCAATTACAAAAAATTTAATGATAATACTGTCTTTGATAGTTATTATATTCCTAACAAAACAGTTCTTTTCAACAGAATTCAAGGAGCCTCTTGGTTCTCGAAAGTGGATTGCAAGAGTGGTTATTGGCAAATAAAAATGGATGAGGAAAGTATTCCTTTAACTGCATTTAGTGCCCCATAAGGACATTATAAATGGATAGTAATGCCATTTGGTCTTAAAAATACACCTCAAATATTCTAAAGAAGAGTGGATAACATCTTCAAAGATCTTAATCATTGTTGTCTGGTATACATTGATGATATCCTTATCTTTTCCAAACCATAGAGCAGCATAAACACGATGTATTAGCTGTCACTCAGAGATGCATTGACTATGATATTATACTAGAAAAAAACAAGTGCATTTATACTGAATAAGAAATAGAATTTTTAGGTCTAGAAATAAAAGTTGGACAGATTATTTTACAAAAATATATTCTGAAAAAAATAGAAAATTTTCCTGAAAAAATTAAAGATAGGAAGCAACTAGAAAGATTTCTAGGGTGTCTTACCTATGTTTCTAATTTCATTAAAGATTTAACTAAACTAAGAAAATCATTAAAGCAAAAACTCAAGAAAGATGTTAGCTGGACATGGACTATTAACGATACAAAGATTGTTCAAAATTTCAAGAAAATGTATAAAAATCTTCATGTCCTTAATTTGCCTAACGAAGAAAATGATTTAGTTCATAAAACAGATGCCAGCAATGAACACTGGAGCGTCGTACTCAAAATCAAAGAAGGAGAAAAACTCTGTAAATATTGCAGTGGAAGTTTTAATAAAGTAGAATGTAACTATCCCACGATGAAAAAAGAAATTCTTACAGTCATAAGGGGAATTGAAAAATTCTTAATCTTTTTAGCCCTTAAACCTTTTCTCATTCGAACTGATTGCAAAAGAATACTTGGTTTGTGAAAAAGAATTTACAAATATGCAAGCGCAAGGGCGACTCCTGCGTTGGTAATTATGGTTTAACCAGTTTTCCTTCTCTATTGAACATATACAGGGATCGAAGAACTCTCTGGCAGACAGTCTAACTCGAGAATCGCCAATGGTGATCATCAAAGTTGATCTCCTGCCAGAAAAGGAGGAAATCCTTAATGAAATGCCACTTCTACTAGAACGGGTTACACCTTCTAGTAAAGTCCTTATTGATAACCTGAAATTCCATACAAAAAGTAGATCACGCTTTGGTCTACTTTCTACTACCTACCTAATAGCCCAAAGATTTTCCCTTCTGGAATTGCAAATTAGCTATTTTCGGTGTCCTTATGATATCCAAGAAAAAATAAATTCTCATATCTAAGAAAAATGGTTCAATGAATGGTGTGCAGGCTGCATCGACTTTTATCATCATTATTCCTATGATATTTGGGAATCTTGGAGTACAATGATCAATTTTTCCGATAGATATGGAGTTAGAGGCATTTGTTTTCCAGCCAATTCATTATCTCTCCGTGATCCTGTCTTCAAAACCTGGAAGTATGGGATGGTACTTTACTTCTCAGAAGTCCCAAATCCAAATTTTTCATTTTTCTCACCCTTAACTAAGTTCCAACAATACATGTTCAAAAGGTTCCATTGGATTCTTAAATCTCCTAAAGGACCAACAAAAATTTCAGTTCGCAGATACCTAACTTTGGAGGTTTACAGCACCCTGATTGAATATGAAAATGGAAAAGCGAAACCAGCTCATTATCTTGTCCAACTCGTTGATTGCGACGATCCCAATGATCAACGATAAAATTGGATCCATAGAGATCCGGTAAATGTAGTTATTGATTCTGCATTGGTAAGGGTTATTGGATTTTTTTAACATTTGTCATCAATATTGGGCACTGATCGAAAAAGGAAAAATGTTAATGCACTGTGGAAACACTACTTTCGCCTATGGTAACGAGTTCAAAGAATACATGAAAGTGGATGGTACAGAGTCAGAAGATATTTTTGATTATCTCTTTGATGTTGGAGTTGAAAAATTCCTATCAGAAAACGGAAAAAAATATCGCCTTGAGTTATTAAAGAATATGATCCAGAACACTTTAGCCAAATCAATGAAGATTTTGATGATTATCCAGATAATTAGTGGCTACGGTTTGGGGTAGAAACAAATCTGCGCTGTGCCTGATCTAAGGAAGGTAGAGTTGAGATTAGTAATTTCTGTAAACCGGAAGCTAGAGGAACGCTGGAGTCCAGTGCCGACTAAGTTCAGGTAACGGTCGAAACTCTCTAATTAAGTTTTAATTATTTTTGCTAAGCATGGTGGGTTTATAACCACATAAATTATAATATATAAGATATAAGTAGTAGATTGTGATAACTAGTACCAGTAAAGTCATTATAAGAAGTTGAATAAGTAAAAACAAGCATATTTTCTGAAAAAGTCCCTAAAAATAGCTTATTTACACGTTTTTCCTATTTTAAGGACTATTCTGCAATTTCTGAAAGTTCAGGGATTAAGTTGCAAAGAAAAACTTCGGCCAGTTTCTAGTTCAAAAAAATATTGTCCCCTATTAATAGTTTACCCAAAATAGTAAGCACTTTGGAATACATTCTAAGGACATTGACCCCTAATAATTATTTCCAGAGAATTAAGGTACCCAAAAGTCACAAATTGCTATGGAAAATGCCTCAGCTTTTTTTTTAAAAAAAGAGAACTTATTAATAATATGTACTATATTTGCACAAAAAAATAAAATAATATGTACTAGATTAGCATATCCCATTTTATGGTTGTATGCACACACACACACACACACACACACACACACACACACACACACACACACACATTTTTTTTTTTTTAACACACACACACACGCGCGCGTGCACACACACACACACACACACACACACACACACAAAAATGTATGTATAGATAAGTTAATCATAAAACTTGCTAGTAACAGTGTGAAATTTATTCAATTAAAATTTATGATTCTTCAAAAATGGAGAAGTTGTTAATTAGATTCAAGTTGTAACTTTAAAATATTAAATTAAGAATTGTTATAATAGTGTGATTTGGATAAGACATGCTAATGAATTCAGGTGAGAGATTAATACAACATAAGTTGGTAAGCTTAGGCGAATAATCAAATAGAAAAGTATGATAGTAACATTAATTAAAAAAATCTAGAACTACAAAGGATGGCACAACTAAGTATACAGAACAATCTCAATGACAACATGTCCCATAGTAAGTAAGATGGGAATGCTAATATGTAATAAAGAAATCTATCCATATCCTTTTGATTCATTTAACTTAAATTAAGTCAATGCTCATTTTGAGACAACAAGAGTTTTTTGCAAAATTCATATAATTTAATCCAGAAAAATTAACCTATTTAAACAAGAGGGGGGAGAGAGTACTAAATTGCTCCCTCTCATCAAATACAAAATGATTTTTTAATTAAAAAAACTAATATTACTCCTTGTTAAACATAATCACTTAACCAAAAAAACAAAAACCCTACTCTCCTAGTGTTATCTTTGAGTTCATTCAAAAATTCACAACCTTAAAAATTTTTTTAGCTTGTAATAAAAATTATTTTGAGGATGTTTGATTAAATACTATTTATTTTCCATAAAAGTCATAAAAAAAAAGTAGACTTTGCATTGTAAAGTCAAAATTGCCCCTTGAAAAGTATGACCATTTGAGTAAATTTACTATATTGTTCCCATTTTACTATTGCTTACAATAGTAACTTATATTGTAGGATTAATCTTGAATATGTAAAATTACCAAAATCTCCTTCATTTAACTATTTATTGAGATAATAAGCATTAGCTTAAAATAACCATTAAATTACCAAATTTTCCTCAATAGTAACTTATCTTATTCCCTTTTAAGATATATATATATATATATATATGTATATTATAATAATAATAATAATAATAATAATAATAATAATAATAATAATAATAATAATAATAATAATAAGTTATAAAGGTCAACCTGATCCTTCATAGCTAGGGACTTCTCAATCGTAGCTTACATCCACTTGTTCAAAGAGAATGTCATCCCAAGTTGCAGATTTATCAAGGCCACTTATAAGGAGTGGTAAAAGAAGGATGATGAATTAAAGTCTTGCGTATATTTGTGATTGTTTGTGTTTAGTACTCAAACAATCCTGTTGTATTCTGTTTGTTTAAATTAGTTGTTATTTTGTTGATTATTCAAACAATTCTTAATTTGATGCTGCTTTTAAATAGTTATATGAGTGAATGGTTATTGTAAACTGTTATTCAAATTTTGTATCTTCAAGGGTAACAGTTTTATGTGTGAAGAATGGTACTTTTCTAGTGTTCAACTTTATCGTTTGCTTTATACATGTCCATATATATAATACTTGTGACCCATCCATAATTGGTGCACAACAAACACTGTTTCATCTATGACATTAGCATCATACACCCTCAACCACCCCATTACTTTTCCACAAAAACCGTCTGCCCTATCTCAGAGCAACATACACATTACTTATTCATAGCTATTACATCTAACATGACATAAAAAATCCTAGCCACCTTCAGTGCAAATTGAACAAATTGTGTCTGCCTTGTAACCATCTTCCTTAGCTTCAACACTTCCTCCTCCAATTCATCTAACTCATCCCTAAGCCTCACTGATGAATTCTCCCCAATTTCTTTGTTTTTCAGTTCCTCATGCCTATTATCAACTCTATAAGCATCTGACACTTAGAAATCACAATCATAGCATGAAAATAAGAAACATTATGGTTGCCTTTTGACTATGAAATCTTCTGTTCAACTTTCTTATGTGGTTAAAAGTTGTAATAATAGTTTTTCAGCCCCCAAATACTTGCTGATTTCAATGAGAAGCCATTGCAGTTGTAACTTTTAAGCTTTGATGGAGAGAAAAGGGACATGAGAGTTACAAAGTTTAGAAGAGAGATTAGTGATAGGTTTGACAGTGGACCTTTTCCAATTAAGGATCAGGGCCAATTGAGGGTCGGGTCATGAGAGTCGGCATGCAGAGTTTTTTTGAACCTAACCCTTGACCCTGACTATGACCCTGTGGGTACCTTCGAATTATCGGAGTTAGACTTGACCCTCAAGTCTTTCCTTTGTATAAAATAAGATTTTTCAGTAAATTTCGTTTTTGTCATAAAGTTCAACACTAAGCATCCTACCAAACGAAAGGCCAAGCGATAAAAGAATATTCCAACGAAGAGTATCATAATTACAAAATTCTAATGCACAATTTAGCAACTATAACAATTAATTTAGTAAAACAACTACTCCAAACATCAAAGAGAGAGAGTAAGAGGGTTAACAGCTAGTGAGATCTGGAGAGAATGAGTGAGATGAGGAATGAGAGGAGGGGAAAAAGTAGAAAGTCAAAAGGTTTTGAACAAATGACATCAAAAATCTTTTTATTTTCACAGTAAATTTTAATTATTTTTATAGAGAGGGTCAGCAAATCGGGCCAGAAGGTTAAAAACTCTACCCAAACCAACTTTTATCATTGTTGGGTATCATTAATTTGAGAGTGGGGGCGGATTGAAGCCAAAAAAGCCAACCCTAACCCTCAACTTTTAGGGTCTAATCGAGGCGGAATAGGCGAAGCCCTGACCCATTAATCAGGTCTGTTTGAAAGAGAGACCAACATAAATAAATTGAATCTAGGTTAAGGGTTTCCAGACTTTAAGATTTTCTACCTCCAACCATGGGTTGGGGTTAGGAAGTGAGAAGAGAGAAGAATAGCAATAGACTTGAAGAAGATGGAGAACAGTTTAGGATTTTTATATATTGATTCGGAGCTTTGTCTTCGCAAGGAGGGAGACATAAAGGATATTTATGTCTAATAATTTCAATTCCATCACTGACATGGGAAAACAAGCAAAGTTAAAGGTCCACAACCTCAATTTAGTCACACCACATAGAATAATATAGAGGGTGATATTGTGGAAAAGATTCACAACTGAAAGATGCAGTGGAAATGGCCAATATTCAGATCACCAAATGGAATTTTCCTTTTTAAAATTATTGTTTCTTCCATACAAATATCTTTAAGTTTGAATGGTTGTGATTTTTAGAGTCATTTAAAATTCAGTAGAAAATTTGGCTCTTATAAGAGAGAGGGAAAAGGAGCCTCAGATGAAAGTTGGGGTGATAGCATGCTATATTTATGTATCATATTCTGTCTCATAATGTTCAATAAAAAGTTGCACCAAAGGGATGGATGGACCAACATATACACACGTCTGTTGGGTCGGGTGAGGGCGTAGGGCAGAAATAATCAATCAGTTTCCAAACTCTTCAATTGTGCAAGTGATTGATGATCAATATTTACTAGCCTTTTTAGAAGGTTTCATCGTACTTTGACCATATTTTATGCGCAGCCTTAAGCTACTACCTTCTTGGTCAGTCATCTCTTCACTATTCTGCAAAGTCTAGGAACACATAAAACAATTCTCTTCTCTTTCAGAATGATTCCTTGTACAGGGTCCTTATGCTGGTGATTTCCTATCTTATAACTTTCAAACGCACATGCAAAATGGGGTCAATGTTCGTGTAACTCTGGAATCCAAACAAGCAAGTTCTACCTTGCATCATGTGAAAGAGGCGTAGTTGATTTTAGAATAGTGGTTTCAACAGTCACTTCGCATTCAACAGTTTGACTTAACATGATAAGATTAGTATGTTCTGATTTTGTTTGAGTATCCTAATTTCACATCAGATTAGCCAGTTCTTGTTTTTTGAACAGTGATACCTGACAAAGATGCTCCTAATTGCCTATGACTAAAGAAGATAACTCAAAATATTAGAAATTTTCTTTAGTTGTTGCTAATCCATGTGAGATGTAGCTTAACTATTAATGAAAGAAACTTTATAGACTATATTTCTTTTAGAATCTTCCTTTATCAAAGAAAGATATGGAAGTAATTACCTTGTCTCCCTTGCAAGTTAATTAGTATAACTAATCCAACTGGATTAATTATTTTAAACCCCTGCAACTATTATATATAACAATTATACAAAATTTGAGATCTATCTTTATTATTTCATTGGTATTGTTGGCTTTTTTAAAAGCTCACATTGAGTTTTTTAATATGTTTTGATGAAAGACAAAAAGTGATTAATCAATTGATATATTCATCATGTTATAATTAATGATCTTAATAATTGTTATTGTTTAAATATGCTATATTTTTGAAGTGGATGTTGAAATATTAATATTACTTATATTGATTTTATATAAGGTGTCACAATATCTTTGAGATTGTTTAATATTCAAATTTAAACATGTTATCTTTATGATATTATATTGTGTAATTCAAATTTGAATATAAGATTATGGAGCTATATTTATTAATGTCAAAGATTTGCTCTTAATATGATAATATCTTGTGATACTATATCTTGAGAGATTATGCTGCTAATTAATTCAACTTCTAGATTTTTCCAGCAAGGATTTATTATTAAAATAAAGATGTTAGCTGTTGGAGATTAGAAAAGAAGATCGTTGGGCAAATCTATGAAGTTCAAGGGCTTGAAGGACCAAGTTCAAGGCCTTGAACTGAATGGAGAAACTATCTTTCTTATTGGGTGCAACGGATACTTTCTATACTTTGCTTCGTCTTCTCCAAAGCCTTTTGCCTATAAAAAGGAGATGATTTTGCAACAGAAAAATACACAAAAGAGAGAGCACAAGCAAAGATAGAAGAAAGAGAGCTACACTTGCAAATCAAAGAGAGCAAGCACTCATTGACATACATTGAGCTTATATTGGCATATCAATTGTGTTTATTTACTCTCTATATTATAAAGTTTGTATTATTATCTTTCTTTGTATTGGGTTGGGTTGGTTAGTCGGAGGGCTGATTACCCAAGTACGGTTGAGGAGCAATGCATACGTTGGGACACCTATAGTTGTAGGGTCAACTAGTAGGTTGTACGATTAGTGAATCGTGTGTAATCGACCGACCTAATAAAAGAAAGAAGTTCAAAATCCCATCGGTGAGGGGTGCCTGTGGGTAGAGGACTAAGCGTGGGCGAACCTCTATAAACAACTTGTTTTGTCCACGTTTATTTTTTCCGCATTTCTATTTCAATTATTTTGTGAATTTAATTACTATCTTATTCATTCTTCTCTAGGGTGATTTAACTAGCCAAATCGAGTCAACATTTGGTATCAGAGCTAGCACTCTTTTTTAAGACTTTACTGTCTAATAGTTCGATCCCATGGCTAGTTATGATTTTGACTCTGATTGTCCTCCTTTTTTTAAAGGTACTAATTATTTTTTGTGGCAGGAAACAATGGAACGTTATATCAAGCACAAGGGTCTCGATCTTTGGGAGATCATAGTCAAAGGCCCAATAGTTATTGAGAAATCGGAAGATGAATATGTTGAAGATGATTACAAGCAGATATCTAAAAATTTTAAAGCTAAAAACATTTTATTTTGTGCTCTTACTGTTGATATTTATGAGCTTATCTCACATTGTGATAGTGCCAAGGAAATTTAGGAGACTCTTTATAATTTATATGGTACTAATCAAAGTGTGGTACTAAGCGAATTTGTGGCGCAGGACGAAATAATCATGGATGGAAATGTTAAGCAAGTTGAGGATCACCAACCACATGAAAAGCATGAACATGAAAATGATGATCCAATTCAATGGTTTATACATAATGATGTCAAAGCATGCCCAAATTGAGGAATTTATTGAAAATGGTGAGAAAAATAATGATTCATCTATTCTTCAAAGTGGTAAGGATGAGGTAACATCCATAATTGAATTTTCAAATAATAGTATTTCTCCAAGTTGTCACATTTTTTATGATTTAAATACCACACCAAATTTTCAACTTTCAAAAATTCTTGATTGTGGTGTTAAATCAAGAAAATGTGTCAAGATTGAGGGAAAGAAAAATTTTACCTCATTAGTTTTTCTTACTTCTAACAATTTTGAATACAAGAAGAAAAAAGGGTATCAAGTTTTGGTCAAGCAACTTCATTCTTGAAGAAATCAAAAAAGAATGCGCATGTTCGTAGGATATTATTGATTCCTTATTTATGTACTAATAATGAATTTTCAATAGCATTTGATCCTCTTGAAATTTAAGTGGACAAGGAAACATTGGAGCTTCGCAAAGGCACATGGTAAGTTATGGTTTGCCAAATGTAAAAATGAGGCAAGTTCGTTTGTTTTGTTGTTGCTAAGATTTCAAGGCCCTGAAATACAGTTCAAGGCCTTGAACTGTAGACAGAAACTGAAAATTTTGGTATGATTGAATCAAGGTTTGGATTTTTTTTTCAACAACATGAATAGAAATCAAAATTTGAATTCTTACCAAATGAAAGGTGGTATTATCTTTGCATGTCATGTGATTATCTTTATGCATAAATGATATGTTGTCTATGTTCTCAACCTATTTGTCTATAATGTTATGCTCCCTAGCACTCACATAAATGATATTGTTTCTTTTTATAAGGGAGAATTATATTACGTACTTGATGATTTTTTGATAATTTTGATTTACTCTTGAAGGGGGGAGAGAAAATCAAGTCAATGTATGCATGTTAGGATATATTATTGATCAAAATGTTAGTGTTTAAAACCCTTATATTGAGGGGGAGTATTTTTATATGTCATTGATTTGTTAGGGGGGAGCTATATGCGTTTGTCATAATTTTTGTACTTTAATTTTTTTCTTTCTCCTTTTGTGCAACCTTTTTGATGAAATACAAAAAGGAGGAGAAGTATTTAGAAAACTTTTCATGATGTGCCATTTAAAATTGCATGGATATGTTATTTCTATTGGGTTTTGTCTTTCATCAAAAAGGAGGAGATTATTAGCTTTTTTAAAAGCTCACATTGAGTTTTTTAATATGTTTTGATGAAAGACAAAAAGGGATTAATCAATTGATATATTCATCATGTTACAATTAATGATCTTAATAATTGTTATTGTTTAAATGTGCTATATTTTTGAAGTGGATGTTGGAATATTAGTATTACTTAGATTGATTTTATATAAAGTGTCACAATATCTTTGAGATTGTTTAATATTCAAATTTGAACATGTTATCTTTATGATATTATATTGTGTGATTCAAATTTGAATATAAGACTGTGGAGCTATATTTATCAATGTCAAAGATTTGCTCTTAAGTCTTAATATGATAATATCTTGTGATACAATATCTTGAGAGATTATGCTGCCAATTAATTCAGCTTCTGGATTTTTCTAGCAAGGATTTATTACTAAAATAAAGATGTTAGCTGTTGGAGATCAGAAAAGAAGATTGTTGGACAAATCTGTGAAGTTCAAGGGCTTGAAGGACCAAGTTCAAGACCTTGAACTGAATGAAGAAACTATCTTCCTTATTAGATGCAACGAATACTTTCCATACTTTGCTTCGTCTTCTCCAAAGCCTTTTACCTATAAAAAGGAGATGATTTTGCAGCAGAAAAACACACAAAAGAGAGAGCACAAGCAAAGATAGAAGAAAGAGAGCTACACTTGCAAATCAAAGAGAGCAAGCACTCATTGACATACATTGAGCTTATATTGGCATATCAATTGTGTTTATTTACTCTCTATATTATAAAGTTTGTATTGTTATCTTTCTTTGTATTGGGTTGGGTTGATTAGTCGGAGGGCCGACTACCCAAGTACGGTTGAGGAGCAACGCGTACGTTGGGACACCTATAGTTGTAGGGTCAACTAGTAAGTTGTACGATTAGTGAATCTTGTGTAATCGACCGACCTAATAAAAAAAAAGAGGTTCAAAATCCCATCGGTGAGGGGCGCCTGTGGGTTGAGGACTAGGCATGGCCGAACCTCTATAAACAACTTATTTTGTCCACGTTTATCTTTCCGCTCTTTACTTGATTAAATTGCGATATTGATCATCACCATATTCAAACCCCTCCTCTACGGTGATTTAACTAGTCAAGCCGGGCCAACAGGTATATCCTATTTTAATTTAAAATCAGACAGTTGTGGGTCTATTGGAAGCGGTCTCTTGACGAGCAGTCATGTAAGTGGAGGCAAGGTTGCATGTATCTAGATTTTTTCAGATTCTGTGAAAGCGGGACGCACACTGAAAGATGTTGCTGTTATGGTTTAAAGTATATTGTTACAGCACATCAATTTCCATAAAAACTACAACTAATCGAACACTCATGGTTTAAAGCCTATACATAGCTATACTTTTTCCCCTACATATTTGATTCTCATTACTCTAATGCAATGTTAGAAAATACCATACTCCTTTATATAATAAAACAGAGAAGAAAGGGAAAAGGCGGACCAAAGATCAAATAAATCATAAAGAATGCATAAAGGAAAAGGTGATTCACGGATTGCACAAAATTACAAGGCAGTGGAGCTTGTGAGAAAGGATTGCAATCTATGTGCCACTCATGCTAATGTCCAATAGTACTCATCTAACTGTAGTTTGGCCCCTCTTCTACTTCCACTACCATGACATCGTTGATTTCTTTATCTCCTTGCTTCTTTTAGGTTCCAATTTAGCCATGGGAGGCCTTCCAAGCAATTCAACAAATGAAACAACACCCAAGAAGAAGAGAAGGCCAAAAAGCATAATAAGTAATTGGTATTTTAGTTGCTTTCTTTTGAATTACTTTACCAATTGAATTGGTAAGTTTCTCAGAGATAGCTTATATAGCAGAGTTTTTAAAGTTGTGACAAAGATTTAAATTTGAATTTCAGCTAAATATTAATTTTTATCTCTCTTTTTGCACAAAAGAGAAGTTTTCTAATAAATGAAGCACAACAAAGAAGTGCACTTGCTGGAAGTTTACAGCTCCTTGATGTGTAAGTTTTTTTTTTTTTTTTTGGGGGGGGGGGGCATTTTGTAAGGTTTTTAATTACTTGAACGCAATAGGCTAGACTAAGGAAAATGACTAAGGAAAACACTATCGTGAGACTCTCTACCATTTAATGTACTATATATACATTCTTAATTAGATCTCAAGATTTTAGAAGTTAAATTTGATTTTAACAAAAGTGATAAGATACAGAGTAATAAGTAACCTTACCTACAAGAAAAAAAAATATGTGCTACCAGTAGTTACTTAATCAGTTAATTATTCTTCAAATCACAAGTTGTTTTTTCGCTAATTGTTTATTTCTTTTATCATATCTTATGTGTGTCCAATAATTATTTTTTCTAATTATATAAAGTTATTATTTAATTGGCTTAGATAAGCCATAAAAATGGTACAATACTTACAATGCGAAAGACAAAATTGAACCTGAAATTTAATGGATGAAGTACCTTAATCTTTACTATTTAATTTATTAATTACCTGTCTGTGTTACTTACTTACTTACCACTTCTTCCCCTTTGGGATACATATATTTGCACTCGTAGACAATGAAAAAGCCTGTGAAAAAACAAGTTGATACGAATCATGTATGGGGATTTAGTTTCAATATTGGCAACTCTGCCCAAAGAGAGGTACAATTCATTGTTCATATTTTTTGTACGTAAAATACGACACATGCAGAATTGGAATCCACACTTCCACAGTCAGTTTACGTACATCCCTTTTCTCACATGCAATCTCTGCTATAATCTTTGTAGTTTTGTTCAAGTGCCCATTGCTTTTCTCACATGTGGTGTGGGATATCACAAGCGTCCTTACTTAGTCCATTATGTATATATATGTACGTATAATATTCCATTATATATGTCCATGTTGTCCATTGTCACTTGTCTTGATTTGTTGGACACTTTTGGACGCACCATGTTACTATATTTTTTAATTAATCATTTTTCTTTTATTTTTTTAATCATTTTTCTTTTTAATTTAGTAATTTTTTATAAAATGCACAAGCAAAAGTCATAGCTCAGTCTCCCAACAAAGATCATACAACATACAATGAAATCAATGTTAAGAAAAAAATAGCCAATTAAACTCAGACAATATAAAGTAGGATTCAGTGATTCACCAACATATATAATATAATATAATATAATATATATATATATATATATATATAAAATTAAAAACACAGCAATTACAACTAGTTCTAAGTATCTTATATTATATGCTTAATATATATGATTAGCTGCCTAATTAGAGAGTTTTAATGTATGATTAGCTAGTAATTTTAAAAAGTGTGTAATAATATCTCACCAAATAACTAAGGATAGGAACAAAACTTGTACGGATTTGTAACTAAAGAACTCATATCTCTTATTGTATATTTATTTATCTGTGATAAAAGCGATATGGTTTCATATAAGACAAACTCAACAAGCTAATATTTAAACCCAGAGGACTAATTAATTAGTTTTAAGAAGCAAACGAGTACTATGGTCAATCCCTTAAATAATAGGGCGAGTATTAATTTTAAAATGAAATTAATTTTAATCCACAATATGCTTATATCCAACTGTGTGCATAATATTCGAACTCTTGTCCCATTTTGTTGTGTAGGAATGAATGTCTAAACTTGCATGCAATAGAAACATTATAAGTAAACAAATGTACAAGACATAGACACATAATGTCATAGCTATTTTGTTTTTAAAAGGCAAGAGATCATAAATTTAACGAAGGTTTTTGATAAATTTAATAAAGGTAAATTTTAATAATTTAAATATTATATTATTTTATTTTTTAGGTTTTTCCATGGCCAGTCAAAATTAATGAATACTTGCATAATATCATCCCTTTGATGAACTAATAGTTCCATTTGAATTACCCACCCAACAGTGAAAGCAGAGAAAACTTATTCAGAGGAAAAGGACATAACGTGCCCAAGAGAATTAGACATTCAAAACAATTGAAGATAGAGTTGATGATCTGATGATTCGACCATTTGGTGAAAGCATATACAACTTACCTAGTCCATTCGTTTTGTAAAATAGGCAATGTGACTCGCATGCAGGCCAATAGATGGCGGCTAGCGGCTTATATAGTTTGGTTAGTTTACGGCCACGCAGTTCAGCACGACGAGTTGGGCCAGTATTGACTAGTCTGATCTCCAATTTGATTTGTGCTCATCAAGCTTGATTCCATTCAAGCATAAGCCTAGATTTAGATGGTGATACACTATTGGTTCGATTTGACTAGTTAAATCATCTTAAAAAGGGGTGAATATTGTGATGATCAATGTCGCAAATTAATTGAAATAAAAAGCGGAAAGATGAATGTGGACAAAACACAGGTATTTTTAATGAGGTTAGTCTCAATCAGGCTTAGTCCCCACCTAGAGTTCCTAACTCTAGGATTAATTCAATTTTATTATGAGAGATAGTTACAATTCTAGAGTGCACCTACTCTAAGTTCTAAGTCACAAGTTGACACCTTCAATAAGGCTTGGTAGAGTTGACCCTTCAACTCCATAATCCCACCCAGTTATAATTTTGAACAATACAACACAATAAATGAACAGCAAATTGAGGCTCAAGGTATGCCAGTGAGTATTGTCGTTTGTGCTCTTTTGTGTTGTCTTCTTCAACTACAAATTCCTCTCAACTTATAGCCAAATGATGTTGAAGAGGTTGAAAGAATATTTGGAAGGTGATTATTGCATGAAACGATTGATCTTCAATATCATTTCAATGCCTTAAAATCCGTATTTCAAGCCCTTGAAATCTGCAGCTTTGCTCAATATTTACCCATTGATTTCCAACGGCTACTTGCCTTATTTTGAGATGAAGATCTTACCAACAGGATTATCTAGAAGATGATTTTTAGCAACACAATCTTTCAAAATATGATCTCAAAAGATATCAACAAATTTAGGCAAATCTTAGCTTTTTCAAAAGTATTGATATATAAAGAATCATAATTTCATATTCAAATTTGAATCATACAATATAATATCATAAAGATAATATATTCAAATTTGAATACCAAATCATCTCAAGATACTGTGCAACTTATATCAAATCAATTAAGCAATATGTACTAGCATGTTAATACCCACTTAGAATCATAACATATTTAAACAATATAAATATTAAGATAATTCAAATATAACTTGATGAATGTACAATTGATTAATCTCTTTTTGTCTTATATCAAAATATATTAATAAGCACATTAATTGTAAGTTTCAAGAAAGCTAACATATATCCCTTTAAAACTGTGGCGGTGTTTTCATATTTATGTGTGATCCTTAACCGTTTTGGCTTATTAGTAATTGGAACAAAAGGCTTGGTTCCATCCGAACAAGCTTAGTTCAGTAGTCGCATATGGATATTAAAGGCAGGCTATCCATTCTCTAAACATGATATAAACTTACTAATATATTGAGAATGTTTTGGAATAACTTGACTAACAAGATTGTCCAGAATATAATCTATAACAAAAGCAATTTTTAACAAAGGGATGGATACTTCCAAGATCACATATTCTCATAAGCCATTTGACAATGAATCGGCAGCGGAATTTACATTACATGTCAAAAGAGAATGGTTTAAAATTTTAGATTACATGGTTCGATTATCATTCGGAACAATTTTTTTTTTTTGGTGTGTGAAATTCTTTCTTTTTTTGTTTTTTTTTTGGGGGGGGGGGGGAGATTTTCTTCCCTTGATAAATTTTAATATGGTATTTGCTAAAAGTGCTGGACTGTCCACAAGTTAATGTCAAGTGTTGACTCTTCCAAAATTTTCAAAGCAAAAGATGCATGAAGTTATCTGATTCTTGGATTATTTATGTCATCTGGTTTTAAAGCAAATCTGATTTTTGTTCACTTTTATTTATTTTTTTAAATTTATCTTTCCAATTTTATAGATCTACTCAAGAAGTAAAACACGAGGTCATGTGAAGCTAAGGAAATAGAGAATTGTGCAACTTAAGAGTTCACAGACTTTCCTGTCTTTATCTTATCCTTTAGCCAATCAGCACCCCCCCAAAAAAAAAACCATTTTTAAAAAAAGAAAAAAGTGTTAAGAATTTGTTTACTGTTTGGATAGCTGAGAAGTGTTTTTTCGAATAATTACCATTTTATAAATATTGTAATGGACCAAGTAAAACAAAGATAGTTTTTCCACCCTTTAATAAAGAATTTGGTTTTAAATGTTGGTTTATGTGATTTGACACTTTTTTCTTAAGTAAGGTCCCGGATTCGAATCTTATAAATGAAGAAAAATTGTGATAGGAGAGCTCTATCTTATTATTGGTCAATAGTAACTCGACCCAGCTAAAAAACAAAGCTCAACTCTGCTGAGACAGAGCCTCCAAGATCAAAAAAGAATAAAGATTGTAATGAACTAATAAAATAACTAGCTAGTTAAGATATTATCTCATTCTTCTTGTGGAAAACAAGAAAGTAGAGTTCAACTATTCAGATCTATGATCTATTCAAAAATATTTTCGTATTTACAATTTAAAAGCAAGACCCAACATTTGCATGAGAATATGATATTACTCTGAAAAATTCTTAAATACAAACGTATGTATGTAATATGGTACACACCCTGAAGTCGTGTAGTATACGCTCGCTCAACATGTTGAAGTGCATCTTTTTTTTTCCGCAGTAATATATCTTTTCTATTGATCTGCAGTGTGTCGTTTCCTTCCTACAGTGTACCTTTTGTTTCCTGTAATGTATCTTTTTTTATATATAGTACATTTTTTCTTGTCTGCAGTGTATCTTTTGTTCCATACAATGTATCTTTTTCTAGTCGATTGGATTGGGAAAATTACGAAAATATTTATTAGATTGGGGGAAATAAAATAAAAATTTAACCCAATTATATGATATCTTTTATATAGATATATACTTAAATATGATATATAGATACGTACCTTAGAATTACTGAATTTTTCAGTTCCTTGTATCCCCTTTCCTTACGATGCGGGCTAATGGTGTGGAGAGGTCAAAGGGACTTACAAGTGGATTTTAAACGCGTGGCCCCCGTCTAAAGGTGTACTTGGAAGAATTCCAGAATGTACATGTATGTGGTGCAGATGAGGGTGATAAGCTCTTGAGCCAAGGCCAAAATTTTCTGTCTCGACTCACATAAATAAATGTGCCGAATGCTCTAAAATCTTCAAATAATTTGTACGTAGTTACAATTATTAATAATTATTAAATTGGAGAATTCTTACATAATCAATGTCCGCATGTATAAAAGTTATCATACTAAATCAACTAAGATGAATTATACGTGTAATCTTATAATTGAGAAAAACTACAAAAATTTGATGTATAATATGCGCCAGTACTTACAATCTTACACTATCAAACTCAACAATTTTTTTCGTTCATTCCATGCACAATTCGATTTTTAAACCAATTGAAGACCTCATATTAAAAACCGACTTTTTAAAAATTTTGAATAGAGAAATTTACCATTTTACAAGTTATGTTATATATAGGTTCTTTTGCAAATTACTTTGCTATCTTTCTTCAAATCATCACCTAATTCATACAGCATTCATAAAAATTTTATCCGTAGCAATCCACGAGAGAAGAATATGAGGATGAATACCAGAAACCACATAACCCGTTTGTCACATGCATTCATTCATACAATGGGCAGCAATTTTAAGCTCTCAACAAACACACACAAAAAAAGGGAAAAAAACACCACTATGATTCATATCGTTGGTGGATTCTCTTTTACCAACTTTTTCCATCGTTGATGCCAACTTATGATTTATATTTGACAGATTGAAGTTCCAATTGTATTTGCTTATTTTTTTAGCAGCAACAATTACAGTTCACTCAAAAAGCTGTAAAAGTAGCTAGCTGCATATAGTCTCACTCACCTTGTTACACACTCAAGCAAGTACCTAGTTTCTTCCCTATATACCAAGCTTAATGCAACCAACAATCATGGTGATGTATGTTTCTTAGATTTTCGGACTAATTAATCACTATACGTACTTTTGAATGATCACCCTCTTGTTATCTCTGGCGAAATTATAATTCACTTGTCCATTTTAACAATACCCGATCTCTAATCTCTGCATTTATGCACATGAATACTATATGATAATCAATGCCGACAATGCAAATGGTAAAGTAACAATCAACAACACTGATATTGAACTGTAAAAAGACTGTTTATGATCAAAGCCAATTAGTAAACAATGAAGCCAAAAGGTGAAAGTAAGTGTGGCTTGATGCATTTGTAAGGAAGGTTTTGCCAACTAGCAGTGAAGTTTTTTGGCAGGCTCTTGTTGGGGTCTTCTCTTAGCCCCACTACTTCACGTGATATGCCTTCTTCAGTACTGCTGTCTTTTGTCGATCTCTACCAATGGATGCCCTCTCTCATCCAACTCTCTATATAACAAAACCCTAAACTTCTTCTACCATTCATCACTCTTTCCACTCACCATCCCATTTTATTTCACTCTTTTTTTTTTACCTTTTCTTTTCTTTGGTTAGTCATGAAATCCTCAAAATTCTCAGCCCTTCTTCTCATATGCATGCTCTTCATTTACACAACCACACCCATATTGGGCTGTGGTTACTGTGGTAAACCAACTCCAAAGCACAAGCCCACTAAACCCGGAAAAGGTAGCCATACCCAGCCCACTAAACCACCACCCTCTACTGTCAAGCCGGGCCCGGTGGTGAACCCGGTCCCTATCCCACCGGTGACTGTGCCACCGGCGCCATCGACGAGCCCATCGAGCAAGCCATGCCCACCGAGCCCGGGAAAAGAGCCCACTTGCCCGGTTGACACCCTAAAGTTGGGTACTTGTGTGGACCTCCTTGGTGGGCTGATCCACATTGGGCTCGGTGATCCAGTGAAGAACAAATGCTGCCCAATTTTGGAAGGGCTGGCTGAGGTTGAGGCGGCTGTTTGCTTGTGTACAACACTTAAGCTTAAGCTTCTCAACCTCAACCTCTATGTTCCCCTTGCCCTTCAACTACTCCTTACTTGTGGAAAGGCCCCTCCTCCTGGCTTCACATGCACTCTTTAGATGGTATGTCTCTTTTTTTTTTTTTTTCATTTTAATAATCAATGCCCCATTTAATTTACCACATTTGAAATTAGGGATGCCAATGGAGCGGAAAATCCAATTCTTATTAGGGCCTGTCTTAACTAAACGCAGCATCCTTTGTTGTAGTGGGGGCTTGGACGGGTTCCCTTATCCCTAACCTATCTTCAAGCCATGGATGACTCGGAAGGTTTTTCAAACTTTAAATCCATTTTCAACGGTTCATGACGAGGAATATGATTTTTTGTTGGTTACTTTTGTCAAGACTTAGATGTACTAGTTTGGGCTTTAAAATGCTGACTTACATGAATAGGGTACCCATGAGGAGGGATAGAAGTGGAGATGAAATTGAAACCCCAATGATGAGGGGATAGGGATGGGAACTAAATACAATAAATGAGAATGAATACAGATTATAAATTGTCACTATATGAAAACGGCCTCTCAACGAGTAGTCATATGCGTCGGGGTAAGGTTGCCCACATCTGGATCTCCCCAGATCTCGTAAAAGTGGGACCTACACTGAGAGTTGTTGTCGTCATTGTTTATATGAAGTTTCACATAAGAATCTTTCTAGAAGAGTCTTATCCATTTGTCTAAAGTGAAAATTACATTGTCATTTGATATTCACAACTATCATTTTCATATAGCAATAGAAATTTAGACCAACCTAGATCCCCTTCTCTGCTAGGTAGAATATGAATGGTTCGACCCCTAAATCGTAGAATTACAATGTTGCTAAACTACACTCCTCTAGTGCCTTACTGGTAAAAATTCAGAGGAGGAAATATTTTTATAGCTATACATGGATCATTTTGAGACAAATTAAGGCCTATAACATAGCTGATATTTGTGTTGCAGATTACTAGATCAACAAATGGCTCGATGAATTCAACCTGAAGGGATAAATGTCAACCCCCCCCCCCCAAAACCCTGTTGGGATTTTTTAATGTATTCATGCTAGTTGGTAGGGTTTTGGTGTTTGGATTTTATTGAAAACTAGAGATTTATATTTGTAATTGGCTCATGACTCATGAGGTCAAGTCAAGTTTGAGCCAACTTTGTGTTTGCCATTGTTGATTGCAACCAAATGAAGTTATGATGTGCTGATCTGTTAGTCCTAATTCTTCTTTTACTTCTATTTTAACAGATATATATATTTGAGTAGAACTTTACGAAAAAGATTGCTGTTGTTATGTAATGATACCGTCCTTTCTATTAGTTTTGTTTCATTAGATCTTGCAGGCTTCACTTCAATGAAATTCACACTGAAGCTGTTATCATTATCATCCAATTGGACTTTCATGTGTGAGCACTTACGCATTACAATACCTTGGTCATCCTCTTTTCACAACCTTCTTTCGATTCCCTCGACTTTCTTATCGAATATATAAGTTGAATGAACAACCCTTTCAAAAAAAAAAGGAAAACGGGGGAAATATATAAGTGTTCTATTCAAATAGCTAGAAACATATCAATTGGCATACAACTCTTGTGTCATAACACAACTCTCAAATCCAAAAGCAAATTCCAAAAGAAGAATTCAATTTCACTCTTTTTCCTATCATTGGGTCTCTATGGGACCTAAGAAAGGCTATCTTTTCATTAAAAAGATTGGAAGTTTCAAAATCTCTAACGGGGAATAAAGCTCAATGTTGGCTGTTGGATAAAGTAGTAGAGCGGTTAAGATTGTCTGAATAAGCTGCAAGTTGTAATTAGATGTTTTAACTTTGTTTACAAGCTAGTATGAGGAAGTGTGTTTCCTAATTTTCCAGTCATCTACACCCAATTAATTTATTATATTTATCAGTTTCAATGAAATTTAATATTAATGACCCCCCACCCCTCCAAAAGTATGAATTCGAAAGAGCACCAATATCTCAGTTCATGACCAAAGGGAAAGAATGAGTCTCTTGACCTAACAAGTTCTGCAATGATTCCTCTCCCTAATTGTCATGCCCTGGAGATAAGAGGGAGCTTAATAGAATAATAGGTGACCTATTTCCCAATTTTTAAAAAGAGAGGGAGAGAGAGGGGATTGTGTTTCTTCCTGACCATACTCATTCCACCAACTTCACAATAATTTGCTTTGGAAGTTAGATTTATCAACCTACTTTTGTTGATTGATTCATTTTGATTGGAAAATCTTATAAAAATTAGTGTCATATTAACTCACATCTTACTTCTTTTAGAATATTTTCAGTTTGAATTTCAGTTTTTGGAACTCAGGTCTGTCACATCAGTAAAAGTTTCAACTTTTTGGAACTTACTTTCTATCACTTCTCCAACCACTGGAACTTCGATTAAAATTATACAATAAAGTATTTTTTATGGACTCTTCTTATAACATACAATCTTTTTTTCAATTACTTAAATAATTTTTTAAATTAGAAAAAAAAGAAAAAAAAGAAAAATTAAAAGATGAAAAAAAAAAAAGTGAAATGAGAGGGAGAACGTCAGGACGTGTTGCCCTATGCATCCCTGCGTTTTGCATGGGATGAAGCTGTAAAGTTCCAATTAATGTGAAACTTACACTCCAGTGAAATGCTCTTAAGTTACATCAATCATTTCAAAGAAACTCATTGTCACATGATCGTACATAAAAATTTGCACTAAACCAAAGAATCTAAAACACGATTCAATCTTATGACCCCCTAAAAACATGAGAGTAGTTAATTACTGCATATGGAAAGACATTTCGAAGAAAAGGACAAAAGAAAGTAACAGCAAAAGCGACATCGAAAGACGCAAATACGCACCTGCTCATTGGGCATTGTTGCTCATTTATGCTTAAGATGCTTAAAAGTAAAACATAATATCCATGCGAAATCATTTGATTAGATCTAACTTGTATGCCTTCCTTATGCAATGTCTAGGATAGTTTTTGAGTTTTATTTGTAATATATATATATATATATATATATATATATATATATAGTAATTAATTTTTAATATTTTATGTGGGGTATAAAAACTTTTCTTGTTTTAAAATAAAAATTTTTAAATCTAAAGTACAGTTATTCAAACTGATGTGTTTATTAAATTGTTAACATGCCTACCACTTTTTGGATAAATGCTATTCAAACTGCTGTGTTTATTGTTAACAAGATACCTACGCTTAATCTTAAAGGGCAGTCTCCTTTTGAAAAATTACTTCAACGTCTCCCTGATCACAATTTTCTCAAGAGTTTTGATTGCGCTTTTTATCTAAATTTTCGACATCTTCTGCCAATAAATTAGCGCCAAGGTCTAGTAGATGCAGGGGCAGAGCCAGGATTCAAAGTAAGGGGGGCGAGATTAATAATACACAAATTTACCTAAAATCAATAAATTTAATACAAATAAACAAATAACAACTAACAAATTACCCCAATTCTAATTTCCAAATTCTCAATCAAGAGAGGAAAAACCTAATTTTTTTAGTTGATAAATATCTAAATTAACCACTTATTCAACACAAATTCAATAAAAATTAGTAAACTAAATATAAACAAGGAAGCAATTACAAACAAAATTAGTCCAACTTTAAATCTTCAATCAAGAACAGCCAAGAAGACAATTAGGTTAAAATCCTCATTTTTTAATTCATGAATCATGAGTAATTCACTAAGTTAATCAATTATTTAATATAAATCTAACTAAAATAAGTAAAATAAACATAATTATTTACAAAATAACAAAATTAAAAATAAAAAATGAGAATTTTTGGGAGTTACCTCAAATTAGAATTTGGGACTTAGAAGTTAGGAGGAGAGCTGAGGAAGAGTGGAGGCGGCTGTCGGCACAAATGGCAGCACTAGTGGCAGGCCTAGCGGCTGGCGGCGTCGGCCGGTCGGCGACTGGGTTGGGCAGACTGCAGAGAGTGAGAGAGAGAGAGTGCGTGGGCGGTGGGCTGGGCAGAGAGAGAGAGTGTGCGTCTGAGGAGGAAAGTAAAGCAAGATTAAAGAGTCGAGAGACAGAAATTAGGGAAAATAAATGTGCAAAATTCCAAAAAAAAAAAAAACATACAAGGCACCGTAGAAGGAGAGTGATGAGAGTCGCACTCGTGACCCCTGAAATAAGTAAAGAGCAGCCAACCATCCTGTTAGGCACACCTTTGCGAAATGTATGTGAACTAATTAATACATATCTAGTTTTGTTTATTCATAAAAATATCCCATATTTAATTTTTTTCCCAAAAAATTGGGGGGACAATTGACCCCCTAGTCCCAATGTAGCTCCGCCCATGAGTAGATGTATTTTTCTTGACCATGCACCCCATCACAAAGGATACAAATGTTTTGATCCACTGACGGGTCATCCTCATATTAGTCGGACTGTCGTTTTTCATGAACATGAATTTTCTTACTTGGAATTTTTCAAAAATCCAAACTCCACAATTTTTCGGACCACTTATCCCTCTCCTGAATGCTTACTTGAGTTGTCCCGACCCACTGCTACCAACTTGCTGCCCACATCCTTCTCCTGTTCGGCCAGTCCACTTTCTCCCATTTCGGTCCAACCCATTGCTGTCTCGCCAAGCTCCTGTTCCTCTCCTTCTAGGCCTGCAGTCTCATCCTCCCTTACCGTGGCATAGTCTTCTCCCACTGCAGCCCATATTACTCGGTCCTTCTCCCCTCACCATGCCTTCCCTTCCCTGCCCACAGACCAACCCCCGCTGCCGTCTTCTCTACTTGCCAGCCCCTCACTCTCTGGCCCAAGCCCACCCCCGCAGACCCTAGTCCACCTTCGCTGAATCCAATTCCTCTCTCTAGTCCGCCTCATGAACCCACTCCAGCGGCCCAAGCCTCTCCCTTGCCTATTACTCAACCTCTCATCAAGCCAGACAATGCTCATCATATGATAACTCGTGCCAAGACTGGCATTCGAAAGCCCAAACAGATTTTGCCTCTTAACACAAGTATTATCGGTCTTGAACCTACATCTTTTAAATAAGGATCTAAAGACCCCAAATGGCACGAGGTTATGGTTGACAAATATAATACTTTAATTGACAATGATACTTGGGAATTGGTACGTTCTACACCTCGACAAAATCTTGTTGGTTGTAAGTGGATTTATCGAGTCAAATTTCATTCTGATGGTTCTATTGAGCGGTATAAGGTACACTTGGTTGCTCTTGTAACCGCCAACATGGCGTTGATTACCGCGAGACTTTTAGCCTTGTCGTTAAACCATGTACTATTCATCTCGTGCTATCTTTAGCCTTTACTTTTGGTTGGTCCATCCGGCTGTTGGATGTTAGGAATGCCGTTCTCCATAGTATTCTTACTAAGGAAGTTCACATGTGTCAACCACTTGGGTTTGTTCATTCCTAATTTCCTTATCATGTTTGAAAACTCAAGAAAGCTATTCATAGTCTCAAACAAGCTCCTTGTGCTTGGTTTCACAAATTTAGCAATTTTCTCCTTACTCATGGTTTCACTTGCTCCCCCTCGCTTAGATGCATCCATGTTGGTTTATCATCATGGTTCTACTACTATGATATTACTTCTTCATGTCGACGATATCATTCTTACTGGTAGCTCCTCCTCTATCTTTCATAATTTCATTACTGTTCTTTCTTATCAGTTTGCTATGAATGACTTCGGTGATCTCCATTATTTATTAGGTGCACAAATGGTACGAACATCACATGACATATTTTTGACCCAGCAAAAATATGTCCATGGTATTATTCGTAAGTTTCATATGCACACTACTAATTAAGCTTGTTTGTACCCCATCCCTTTCTAGAACCTCCTTAACTCTTACGGATGGAGAATTACTTATAGATCCTACTTAGTACAGAAGTATGGTAAGTGCATTGCAATATTTGACTATTACTAGTCCTGATATTGCACATGTTGTTCGTATAGTTTTACAATATATGCATGCTCCCCGTACTACCTATTTGCACGTTGTCAAGCGTATTTTCAAATACTTGTAGGGTACTCTGAGTTTTGGTTTGCAACTTCGTCCTGCTTCTACTCCATCTATTATTGTTGCCTACTCTGATGCTGATTGTGCGGGTTGCAAGGATTCTTGCCATTCTATGGCAGGTTATGCCGTGTTCTTTGGTCCAAATCTTATTTTCCCGGCGTTCCAAGTACAATTTATAGTTTCCAAGTCTTCTACTGAAGTTGAGTATCGCGCTATCGCTTATACTATTGCTGAAACTATTTGGAATTGCAAGCTTCTCCATGATATTGGCATCTCCATTGCATCTCCCACCAAGTTGTTTTGCGATAACATTAGTGCCTCATACATGACTGTGAATCTGGTTCAGCATGATCGTAGCAAACATATTGCGGTTGATTATCATTTTGTACGTGAGCGTGTTGCCCATGGGAATCTTGTAGTTTGTTATATTCCCTCTCAACTTCAGTTAGCTGTCATTTTCACAAAAGGATTATCTTTTAAGTTGTTTGATTTTTTTTCAGGGACAACATGTCAGTACATTCCTCCCCAATAAATTGAGGAGGCGTAATAGTCTACAGAGGACAATAATACAATCTTTATATTCCCTTAATATTATATGTATATACACACACACACCCCCCAGGGTCCCTAATTGGGGCACAGCCTTAACTTACATTCACAATAACTAATAATTGTTTCCTAACCTCATATTATAAGACATGAGTTAGCGCCGTTGACCTTGGTGATCCACACTATCTTTGTTTGTGTTTAAGAAGAACATCATACATGGTCGACCAACCTCTATATATTGTAACTCGTGAAGCACTAGGTAAAATGACCCAATTGTCTAATAAACCTTTATGTGACATTTTAACATTTAAAGCTGATTAGATTTTTTTTTTTTGGGGGGCCTTTTTTGTTCGAGTTATGTGACATTGTGAACCACTACTCGGTTATTTAGAGGCCACAATATAATTTGCACTTCATCACTACTTTTTTGAGTTTTTTGTAGGCCACGAATCTGTCTCCTCAACAAGTTTTACAATTTTCTCCTCATTAGTCCTATAATTTTACCTCACCTCCAGCTATATTTGTATTTAAGAGGTTTTCTGTTCTTTATTTTTTTTGGGGGGGGGGGGGTGTTCAAGAATTCGATGCCTTTTAACATTGAAAATCTGAGTTTAAAATTTTGAATTCCTCGAATACTAAAGTGTCAATCATGACTGTAAATAATGAGAGTTTTTTATATGAATATAGGTTGTTTTAAGTGGTTTGACACTTGTTCTCCTTAAGGAAGCTCTCCAATTCGAGTCGTGTGAATTGAGAAAATCTGTGATGAGAGAGCTATATCCCTCATTCGGCCAACAGTAACTCAACTCCAGCAAAATTGAGGATCTAAGACCAAAAAAATAATGAGAGTTTTATAATCATTAACAAGTTTTAAGGAGCGCAACAATTTTTTTTTTATAAAAAAAACACAATAGATGACCAAAATCAGACCATCTTACTTACTGCCCCTTTCACAGTTAAAACAAAGAAACCACCCAAAACATGAACCGTACCCTCATAAAATGAAAAATGACTAAAATAATCCACCTTAAACAAAATAAGAGCTCGTAACAATAAAACAATAGGCCCTAAATCCCTTCAAGTATATAAGTTTTCTAAACAGGGATGCTGGAGTCAACAATTCCTGTTGAACAGGAATCACAGCCTCAACATTCCAGAAAGCCAACAGGCAATTCCATAATACAGCATCATCGCCTGATTCAACAAAAGAGGTGCATCTCTTTCGATTTCTGAATGAACATAGACTCCCCCCCCCCCCCCCGGGGATCGAATTCAGTGAACATAAAGATGATTTAACCACTAGAACATCATACATTCAGCAACTACAGCTCACTGCCCACATATAAAATATGATTCTAAATGGCGGGCATTTGCACTGACATAACTCAAGTTTCGATCGAGCCACACCGTCCCCCTACATGTAAATCTAGGGGCCAAATTGGGAAAAATGGGGAACATAAATTTATTGTCTGGATTGAACTATATTTACGGTACAAATTCTTTGTAAGGACTGATCAACCTACCCTTCACAAGTGACAGTGTGGTATGGACTACACGACTAATTCAATGAGGAGATGGAGAAACCAACATGATCAAGAAGAAACTTTTGATCTAGAGCTGAAGGGCAAGAATCTAACCCGGCAAAATCGTTTCAACTTGATGAGGGCTTCTTGGGTATTTCCCAACTTGAGATCCAAGTAAACTGCCATAACAGCAACTTCTTGGCTCTTAGGTGCCACACCTAAAGCCTGCGTAGCAAACCGGCTTGCCTGCTCAAGGTCCCCTTGCATTGCATACATGGATGCAAGATTAACATAAAGTGCCTGCCGCGCTTCCTCAGGTCTGAGGAATACATTATCTTGCTGTACCTCAGATCCCTGAGTCCTAGCAGCCATTTGTGGGGTATTCATATCCTCAGCATCCATTGTTTTCTTTACCTGCCATTGTCTACAATCTTCTTCAGTGTAAGGCAATTCCATGGTCATCCCAGAAGAGACATAATGTGACAGATGCTCGGCAGCTTCCTTTGGCCGGTCTAGCAAGCAAAGTGCCTCAGCTGCATAAATATGTCCCAAAAAGGAATAAGCTCTGGAACATTCGGGTAGATTCAGGAGAGAGAGAGCTCTAGCAAGCGCCTTCAGAGGATTTCCTAGTTCCAGCTCCACAAATGCCAGATCAATAAGAGTAGCTTGCTTGATCTTCAGGTTCTCTAGTCTACAAATTTCCTCATATTCTGCCAGGGTGTTTGTTGCAGCCGAATTGACATAAGACCCACCCTTCAGCTCTTTTGCATCTCCATTTGCACTGACTTGACCAGAGCTCGCCATATCTTTAGGCTTGGGTTCACTGCTATCCAGATTCTTCTGGCTCGCCTTAGATGATGCCTCCTCACTCAATTCGTTTTCTTCAGGGGAGAATCTTGTTGACAAGCCACACTTCACATGCTTCAGCCCGTAACTTCCTAGCAAGTGAAGAGCATTAAGGAGACATTGGCGAGCGAAAGACATCGATAGTCCCGGCTTGATAATACTGTGAAGAAGAGAGTTGTCCCTTTCATCAGAATTTTCATTCTCACTTTTCAAAGAACCAGTTTCAGCAGCAAGGTGTCTCCACTTTCCTTGCCCAATGACTTGGACCTTAAACTCTGATTCACGTATAGACGTTTCAGTGGACTTCAGGAGTCCCTTCTCCAGCGCCATTAGGCAACACTCTGCCAGTCGGAGCCATAAGAGAGGCCTGTTGTAGAAAACCAAGCTTGCTTTCAAGAAAAAATGAGCAGCAAGTAGAGGTTTCCCACATGCCAAGTACTGCACACCACAATTATATGATATGAGCAGAGATTTGTCTTGAGAAAATGTGGAAACCTTCCGAGGCTTCTCCTTCCAAAGGGATGAGCAATTGCTTAGCGCTTCATGGAAGAAGATGCTTGATGTGTTATGCATGCCTTGTTGATAATAGATACACCCCATGTTGTTGTTCATTATAATCGAACTTCCAACATCCCCTTGGCTGCTAGATGCTCTTACAAGTTTCAATGCTTTGGGGTAGTTTCCACGGGCACATTCAAGCTGTGATTTGAGAAGTAGAGTCCTTGCAGAATCTACACCACGTGCAATGTTCATAGCAAGCTTGACTTCACGCTTTGCTGCCTTCAAGTTTCGGGTGAGAATCAAGAGCTGAATCTTGAAAAGGGGCAACTGCAGCTTCAGATTAATTGTAGATGTAGACCTCTCAGTGGGTACCCTTCGGAGATCATTCGAAGATGGAAGATTCGATGGCCTAGAAATATTCTGCCCACTCATGTCCAGGGTTGATAACAAGGTCTCATACTCAATTGTCTCATCTGATAATGTTCTGGACAAGGAACCATCTGAGACATTTCCAGATGTCATTCCTTCTGACTTCAAATCATCACAGGTTGATGAATTGTTGGGAATCGAAGCAGATTTTGCTACAAGGTTTGAAGCTTGTTGTGCTGTGCTTCCACTATCAGCTTGATGGTGCATGTAACTGACTCCAAAAGCTTTTTCAAGGTAATTTATCACATCCTGAAGGCAAAAGTCTCTTAGGACTCAGTCTCACTCTCACGAAACAAGCAAAACAGCAGTGCTCAAATCAAAGCCAATACTTCAAACAATTGGATATTTCATGTGAATTTTATTAAAGTTGCTTTAGCCACAACTGAACAGAGTAGTCTCCAATTTACAGGCATCCACCAAATTCATCATCATCCTCGATAAATGTCTTTCCAAAGTAATTGAATCGAGAAATGTTACTATAAAAACAACCTCGGCAAACATCTTTGCAAATTCAAACATAGAAATTTCAAAAATTTAAAGCAGTTGAAGAGGCTGAGTGCAATTTTATGATGTGATGTCTAGAGCTTGAATGAATTTGTATTAATCTTTGGCACCTCATGCCCTTCAGTTTCCTCACCAAAGGATAGAGGAACGAGAGACAATTGGAAACCCTACCCACCCATATTACTGAAGATATCAGCTCAATGCCCATGCCTCCAACAGAGAAACAAAAGGGCAATAGGCTATGCTTGTAAAAGATGCTGAAGTTGACAAGTGCCTATATAATCATCGAGCATTACTCACTACTTTAACTCCAAGAAGCTGATTTTACGGCTCAAGTAGTCAAATTGCAGTGCAGATGCAAGAGATTATGCATAACAAGACAGAAAATTTAACCCAACGAAGAACCAAAAAGCCAAAATTGATGAGCAATCCTCACAGTCTCGCACCAACACATCAAGTGCATTAACCTCTTGCCAGTTGCCAGACAGTAATTCGACTTCATTTCCATTAGCTACACTAAAAGGAAGTCATCTAGATATGACATTCTTCCCTATGTTTACAAATCAGCCTCATTCAAGCGTACATAGTTACAAAGATCAACTAAAACAAACAGGAAGGTGCACGGCAGGCGATTAGCAACTTTAAACCATACACCTGCGGCTAGAAATCATGGAATGTCAATGTCAAAGGCCATTGGCATAGTTGTCACTGGGACAGTTCATATCAATCCACAATCACAAATGCCACTGAGCTAGGATCCTAGTGCGACACTTTAAAAAGGCCAATGACTAAATTAACCTGAATGATTTTATTTGGGTCTAGAACACAAGATAGGGGCTGATAGATATACGTCAACCCACCATCTCAGCACAAATACAATCCAAGAAGTCACTCAACCACAGACAACATCCAAAAGATCTACAAAGAAACAGTTCGCGAATGTTCAGTTGTGGCTGTCATCAATAACTTGGACGTCGCCTTCAGCACCAAGACCCACCTGCTCCAGTGAGTTCCAAATTTTGATTTCATCTTTAATTGCATGTATTTCCATTTTACAAGTGATAATTTATACTACATGACGTGTCACGTATCTATTACATAGTGACTGAGAACAATAAGAACATGGGTGTTTCCATATTGATATTTGGTTTCACAGTGAAATCCCAGCCATATATTCCATCTGATGACTTTAGTGGCTCATACACTACCTCCAACCATTTGTGGAACTAGCCTGTCTGTTTGTCAACAGGAAAGTTGCACATATACTCCCCAAACTCTTCAACAGAGATGATAATGATTGTTCAATAAGTCAACACAGGCTCACTGCATTGGAGCTGTCAAGCAGACAAATGAAAATCTGCGATATAGCTAGCAGCAAGTGCACATATACACACCAGAGGATAACAACATTTTAAACATGCAAACCATCTGCATACTCCCACCATCCAATAAGGTCATCAAAACTTTCCTTTCATAGACTTACCAACATTATTCGCAATTTTCTTTATTTTAGTTAAATGAGGGTTTTTTTTTTTTTTTTTGGGTGGGGTAGGCCACAGATGAATTGTCCTCTAAACTTTTTCATTCCCTATAGGAATTCAAAATGCAAGTCTTTAATGCAGTTGCAATAACAAGTGAGATGTTGAAGAATCATGCTTAGATAGCAATCTCGTCAAAAAATCACAGTTGCCATGGCGTTAAATTCCCAAAAAGATCCACAAAACAATGTTTGGTATTCATACTTAGAAACATTGACTTTACATTTTATGGAATGCTGTTATTACCTTAATCCAGAAAGGTTTGAACAAATAGACGAATAATATCAAAATGCATCAAATAAGGTTCAAAAACATTAACAATTGGAGTTATAAATACTGTTCTCCATGTCACATTGGTTATCAAAACTGATATTGCAATCATTCTCCACGCAAAAAGTCATCATCACCGTTCCAACGTGAACCATAAAAAACAACAAAACTGCAGCAAACCATGGTTCATGCAATTTCAAAACCTATCAGATACAGCCGCTTTGTCGAAGAACAGCCTCATTTTAAGTCCATGGCCAAAGACAGGGAGTTCTATGGGAGTAAAGGAGTATTATTATGAGTCCTATGCTTACTAATTATTACTCAATTTTTCAAGCAATGAAATCAAGGAAAAAGGGAACACTTAAGGAAGTTCTGAAAAATAACACTCTTTTTGTAATGGGTCATGGGTGAGGGATTCTCAAACTGAGAAACGTACAAGTGACATGCTAAATAAAGCACAAAAATAGAGCTATCATGGATATTGTGTTTTTTGCACAATAGAATCAAAAGCAAATTAATTTCACTGAAATACAATGAGGGATAAATGAAATTCAACTCAACCAAGTCAATAAAAAAGACTTACTGAAAATTTAAACGCATCTTGAGACACAAAGGCAGCATCCAACAGTAAGAGGCAAACATGCAGAGCTGTCGTCTGGATATGAACAATTACAAAGAAAAGGAATCAGAATTCAGAATTACAGGGCACATGTTAGAGACCACAGTAATCAAAAAAGGGAAAAAAAACTACAGACATACCTCATCTGTCGGTTCAATATTTTCAAATAATGGCTCCAAAACGGATAATGCCTTCGGATATTCATGAAGGTGGAATAGAATAGTTGCCTGGAAACAATAGTGAATAAATGCACGCCAATTATATATTCACTTAGGTGTTTAAGGAACTGTTCAACATTATAAATACCACAACACATACAATGTTCAATGCTGCCACAGATGGATCAAATTCGTCCGCAAAAACCACAACAGCATTGTTTGGCAAACCGTTTCCTTTAGCTCCTGAAATGGCTTTGCTTGTAGTCTGGGTCATAGGATCCATGTGGTCTCTGGAAGCACGAGCAAGATCTTCACTCTTTTTCTGGAAAATACATATGCATCTTAACAAAAAGCCGACATAATGGAAGAAATAAACGGTAAGAATTTTTTTTATACAAATCCCAATTCAAGCCGTTTATGAGATATCCTCTCTCGAGGAACACACATTAATTAATCCAAATAATTGCCTCTTTTTTTGGAGGGGTCACAAGATAATTAAAAAAATAGCCTTTCTATTCTGAATTGTTCCCAAATGACTGTCCAGTTCCTAGCATTAAAACACTTTAGTATCTTCTTTTTTCTCATCCCTTAAAGCTTTCCCACAGAAAATGAGCCAACAGAAGCAAGAAAATTGCTTTGGAATAGAGGGCACATCAGAAAATAACTTCAGGTATTGGGATTATAGATGGAGAGATAGAGATTCAACCAACTGTGTATTTTAGATACAAACCAATTGCTCATATGTGTCTTCCAGAACTACCTATTTCAATTACAGACCTATAGCAACTTTCCATTTAAATTTAAATGAAAAGACATGTCACCAGTTATATTTTCTCCTTTCAAAAAAAGGAAAACAAAAGGTTGAACGGAGCAAATAACTGAATATTATGATCACATTCCATACCTTAGCATTGACAAGGATTTCAATCAATTTCTTTGGATCTGAGCATCCATCACGAAAAAATTCTGCCAAGGCCATGTTATGTAGAATCTGGAGGGAGGAGGGAAAATGACCAGAGTTGTCAAGAATTGCTACAAATGTCATAAGAAAGAAAGATATGATTATTGCATGCGAAACAACGAATTTACACGTTAATTGTTAGCTCATATTGAAGTGAAGGCACAAATGATGATATTTTTATATATAGGCAAATGCAATTTGATCAGTAATGAACAGACTACCTTCAAATATCTTCATTTAATTAATTGAGTTCCAAAACGCTCAAATCAAATGAAGTACCCATTTTTCAAGTATTACCAACTAGTATAGAAAATGCTGGAGGAACATGTTACTAAAATAAAATTAAGGGCGAAAAAAAGAGGTCTACCAGATTATGTGCAACCACTCAAATCACTAGTTTAGCAGGCCTATCACTCTATTTGAGTTGAGGTTATAATGACGGAAAGGAGGGAAGGAAGGATTTAATTCCTTTTAAACTTGTCTAAGAAAAGTAAATGAATGGGAAAATTCACTGCCATTATTTATGGTTTTTTCCCCTTTTTCCAAGTAAACATTTCAGATTGAATTTGGGGAGCGGGGTTTAAGGTAAGATTTAACAAGTTCACTATCATTATCCATTTTCCTTATTAGCATATTCAAACAAGGTTGGTAAAAGTGTAAAAAAAAAAATTTTAAAAAAAAGTATAACCTTTGAATTTCTTCCCCTTCCTTCCATTACCGACACCCATTACACTCTCCACAATGAAGTAATTAAAATCGAACATTTCCTGGCCTCTTTTACTAAGCACAATGAACTCATATCTAGAAAGAAAAAAAAAATCAAAAAAAAATCAAAAATATCACAAGCTTTATGCCCTGAACAAGATCCATCCCAAGCATGCGTAATAATCTAAGCTGGCCCTTCATTTTGAAACTGCAACATAGCAGAGGGAGAGGATTCAACTACACAAAGTATGCAGGACTAAATTTAGAACATACACCTCTAAACGAGGCACCACTTGATTAAGGGATTACAATCCTCTGGAATGTTGTAATCACCAAATTACTAACACAAATTTGAAATGAACCAAATTCAACAGAAACAAGGAAATGTGTCAGCTTTGCAAAAATGCTATAACCCAGTGAACTTGAACATAGAATTAGATAAATTCATTTGCAGAAGATGAACTTAAACTCACAGCAACTAATCCCAAATAGCAAAGAAAGTTTGTGGGATACCTTGGGATCATCCTGCTTCTTCTCCATCAACTGATTCAATACTTGAACACATTCCACAAACTTTTCAGATTGAAACAACACTGAAGCTTCTTTAGCAAGCGAAGCAGTGACTGATACAACACCATCATCATCCGGCAAAGTATCCAGAGACACTGACGAATCTCGCGAATCCATCCAGAGATCCACAAAAAGAAGAGCTCAAAAAGTACCACAGACAAACAAACACAGAGGAGATTGAAATGCAGTTCAGCAAATCGGCGAAACCACAGCTTTTTCCTACACAACTGAGCACTTGGAATCTTAGAACTGCATGCTTCGTCGCCCAATCTAAGCACAAACAGTAAAACCACAAGCACAGAATTGAACTGCGAATCAAAACCCTAGCTCGTCCAAATTCGCCGATGCAACTCGCCACAGAGAGGAAGGTTCTCAGTCAGCCTGAGTCGTAGAGAGTCAGAGAGAGGAGAGAGGAGAGAGGAGAGAGGAGATAGAAGGGGGGGGGGGGGGGGGGGGGGGGAAGTGTATTGTGTTTGAGGGTTGAGTCTCAGCTTCTTCGCGCTGCGTAGTTGATTTTCAGCTTCTATCGGATGAAGTCAGTTTTTGCAATAGACCGATTAGTGTTATACTATGTTTGCTGGAGTATGGGAACATTTGGGGTAGGACTCCTCGATACCGTTGGATCTGACTAATGATTGAGATCTGACGGCTGAGGAGGTGGGAGAGCAGGCATTGGGTGGCAGTACAACACCACAGTTGACTCGACATTATTATTAGTACACAATCGATACAAAATTTAGTGGATTTGAGTACGGTATTTTGTATGTACACCCTACTTCTCAATAGTGATTGAATGCACTGAAGAATTTTTATTGAGTTTGAAATATGAAAAATTATATTCTGTGTAAGATATATTATGAATTATAATCTGATAAATTTTTGAATTAGTAATAAATTCTGTACGAGACTGTCTCATATAAATCATATTATGAGGCTGATATTTTTGTGGTGACTATTAATAATTTATTTATATGACTAATAGTTCATTGAGGGGTAACTATTATTACAGTCATACTTAAGTGAATTATTAATCACATCTGAAAAAAGTCATCCCTAAAAATATTTGTCTCACAATAACTCTTATGTCAGACATTTTCATCCAAAAATTTGTGTTCTTAAATTTATTGGGGATTATACATTTCTTAAAATTATTCACTAAAATGAACTAATTATTCATCACATTTCACTCATTCACTAATAAAAATTTAAAATAAAAACGTTTTTAAAAATAAATAAAAATTATCATTCCTACATAGAGTCATATAACTTGTTTCAAATTACATAAACTCTTTTTTTTTTTAATAACAGATAAAACCTGTAAAAATAAGCACCACAATAAATGTGCATACCAGAACACCCTCACTTCTTGACGCTCCTCTCAAAGAACACTACCCTTTCTAACAATTAAGAGTTGACGTTGACCTACACATGTATATTAGTATATATCAACTTCACTTATTCATCTCTCAAGTACAATATGTACTATAATATTCAATCATTTCAGCAATTAATAAATATAGTTAAACTTTTATTTAATACCAACAAAAATGTTTTATGACTAAAATATTAGAGGTAATTGAATATTAAATATCCAACTTGCATGGAAATAATCATCTTTGTGAAGAAAATATTCGTAACTAATACGTAACATAACTTGTCATACGAGCTTATGTGACCTATTTTAAATTGTTTGCATACGCTATCGAGTGTACATTTGAATTTATCATTTACACAATAAATTCGTCATTCATCCGCAGTAACTAACAGCAAACTGCAAATTAAATTTTCCATCATTACAAACAGATGATGAAACTACAACTGTGTTTTTTTATTTTCTTGAGTAAGAATGCAACTAAATACTTGAAAACAACTAAAACAATGAGGTGAACAAATTGAAGAATGTGAACATCGAATGACGATTCTATATCAAATGAGAGCAACTCCTAGAATCAAGAAGTAGAATCAAATTTTGATGATGGCTAAGCCAAGCTTATCTTCAACCCGAAACGACCAAACTTGAATTACGGCAGACACAGTAAGCGACGAGCTATTAGCTTCCCTCAACTTATTCCAGCCAGAGATGAGCATATACGACCAACTTCTCCTTGATTGATCCTCACTATGACCTTCATTATTGCCATTCTTATTGGTCATCTTGTGATACTTCCACTTGGTCAACTGCAATTCAAAGGGTCTAAGACATGGGTCAATCACCATAACCGGCAACTTTTGCTTATCTTCCAGCAAGTCTTCCTCTTGTTTTGTCAAAAACTCCCTCAATATATGGCTTTTGGGCATTGACAATCGCGCTTGATGACCATCCAAGTCGGTCTTCTGCAACGATTTCCGGATGATCACCTCAATTTTTTGGCCTCCAACAGTTGTGGTGATGAAGTTCCAAAGAACAAGGCCTGCAGGATCAAGGGGGACAAAGTGGTGAATAGGAGTTGATGCCAATGGATCCAACCACCCAACTGGTTCGGCATTGATCACACCCAAATTCTCATGGTGGTTGGTTTTCTCCTTTTTAAGCACACTCTCAGCATGATGATGATGATCATCAATATCATCAAAGAAAATTGGTTCGGTTTTGATGATCTTGGGGTCTAATTTGTTGGTGGCGTCATCTTTAGGAATGGGAATATGAACACCAAAAAGAAGAAGAAATTGGACATGAGCACCAAAGAGATGGATAGACTTGTTTCCTTGTTCATCTCCCATGGCTAGGGCTCTCTAGAGATGGAGTGAGAAAGTGGAGAGGAAAGTGACGAACGAGTTATATATGAGGGTTTTGGGAGGGTTTAAGAGTAGCAAACTGGGGTTTATAAATTTGTAGGGACGAACGAGGCAAGGGAGGGTATTTATATATGATTCATGAAGGGAGGGAAATAAGAGTATCACAACAAGTAGGATTAGGAATGGCGGCCCTGATCTTCGCTGTCTTGGCAATCAAGTTTCTAATTTCCTCTCCCACCGTTTCTACTTTTGGAAAGTCTCCTAATTACAATCCAAAATGGATTCTCTTTTAAAAAAAAAAAAACAAATAATATATAATGCAGAGTCTTCCAGTTAACGGAGTATATAGGAGGGATGGAAGAAAGAAGGACTGAAGTGGAATTAGATTAAGTGCTTGATTTTTGGTCTCTTCTCTCTTGGCAACACGGGGAGGTGAATTTCATGGAAATCTAGAAATTAAATACAGATAATTAGTGAGGACAAGCTAGCTTTTGTTTTCATTCAATTTTACCAGTTATGATTAATTAATTTCAAATTTCTTTAATTTAAATAAGGCCTTACAAAGAGTGAAATTGTTAGATAATTTAGGAATTATGAGAAAGAAAAAATAATTAGGATACGTTAGCTTATATTTTTGTTTAATTGGAATTTTTTTTTTGTAACAATTGTCCTAAAATAATAAAAATGCATCCTTTTCGTTCTTTCTTTTTTTTACGGGTGGGGGGTGTTCCAACTTCCAATTTCTCTCTTGTCACAAATTTAAGCAAGAATTACAGTTTTAAATTTGGTCTAGATGTTGAGAGTCAAGTAAACTTTATATAGTTGAATCAATCGATCATTCAATTTTCTTTTTTGGGGGAAAAGAGTTTTAAGGTCAACATACACATTCAAAACTTGAGGGGGGGGGGGGGAACGCTTTGTTCAATCTATCAATTTAGGATAGACCGATGACTATATGAAAAGTAACTTCTACGTACTTCAAATGCTATGTTTATTAAGTCTTGAAAAAGTAGATATATTCACTTAGAGGTTGAAATATATTGTGTTGCGGTTGACACACTTACAACATACTTGAATTTGATGCCATCCATCACCATTGTCATTGTAACTAGTGTTTGCTAGAAGTTTTCCCAGGACTTTCAACAACTGACAGAGAAGCTAAATCCAATAAATTCTATCAATTAATTGCGTATATGATGTTGAAAATTTTTTATAGTACATATACAAATTAAAGATGATATATTTTTGTTACCGTATTTTATTTGGTACATATCTCTAGGTGTATCTCTCTCTCCCTCTCTTATTACCTTCTGACCCTACTTATAAGCAAAAATTCCAAAATTATAGATTCTTTGTTTACAATTGATAATTCAATTGACTTTCTCATGTACTCTTCCATAATATTACTAGAATTCTTTTCAAAGAGCCACATATATGTCTATCACATGTAACATGATGAATACATTACACGTTATAAAACTCTATATAACTGTCAATGCATGTGTATATACTATAAACAACAACTTTTATAATACATGTGATTTAACTTTAAATATGTGCAACACATGGGTTTAAATACCAGTCATTTTCTAAATTCTATTAATTTTATCAATAAGTTGTCGTGTGAAGCACTGTGATATATGTAGTTTGTCATATAAAGAGCTCGAGCAAATGCATGAATTGAACAAGTAACATGTGCATAACATAGACTTAAAAGCTAGTGTTACTTGTGTTTTTAAGGTAAATCTGTTTCACCAACTAACATATGGTACTGCATTGGAATCGCTCAATTTAAAGGCTCACAAACTTGGATAATTCCACCCTAAACTGACACTAGTTGAATCTGAATTAATTAAAGGGTTAGTTTAACAACTTCCGCCCCAAATTAACAGTAGTTGAATCCAATTGATCAAATTAAAGAATAAATTAAACAAGTTTATCATAAAAAGAGCTAGAACAAATATATGAGTTGAATAAGTAACCATGTATAACAGAGACTTGGAAGTCAGTCTTGTATATTCAAGGTAAATTTATTTTACCAACTAACATATGATACGTTATTGAAATCACTCAATTTAAAGTCTCACAAACTTGGATGACTTCACCATTGACACCAGTTGAATCCAAATTGATCAAAGAATCAGTTTAACAATTCTTACCTCGTATTGAAACAAGAGCTAACTGCAAATTGTAAACCAATTGAATCATCACAATTCAGTACTGGCAAACGATAGTTTCCAAACCACAACTATGTACATTCTTTCATGGTAAATGCAACTACTTGAAACAATTAACAATGATAATTAAGCAAATTAAGGAACGTTCAAAATGGTATGAATGACGAATCTACACTGAATCACATATATCAACTCGTAGCTTCGAGAAGTAGACTCAAATTTTAAAGATGGCTAAACCAAGTTTATCGTGAACCCAAAATGACCAAACTTGAATCACGGCAAACACTGTAAGCGACAAGCTATTGGCTTCTGTTGGACGGGCCTAATGAGATTAGGCCCGACGGCTACTTAAGTCGTTTAGGGCGACAACCCTTGCTACCCCCTAACCTATATAAAGGGGTTTAAGGGGTTAGCTTTGGAAGACGCCATGACGCGAATATTAGATCTCCCATATTCTCCTACTTCTCTCTCATGGCTGAATCACCATCAATTGGATTCTCGGGTTTAGGACGTGATTACTAAGGCGATTCTGGTAGCCGCCTGGTTTTCTTTATTATCGTGGATTATTACCGACAGTACGCTTCCGCATCCAGGTTAGTCCTAATTCTTCCTACAGTGGTATCAGAGCCAAAACTGTTCGAATTAGTCCCGATTGAAAGATTATCAAATCTGCTAAAATCGACTCGTTAAAAGCATGCTCCTTTATTCGTTCAATTTGCTTAATTTTTGTGATTATGTAAACTGCTAAAATAAGAAGCATGCTTATGTTATTGTGATGCCCAGAACATATAAGAATCTGCTAATCATGAACATGCTCGTGTCATTATCAATCTGCCCAAATAAATTCATGCTTGACATGCTAATAATTCCACAAGCATGCTCTTGTTACTTATTCAGACTGAATCAATCAAGACATGTCTTTATGTTGTATGCGTTCTGAAAGGCAGAATTTTCAGTTGAGTATGACTATACAACAACTGAATTCACGACTTTGTGCATCTATTTGAATCCAATTTTCATGGTTAGTCCATGAATGTCCAGAAAGCATGTTCATTGACAATTGTGCAATTGTTTTAAGCATGTATCTATGATGATCGACTAAATGTTGAACCTTTAGTTGAAGTTTAAATATGAAAGTGTCTGTCCTGTGTAGTTCTTGGTACGTGCGACAGCGAAACCCTAACCTTAACCCAAACCCTAACCCTCACCCTCAGCCTCAGCCTCGAAACCCTAACCCCAGAAAAGCGGCGGCGAAGACCTCAAAGGTCCGCCGCCCAGCCTGTCTCCACCGCGGCGCCTTTGTGGCTGCGGTGACGGCGGACGTTGCAAGGCCTTCGTGGCCCTCGCCGACTACCGCCGAATTAGTCCCGACCGAAACAAAAATAAAAAGAAAAAAAAAGAGGGGGAATAAGGCATACCCATCAGAAACCGACGAGGGAAGGGTGGCGCGTGTAGACACGCGCCGCCAACGAGGCCACCTTTTGGTCCTCTTCTTCCTTCATTAGCCACCGAACAGGTCGATCCACGCAACCACAGAGAAAGCACCGCGAAAAACGCTGGTCTTGGAGGCGCGTGCACCCACGCGCCGCCGCCTCAGTGGCACGTTGGACGCGTAGGGGACTTCACCGGACTCGGCTTTAGCCGATCTGCACGGTGACGGTGTCAGCTCTCGTCGGATTGGCGTGGATCGAAGGGAAGAACTATTCTTTTGGGGGTGGCCGGCTTCACATCATCTGGGGGTTTGTCTCACAATCGGCGGCAGTGGCTGCCATGAAAGTCGGGACCGTGAAGTCGAGTGAGGAGGAAGAAGAGGGAGCTCAGTGCTCCAGTACTCTGCTCCCATGGCATCGAGAGGAGAAGAGAGTCAGGGAGGAGGACTCGGGAAGTAGACCAAAGAGAGAGAGGGCGCTGGTAGAGAGGAGAGAGAGAGGGCCCAGCCAAAGGCCCTTGAACCCCCCCTTTATTTGGGCCAAAGAAAAAGGGGGCCTGGTTTAGTCGGCCGATATTTGGCCCAAATTTTGTTTTTTGGACCGTTTTTGGGCCGATTTACTTCTTGCCATATTCCAATGATCTGAGTTAGACGATTTTCGACTTTTTTGGGCCGAATTATCTTTCAACCATTATTATTTAATTATTATCATTAGTCATAGCATGACTTTAATTGAATTATAATGGTATTCAAGTTGATAAAGTTTCATGCATTCAATTCATTCGTTGAATTAAGGTTTCGAATTAGTTTTAATCCTGAATGTGTGAATTTGTTACAAAACATTAATATGTTTAATGTCATATATAAATTCGTTTTATATATGTGCCGACTTGAAATTTTCATGCCGAGTAACTTGTTATCGATCAATTGGGTTGAAATTATATGAATTCGTTTCATATATATGATTAGTGTGTATGACGTAAATTTGTTTTACTCGAACTCAATAAATATCTACGTGATATAAAGATCCCCTTGATCGCTAAATGAATATGTTTCATAAGTTATATTATATGAATATGTTTTGTATAATATTCTGTCACATGAATGTATTTCATGATTCAATATTTTTATACAAAATATGAGCAATTATGAATCAGTTCATTATTCGGTCACTCTTGTAGTTATCTCATGTTATTATTTGGGTATGCAAGGTATTTGATCTATTTATGGATTCGTTTCATAAATTTTAAGTTTGCAATATTATATGAATACGTTTTATATAATTTGCAAGTCTTACTATGAATTCGTTTCATTCAAACTTTAATGTTATATGGATCTCTTCTATATATAATTAATTGCGATTAGTATTTGGATATATTTCGTGTTACAAATTATGTTGCGTTCGATTGCATGGATATGTTTCGTGTGAATCACCAATTTGTAGTATTATATAAATGTGTTTTATATATATACGAATTACATGAGTTGTAGTAAATTTGCTAATTATTTTAGCATTTTTTATCCTTGCCCAAATTAATAAATGTGGATTCGTTTCATATTACCTGCTAATTATGCAATTTAGCGGTATTTTATGAATTGGTTTCATGAAATTCAAATTCGTAACATTATAAATGTGTTTTATAATTTGCGAATAACATTTGAATAAGTTTCATTTTTATATAATTATATAAATGTGTTTTATATAATGCTATTTGGGCATTTTATGAAATTCTTTTGTAACGTGTTATTATTCAAATATGTTTCGCATTATAGATTCATTTTATTATATAAATGTTTTTTATATAATAATATGAATTTTATATTTGGTATGTCATTGATAGAGTTCTAAACGACATATTAGTAGTTACAAATAATGAGATAACTTCATGTAAATTTGGTTTACATTAAGTTGGATATCTTTGTGATATATCTGAAATGTTAATTTGTTTAACCATAATGTTCTCCATAAATTATGTTTTATGGAAAATTGTGATAAATAAGTTATAAAAACTTCTAATTCATACTTATACGAGATGATTATGAGTTTAGCGAAATTTTCGATCATACGACATGAATAATGGAGTTTTTTGATAATTTATTTATTTGAAAATATGCCTAATGTCCACTTTACAGGATATATACCTTTTAGATATAGCAATAAGGTTGGTAATTTGTTTACCAATAAAAGACCTTGATAGCACTGATTATGATACATAATGTCAGAAGATTCAGTTTTTTCTGAATGAACGTGCAATGTTAGGACACTCATTAGGTTCTAGATCTTATAGGATGGCAAAGATGGTACTGTTAATGAATAGTATCTAGAAAACTTAAAAACATACCAAAAGTGATTCGAGAATAGATCGATCAAGATGTTATACTTTGTCGTATTGCATCAATGTCAATCTAGTGGGGGAGTTGAAAGTCATCCCACTGTTGAGTACGCGTGGGATTAGCTTAGCATCAGGTTCGTCCGGATCCATTCCCTCAAAAGGTTCTGGACATAAGATTGGTATTGCGAAAGGGAAAAGGGCTAAGGAAATAAAGAGAAGCATATAGCACGTGTGAGTGCTATGGTTGTGGAAATTAGGCATTTTATACTTAGGATTGTCCTAAGTCGATTAAGGTACCTCCTTCCACAACCCCTCCTGGATAATGTGTGCGCTCCCAAACATTTGTTGCTAGCTGTGATCCTTAGTGGATTACAGATACGGGAGGAACCGAGCATATAGTTCGAGAACGAGTTGATTTTTGTGAACTTTCACCATTACACGGTAGATTCACAAATCGTCGTTTTAGGTAACGACAATGAAAAAGATGTCCTTGAATTAAGGACAAATCATTCGAAGCTCTTTGAAGGGACTATGTTGTCTCTTCCCGATGCTCTCAATGCACCTGGGGTGCGATGTTTCCTCATGTCTTCTGTTCCTAAAATTAGTTTTCTTTATTTTTCGTCTAGATGTCTTAGACATTATATGGCATGGTGATCTGTTTGGCTATGTCACATTGAAATGTGTTTTCAAATGGACGAAATAGAACATCTTCCATCCTTGTCTCATTTTTGAATCTGTTTTAGACGTACTTTTTTTTGACCATAAGGGTCAAGATAGAGTTAACTAGCTAAAGATGGCCTTTTAAGAACCAACTCACTAGGCTTAAGATGCAAAATATGAGTTATGCCTAGCTAGTAAAGCATATCATGGAGCTACATATATTCATGATATAGGTATATGTACCTACTATTCTCACCATTATTAAGTACTTGATATGTTCATATACTTTATAGCGGTAGTAGGACTCAATTGGGACGAAATATTAAAACTCTTCGAACCAATTGAGATCATGAATATTTTTCTTCGTGAAACAACAACGCCTTCAACCACCTCTCGGTGAGAGGGAGGATTTGAATTCTCACTAAGTCACCGAGGATGGTACACATTTCTTACTTGGTAAGAATGGTGAAGGTTTGTCTGTCAAGGAGAATGAGATTCGTCCTCAATCTTCAAATTGTTGAGGAGAGTTATTCCTGAACATGTAGTTTGTCCTCATGTTCAAAATCCCACCTCCAATGGATAGTGGGAGTAATCTTCTCTTCATAATCAGGGTTCCAAACCTCTTAGAGTAACGGGAAGGGATTTCTCACCTACGCAGACAAATAGTGAAGGTCCCAGGATACCAAGGATTAAGCGTGGAAGAATTCCTCGACGATTTTTTCAAATCGAAAAAGGAATATTCTTATGCACTCCATCGGGAGATTAGGGATCTACCTCTTATTAAGAGGCGGTTGTCTCACTAAATCACAAAAAGTGACCGGATGTCATAAGGGAGAGATGGACTCACTGACAAGGTTTGAGAACTCGTTGAAACTCCACTCCGATGTAAGTCTTCAAGATAAAACATCGTATGGATAGTTCAATTGATAAGTTCAGGCCCGGATACTCCTAGCCCTGGTTTCCCATTCAGACTTTGAGTTCGAAATGGAGTAAAGATTGTTTTTCTCAATGGTGATCTTGAGAAAGAGATTTATATGGACTTACCCATTGATTTTGTATCAAAGGGATAAGAGGACAATGTGTGTCGTCTTAAAAGGTCCACATGTGATCTTAAGCAATCTTCCAGTTTTTGGTACTCTAGATTCCATAAAGCCATTTTGGCTTTTCTATGGTCTCAGAATACCATTGTATATATCGAAAGATCAACATGGGCATTACGTTCCTCACGTTGATGATATACTATTGACTAGGAACAACTTGGAGATGATTAAAACTACTAAAAGGTAGTCATTCTATGTCTTTGAGATAAAGGATACGGGTGAAACTAGGTATGTCCTAGGAGTGGAAATAATCCAAAACCGTCCCAAGAAACATGCATCGAAGTGTCTTGGAACGATTTTGGGTTTATAATTCCTAACCCATAGATACTCCAGTTGAGAAGGGTTCAACCTTGAGTCTTGCTCAATGCTCTAAAACAGATGATAAAATAGAGATAATGAACAAAAGTCCCTAACCTTAGTATCATAATAAGCTTATTGTAAGCCATGTTATATACATGACCCGACATTACTTTGCGGTTAGTTTGATAAGTCGTTATCGAAGTAACCCAAAACTTGCTGATTGGCAAGTCGTCAAGAGAATCAAGCGCTAACTTCGTGGTATTGATAACTCTGTCTTTTGCTATCAAGGAGGAGGCCTCGAGTTGAGAGGATACTCAAATATTGATTGGGGTAGTGACTTGGATGAGTCTAAGTCAACCTCAGGACATGCTTTCAACCTGAGTGGGAGAGCCATGTCATGGTGTGCAAAGAAGCAAAGCTGCACAACAATGTTAGCTATGGAAGTAGATTGTGTGTCTTGTACCATAGAGACAAAAAGCATTGCCATTGGGTATATATACACTAACAAGGTGATATGTTCCCTTAACGAAAGTCATTCCTAATGATACGTTCAAAGTTCATTAGTTGAGTCTTGGAATTCATAAGGTTTGGCAGTTAGACGTGTCCTATTACGTGATGGACATGTTTCTTTTGCAAATGGGTAAAATGCTCACAACTAATTGTTGCACGTTAGGCATATTGAAATGTCATGGGCTTCTGATTGACCTAGTCACACAGGCAATCGCCCTGACGCTTGAGTAGCGGGTAGGGTGAGACTGAATCACATTGGCACTAGGTGTGCAATATTGATTACTCACACTGGAAGTGTATGAGTAGAATGAATATAGTCGTCTTAGTGAGACTAAGATGAGACTCGAGGGAGTCGAGTATGAAATAAATTTTCATATTGAAGCCTTAAAAGCCGAATTCTGAGTGTCAAGATCAACATTCAGCATGTTGATCTAGTGGCTCAGGTTAGATTTTTGGGTGAAAATCTAGACTGACGATTCGCATGGCATAAAGAGTGACGAACCCAACTAAGTGGGAGCTATGCCGTGACACCCATATCATACTGTGTGTGCTTATAAGATGACCCATATGTGGAGTGACAATTGAATTCCTTATCACTTGTCACTGTGTGACCCTATGGACGATAACCCTTTGACTTAAAGCTATGATATTAAGTCGAAGCTTAATGATGCTACCTTAATGTGATTCTCAAGAACCACGATGTATACGGTTTAGCGAGAATACGTTAGGAAAGCAGTTAAGCTAAGATGAAATTTCATGAGTGTTTAAGAAAAAAACCGATCCACTATCACCATATCAGCCCGGGCGATTATGTTGAGAACATAATCATATGATATATCAGGCATGAGGGAATTGAAATGCCACTGGTGATGCACTGGGATGGTTTTGGGGTATCGTATTTCGTGAAAGTGTTATGTTAGTTGGATGGTAACTTAATATAACACTACTTATTATTTTTGGTCGCACGTCCTATTCCTGGTATGAAGCGTGAGGAGTTGTAATACATGGAGAATACGTGTTTTACGGCCTAAGTGGTCGAGTAGGAGCTGTTGGACGGGCCTAATGAGATTAGGCCCGATGGCCACTTAAGTCGCCTAGGGCGACAACCCTTGCTACCCCCTAACCTATATAAAGGGGTTTAAGGGGTTAGCCTTGGAAGACGCCATGACGCGAATATTAGATCTCCCATATTCTCCTACTTCTCTCTCATGGCTGAATCACCATCAATTGGATTCTCGGGTTTAGGACGTGATTATTAAGGCGACTCTGGTAGCCGCCTGATTTTCTTTATTATCGTGGATTATTACCGACAGTACACTTCCGCATCCAGGTTAGTCCTAATTTTTCCTACAGCTTCCCTCAACTTATTCCAGCCGGAGATGAGCATATATGAACAACTTCTCCTTGATTGATCAATAATCATCATTATGTCCTTCATTATTGGCATTCTTATTGATCTTCTTGTGGTACTTCCACTTGGCCAGCTTCAATTCAAAGGGTCTAAGACATGGGTCAACGTCAATTTTAGTTCAACCTTTAATGTCAACATCCTTAATTTGCTTAATTTCTTATTGTTTTATTTTATTTTGAAGTTTTGCCCTCAAAGGAAACCAAAAGAACAAAGGGGTTGCTGGAGAATTGAAACTATCAACGCTTTTCATCATGTAATGTAATGTAATGATGAATTTGGTCGTTAAAAGAGTTAATGCACGTACGAATAAGTTGTACTCTATATTTTTTCTTCTTTTACTGAGTTTTCTATAAAGAGTAAATTTGGTCAGACAACTATATTATTTGAGTATTCGACGCAAATGACTTGAAACAAGGATCATCTAAATTTTAAAGAAGGATAACTAGTCTAAACTTTTAAGTATCCTAACTTAAGCTGACCAACACAATGTTATATTTCCTTAACTAAGATTAGTGTTTTCATTCTCAAGGGAAGCTTATTTTAAGAAAAAATTTGCTATAATGATTTTTTGTTTGAATCACTCAATGTAAAAGTTCGACAAATTCGAATATTATGACTGTGCCCCAAATTGAAACAAAACCCCCCAAGACTGAAATCCCCGTTCTTCCCCCCCAACAAAAGTTCACTTCAAAATTGGAAAGATATGCAGATGATAGTACTTTCCAAACTACAGCTACGTACATTCTTTTAGGGTAAATGCAAGTACCTGAAACAATTAAACAATGATAAACAAAGAACATTCAAGAATGCTATGACATTGAATGAAAATTCTACATCAAATGAGATCAACTCGTAGCTTCAAGAAGTAAACTCAGATTTTCATGATGGCTAAACCAAGCTTATCTCGAACTCGAAACGACCAAACTTGAACCATGGCGGAAACTGTAAGCGACGAGTTATTAGCTTCCCTCAACTTATTCCAGCCTGAGATGAGCATATATGAGCATCTTCTCCTTGATTGATCATCATTATGTCCTTCATCGTTGGCATTGTTATTGATCTTCTTGTGGTAGTTCCATTTGGTCAACTTCAATTCAAAGGGTCTAAGACATGGGTCAATCACCCTAACTGGCAGCTTTTGCTTATCTTCCAGCAAGTCTTCCTCTTGTTTTGTCAAAAACCCCCTCAATATATGGCTTTTGGGCATTGACAATCGCGCCTGATGAGCATCCATGTTAGTTTTCTCCAACGATTTCTCGATGATCAACTTGATTTTTTGGCCTCCCAAGGTAGTGGTGATGAAGTTCCGTAGGACTAGGCCAGGATCAACTGGAACAAAGTGGCAAATAGGAGGAGTTGATGCGGCTGGATCCAACCACCTAACTGGTTCAGCATTGATCACATCCAAATTATTCTCATGGTGGTTGGTTTTCTGCATTTTAAGCATACTCTCATATTCATGATGATGATCATCATCAAAGAAAAGAGGTTCGGTTTTTATGATGGATCGTTTCTTGGGGTTTTCGTTGGTGGTGTCGTTTTTAGGGATGGCAATATCAACGCCGAAAAGACGAAGACAGTGGATCTGGGAACCAAGAAGGCCAAAAAACTCGTTTCGTTCGTCTGCCATCGGTAGGGGAATTGCTTGGAACGAGCTGTACGTGGGGTTTAGGGAGGGTTTAAGAGTAACGAAGCAGGAGGCAGGGGATGAGGGTATTTACTTTACATTATGATTTACATGGAAAGGGAAGGGATGGAAATAAGAGCATGCATTAGCAAGTGGAATTGGATTAGGAATGCCTGATATTTGTTGTCTTGACAATCAAGTTCGTAATTTCAGAATTAAGGGAATGCCTGCTTTTTGTTGCTTGGCAACTAAGTTTGTAATTTCAAGTTTTATTGATTTAAATCAATTTATTTTTTCATTTAAACGGGGTGAAAAATCAGATAAACAATTAATAAATGTCATTAAATATGTGGAAGCTCCTTTTTTATCCCCATCCTTCTGCTTTTGGGAAATCTCCTAAGTACCCTAATTTTGATCCAACACGGATTTTTTTTTTAAAAAACAAGAATATTGATGAAATAGGAAAGCTTGATTAGGAGATAGCAATTAAGGCCCAGGCTAACACATTTGGGGGGTTGGGAGGATTAAGCAAGCTAGGCCTAAGTGGGGAATTTTATCAAAATGAATATCAACCATTTTCAAATGTTCAACATAAATGCCAACGAGCTCACAGCTCGGATGACATAGTTGCTTCTTATGTAAGAGGTTATGGGATTAATTCTCATTGCATGCAAAATTCTTTCTACAATGCAGTCTTACAACTAGGGGTGTGTAAAAAAATCCGAAACTGAAAATCGAACTGAAAAACCAAAAAAATTGAGCCGAAAAATCAGTTAAATGAACAAATTTTTCAAAAAAAATCAGTTTAGTTTAACTGAAACAAAAAAAAATTTCTGGTTTTTGGTTCAGTTATGGTTTGGACGATTTGAAAATTCGGTTAATCGGTGGTTAACCAAACTGAAAATATTTTTTTAAACTATACATAAAAAAAAATTAAGGTAAGAAAGTACACTTTTTTAACCAATGTTTAAGTTTTATAAAAAAATTTAAACATAAAAAAATGAAAAATTTAGGTAAGAAAGTATACATCTTTTTATTATTTGTGAACGGATAACGGAACCAAAAAACTAGTTAACTGAATTTTTCGGTTCAGTTACGGTTCGGGTTTTGGATGAACCGAAATTTTTGATTCGGTTACGGTTTTGAATTTTTTGAACCGAAAAACTGATTAACTGAAACTCCATTAAACCGATCTTCGGTTAATCAGAACCAACCATACATTTGGGTCTGGGCTCCCCTCCCCTTAAACTGCTAGCTCTATTGATTATCCTTAAGATAAGGACCCAATAAAGTTGGTCCGAACTCACCCTTTCCCAAAAAAAGGTTTCAATCTAAATGATAAATATGTTTAAAGATCAAATTGAAGCATACCCTTTGAATGATTTATCAAAAAGGCATCAATGAGCCTATAATAAGCATTTTTCAAGTTGTTAAATTGGCCGTTTGATCATTTTGGATTCAACCAGTGTCAATTTGGGGTGGAAATTGTCAAGCTGACTCTTTGATCAATTTGGATTCAACTGGTATCAATTTAGGGTGGAATCATCCAAGTTTAAGAGACTTTAAGTTGAGTGATTCCTATAGAGTGTTGTATGCTAGTTGGTAAAACAGATTTAATTACCTTGAAAACACAACACTATGTTCCAAGTCTATGTTATACACATGTTACTTAATTATTCAATTCATGCATTTGCTCTAACTTTTTTTTTTTATGATAAACTACTGATATTTTGTGCTTCACACGACAAGTTATTGATAAAATTAATGAAATTTAGGAAATGACTAATATTTAAACTTGTGCATTGCACAGATTTTTAGTTAAATCACGTGTATCATAAAAATCGCTGTTTATAGTATGTACACATGCATTGATGATTATATACATTTTACATGTAAATATACTCATCATATTACATATGATGGACATATATGTGGCCCTTCCCCCCCCCCCGGGCAAAAGAAACATATCTCTTTGAAAAGAATTTTAGTAATAAATTGTGGAAGAGTAGATGAGTAAAATCAGTTGGAATGATGAATTGTAAACAAAGAATTTATAATTTTGGAATTCTTGCTTATAACTAGGATCAGAAGGAAATGAGAGAGGAAGAAAGATACACGTAGAGATATATATATAAAATAAAATAGGCCAATAAAATTATATCATCTTCGCATATGTAGTATTAAAAAATTAAACACCATGTATACAATTAATTCATAGAATTTATTGGATTTAGCTTTTTTTTGATTATTGAAAATCCTAAGAAAAGTTCTAGCAGACACTAGTTACAATAACAATTGTTGTGGTATCCGATTCAAGTATGTTGTTGGTGTGTCAACTGCAACACAATATATTTCAACCTCTCAATGAATATATCCATTTTCCAAGATTTAATATACGCAACATTTGAAGTAGAAGTTACTTTCCATACAATCATTTATCCTATCCTAATTTGATAGATTGAACAAAGCCCTCCTATTTTGAATGTGTATGCTGAACCTAAAACTTGATTACCCCCCTAAAAGTTGATTGATCCACTGGTTCAACAGTTTGAAGTTTACTCGACTCTCAAGATCTAGACCAAATTTAAAACTACAATTCTTGCTTAAATTTGTAATAGGAGAGAAATGTCTAATTGTGACGGAAATTTTTTACGAGCTTTTAATCCATCAAAAAGCAGGACTGAAAATTTAGCGAAAAGGCAACCATTTTGACGGACACACTGCGCATGCAAATCCCAAAGTAAATTTTAATGTAGTGTGTTGCAACTTTGATAGAATAATCAATCAAAATTAAAATTACTATAAAGATTTTGATGGAACCCGTTAAAATCACTGGCAACAAAAAAGCTTAATTTTGACGGAAATGTTTGACGAATATTTGATCTGTCAAAATATGTGACAGAAATTTTGACGAGTAGAATATTTTTTAACGATAATATTTTGAACACAGATTTCAAAAAAAACTTTGACAAAATTTATTTCATTTTGACGCCATAAACAATCAAATATTCATTTACTATGCGTTTTTTGATTGTATCCGTCAAAAAATTATTTCATTTTGACTATGTTGGCCTATGAAAAAGATGCAAGTTCAAAGGTTGATATTAGTAGACATGAGGATGAATAGGTGGATATGTGGTTATATAAAAATGGATAGAATTAGGAATGAAGTAATCAGACACTTAGTTAAAGTGACTCCCGTCGAAGATAAGATGAGAGAAATAAGACTCAGATGGTTTGGACATGTGAAAAGAAGTAATGTGGATGCCTCAGTGAGGAGATGTGAGAGGATTAATATCCCCGAAGGTAGAAGTCATCCCTGGTGATGACTAAAGAAGAGTTTGAACGAGGTGATTAGAGAGGACTTGAAAGCTGTAGGGTTGACGGATGACATAGCCCAGGATAAGAAACTATGGCTGGATAAGATTAAGGTCTTAGATTTTAGAGAGTTGGCCTCGTAACTGTTATTCAGTGTGTTTAGTTTGTATGCAGGTAATACATACATTTGGGAAGAGACATTGATGCCGACCTCTGTTTGTTAAGGTATGGTACTTTTCTTTGCTTTATTGTATTTATATTTACATAGTTTCTGTTACCTAATTTATTAGTATTTATTAGTTCATTCTCTACTATTTATCTTTACTTTTATCCTTTTTTCATAAAAATATTTTCACAAAATCCTTCTTCTATAAAATATTTTTCACAAATTCCTATTTTGTAGGTCTTCTAGATTCAGTCTCTCTATGAGTAGAGATATCGGTAGAAATAAGGTTGCCTACATTTGAATCTCCCTAGAAAATTGGGAGATGTTTGTTGTTATTGTTATGTCGTAGATGCATCGAGTGATGTGGGGGTTTGGGTTATTTTAGTATCATAATTTTTAATTGCTATCCAAATAGTAACATTTTAAATATGGCATTCATAAATGACTAATGAAATCATTATTAGAATTTCAAAGTTTGAAATACATTTTTTATTTACTTACATTTCATTTTTATGTCATTATACGATAAAGAATTCATTCCTAAATTTGAATCCTGCTTACATCGATTTTTGAGCCTCATTTATTAAAAAAAAAGAAAAAATCCAAATTAGCTAACTCTAAATTGGCAAAAGATAAATGTTGCCCTAAGGGCATCATTTAAGCAGCATTAATTACAGTAGTTATACACTTTCTAATGTACAATCATTAATTGGGAGAGTAGAAATAAATATATTACAACACAACTTTTGTTTTTTCTTAAAAAAAAAAATTTCCTTGATTAATATACTAAAATTTGAATTTTCCAGAATTGACCCATCCACTTTCTAATTTTATTACTCCCCATCCTCACCCCCCACATTTCTTCTCTCATCAAGCAATTCACCCCCTCAGTTGTCAGCACTCAACACCTCTTAAACTCTCTTCCTCCTTCAACAATTGATGCGTACCAATCTATCACCACATTCCTCCACCACTACTGTTGTACCTATCATCAAACCACCTGCACCAAATTACTGCATGCAGTGTGCCCATGAGTCATCCACAGAGGAGGCCGCCCAACTACGGCGAAGAAAAGTTGAAAATTTTAGTTCGTCATTGAACCATCGCCCAGACCAAAAAAGTGTTCCTAGTTATATGATTTTTAATTAAATTTAAATGCTTTATTTTGGGTTTGGGTTTACCACCACCAACTAGGGCATCATTTAATCTTACCGGCTTCACTAGCAAAATGTGGTTGGAGATACATAGATTCGCTGAGGAAAGGTGTCAAAAATTGCAGTTGTCGGTGCAGTTTATATGAATCAATGGCACTCGCCGCAACGAACCTGGTCGACAGTAGTAGTGGAGTTACTGACGTGTCTTTTATATGCAGAGCTTTTTTAAAAAAAAATTGTAAATTAAACCTTTAAATGAAAAGACATTTAAAATAAAAAGCCCTTTCAAAAAAAAAAAGAAATAAAAAGCCTTTTTTTGGGGTCAAATAAGCCTGCAATTAATGCTAACAATATTAGCATTATTTTTTTTTCCCATAATTTTATGCAGTGTTAATGCATTTATAAATCCTTAACCATTTAGTTTTGGTTCTAAATTTTTGGTTCTATTTAACAATTTCAGTTTATATATGACTTATCTATCCAAAAATGTTTGGTTAGTCATAAACAGACACATAATTACAATATACATAAAAATTAAAATATGAAGAAGAAAAGTTGATGTGTAATTTTCCATAATCAATCAATGATTGTGACAGAAATTAAGAAAAGGATGCATTTTCATTATTTTAGGACAGTTGTTACCCAAAAAAATCAATTAAACAAAAATATAAGCTAATTTGTCCTAATTTATTTTTCTTTCTCATAATTCCTAAATTATCTAGCAATTATTTTCACTCTTTGTAAGACTTTATTTAAATTAAAGAAATTTAAAATTTAATTAATCTTGACTGGTAAAATAGAATGAAACAAAAGTTAGGTTGTCCTAATTAATTTTATGTATTTACTTCAATTCCTAGATTTTCCATGAAATTCGCCTCCCTGGATTTGCAAGAATTAATTTAATTTATGTTAATACAATTAGAAACTAGTCACGTAGTTGCCAAGCCAAAAATAAAGCGCTTAATCTAATTCCACTTCAGCCCTACTTTCTTCCATCCCTCCTATATACTTGGTTAACTAGGAGATTCTGCATTATATATTATTTATTTTTGTTTTTTTTAAGAAAAATAAAGAGAATCCAGGTTGGATTGCAATTAGGAGACTTTCCAATAGTAGAGGAGAGATAAACAACTTCCATATCTTTTAATGGCAGCTAAATAATTCGAACTTGTCCTAGTTAGTTCATCATATCTTTCAATTATTTTAATTTTTTTTTGTAGTAACTGTTTATCTAACTTTTTTCACACATTCATATAAAAAAATAATTAATTTATGGTAATAAAATTAGAAATTACAAACTTGAATGCCAAGACAACAAAGATCAGGGCCGCCATCCCTAAAATCGGCTAATCCGATCCTACTTGGCTATGATGATCTTATTTCCCTCCATTCATAAATCACATATAAATACCCTTCGATCCCCCACCTTCAACTCATTCATCAATCCCAGTTTCCTCTTAAACCCTCCAAAAACCCTCCCAAAACCCTCGTATACAATTCATTCGTCACTTTCCTCTCCACTTTCTCACTCCATCTCTAGAGAGCCCTAGCCATGGCAGATCAACAAGGAAACAAGTCTATCTGTCTTTTGGGTGCTCATGTCCACTTTCTTCGACTTTTCGGTGTTCATATTCCCATCCCTGAAGTTGACACCACCAACAAAGACCCCAAGAAACGATCCCTCATCAAAACCGAACCTATTTTCTTTGATGATGATGATAATCATCATGAATATCAGAGTATGCTTAAAAAGGCGAAAACCAACCACCATGAGAATTTGGGTGTGATCAATGCCGAACCAGTTGCGTGGTTGGATCCATTGGCATCAACTCCTATTCACCACTTTGTCCCTCTTGATCCTGCATGCCATGTTCTTTGGAACTTCATCACCACCTTGGGAGGCCAGAAAATCGAGTTGATCATCGAGAAATCGTTGGAGAAAACTGACATGGACGCTCATCAGGCGCGATTGTCAATGCCCAAAAGCCATATATTGAGGGAGTTTTTGACAAAACAAGAGGAAGACTTGCTGCAAGATAAGCAACACTTGCCGGTTCTGGTGATTGACCCATGTCTTAGAACCTTTGAATTGAATTTGGCCAAGTGGAACTATCACAAGAAGACGATCAATAAGGATGGCAATAATGAAGGACACAGTGATGATCAATCAAGGAGAAGTTCATATATGCTCATCTCCGGCTGGAATAAGTTGAGGGAAGCTAACAGCTCGTCGCTTACAGTGTCTGCCGTGATTGAAGTTTGGTCGTTTCGGGTTCAAGATAAACTTGGTTTAGCCATCATCAAAATTTGAGTCTACTTCTTGAAGCTATGAGTTGACATGATTCAATATATGAGCTTTGTCATAACCAACGTTAATATTCCCTGTTTATTTTGCATAGTCTAATTGTTTCAGGTAGTTGTGTTTACCCTAAAAGAATGTAGTTGTACGTAGTGGAAATTCTATTCTGCATGTAATGATCAAAAATTTAGTTCGCACTTTGTAGTTAGCATGTATTTACTATGCTTACAATCTGATGAACTTGTTTTTTTGTTTGGTTCATTCTAACCGATTATGGTGAAATTCTTTGATTGTATATGTTGATAAATCTTGAGGATTTCACCAGTAATTATATTTTACATAACCATTTTTTCACAATAAACATAAGCACTGTTAGTTCTTATTAATGTTTTTTTTTTCACAAATAAGATTTTCTACAAAAGATATTCGTAAGGAACTTGTTGATGTGTCCTCATAAATTATTCTACCAAGAAAAAAAAATAAGCATAGCCTTACCATTAACCTTTATTTATAAACAAATTATTTGACCAGACCACCGGACTCTAAATTTATAGAAATTGTTCGTGGTCTACTAAATGCTACCCTTAAAAGAAACTGTTAGTTTATGTCAATTGTATGTATAATTACAGATCTATGCACACAATAAGATCACACTCAAAAGTCCAACAAGGGTGTAAAAATGACGCGCCTAAATGTTTAAACTTCAAGCATGAACAAGCAACTCTTCTGAGCAGATCCAAGATCAGTTCAGGATCACGAATATCCTCACTATCTTGCGAATCTTCGTTTCCTTGAGAGAAATCAACACTTGTGTAAGTTCTAATTCCCGGACCATGCCCATTGGAATCTCTTGTTCGCCCTTGTTGCGCCCTTCTCACTTCCTTCTGACGTTCAGTCAGTTCTGACCTCTTTCTTTTTGGGCAAGAAGCCGGTTTCTTCTTACAAGCGTCATCTACCATATTTTGTAAAAGTTTGACTCTCTTTGAGCACGTATTTAATGCAGATGTTACCTTGTATTGGGGATGAGTGTTGACACTTTTCAAGCTTGAGTCATGTTCTGTTGGTGATGTGGGTGCTCTTCTTTTCTGAATTTTGATCTTCCCAAGTCGTGATAGTTTCTCCAACATTTGAAGCGGACAAGGAGGGAAATCTAACTTGGTTTGATCTCCGCAGGTGGAGTTCCAAAATGTGATGGTGGGATCTGAAATGGAGGAACTGGGATGGTCGAGTGTTTTCTCGAGCAGAGGTGCTTGAAGCTTGAGGAAGGAGTCACAGTTGATTGCAGGCCAACTGCGCTGCAATGTTTTAATGATTTCAATCCAGAGTTGTTGAAGTTCATGGTTGATGCTTTCATTCTGCACCTCCACTGCAAATGTTGAACTCATTTAGTTAGGATTTAGCTTCAGTTATTTGTGGGTTGGGTCACATTTGGACTGATGGTATATCAGGCTGTGTCAGGTTTAGATAATACTATGTGGTTAGGACTGCAAAAGGTTATTAAAAAAAAAAAAATCATTTTATTTGCTCTGTACGTTCATCATGGAAATACGTAAAATATCTTCCAGGAAAATTTCAGGTCCACATTAGGTTGGGTAGGTTCAACTCGGGTTTGGGTCAATCTCGTTGCACTATTTGTGTACTGTTGTAAGTTTTGTTAGAGGTTATTTGGATGATGTAATTTGGAAAACACCCAATCAAAAGGCTTCAAATGCAAATGGATCTTTACAAAATCATAAATATCGATCTAAACAAAACTTCTCTGGTATCATCTTTGAGGGAGCAAGTAACCCGTGAAAATTCTATAAAAATAGTGAGTTTACAGGATGAAAATACAGGATACTTCAGATCCATAACAATTGAAATGTATTTCCTGATCAGATTTAGCAATGACACCTCAAGACTGATGCAATTGCAGATGCGTCACTGTTTTTGATCCATAAGAGCTTCATAAGCCTACATAATTGAGAAAATTAAATAACAACAGTCTCAGCCATGCCATAAGGACGAGCGAAATATGGACCTCTGGTCTACAGGCACCAAACTGCTTGATGGGAAGAACATTTCTGATCATCAAAAAAGAGACAAATGGAAAGCAGTTCTAAAACATGTCTGCAGAGACGTGCTCTGCTGATCAATATAGCATTTGGCCCAATTTACCATTCACAATGACCTAGGTGAATCAGCAGGCAAAGAAGCCTTAAAAGTTAAAACGATATCATGCTCTATGCCAAGCTATGGAAATCATAACTGTGTCACTTTTGAAGACAAAGAACAAGCATGATCAAAGCTCTAAATTATGATGAACTATTGGCCGTTTTGGCCTTTGACGGATCTTCAAACCCATGCCTAGCTGAAGTTCTGAATAGTGTAGTACTGTAGTTTGACCCCCCCCCCCCAAAAACAAAAAAAGGAGCCAAAAAACAAAAGTGTGTAATACTACAAATAAACAGTCTATATCAGGACTTTGCAACTTTGATCATGCAAAAGAAGACATTGCAGAGCAGGCCTCGGGGTTGAGCAGGTCAATTGGCTCGAAAGGAACATTGCAATGACCACAGCATGGATTTAAAACCCGAATGTGGGCGCGTTTGTGGTTTCGGTTGCGTTGGCACGGGATCACTTGGATGCGCTAGTCGCGGAGCGGATCACGTCCGGTGCGGCGTGGGAAGGTTCACATAGATGAATTTGTCATCTATAGTTGTATTTTAGTACCACAATTCGATAAGTAATGTTGTTTTATACCATAATTCTTATTTAAGTAGATTAGATTGGGTCAATTTTGACAATATTCAAACAAAATAAGTAAGAAAAGCTTTGACGCAAATTGTAATGTTATAGAATACTAAAAATGATACAACATTTCAATAGTTTTTTGAACCAAACAAAGGAGTGGACAAAAGATACAACACGATAGCAAACATGCTTTATTTCGTACAATAGCAACATAAAACTCCACAACTAAAATACAAATAATCGCCACCAAAACGAACGGTGAGCAGGCTCTTGATAATTGGTTTCCTCATTTTGATCTTCCGTGTAGCCTCTATCTGTCCCTTGTTGCTGGAAAAAGTATGATGATGTTGCGTTCATCCAATTATCCAAGATTGACCACTTGAACTCGAATCTCCAGCATGAATTGTGGGACGATAATAATGATGATCGTCGTAATTAATAGTCCCGTGGTTGAAGACCTGAAAATTATCATGAGTTTGGCTACTTGGATTGGATTGAGGAAGATGTGGTTCGCTACCAGGATAAGAGGGGTAAGATTGGTAAGACGATGTACCCTAATCTGCATTTGTTTGATTATATCCATAGTTATATAAACCACCATCATAACTGTCGGAACCACATGACCAATTACAGTTAAAAGTGGAAGGCATTTGCTGTTCAGCTGGACACCTATGTGCGACCTGGCTGTCATAATCAGGCGGAGCTTTGCTTGCTTTATCTTTGGCCTTTCTGAGGTGACGAAAAGTATGTCCAATTGTCTCTTCTTCATACTCTTCACCTCTTCTGCTATTGTGATCAGGCTTAGTACGGTTAATGTCTCTTAAAGACGGTCGAGATGATTGAGAAGTACCAATGTCATTGACACCTCGATTGCCTCCATTCCCTCCATCTCCACTTCCATCAGCAGTGCTTGGAGGACTTAAATCACCTCCAGACCCACTATTGTGGGTACCTTGAGATTGTTGATCTGCACTGTACCCAAATGGAGGAGAGACGCCCAATTGTCGATCCTTATCATCGTCAATGTTCATAATATCATCCTCTTCTTGGCCATCCACATCCAACCAGTGCAAATCATCACCCTCAAAAACTGGTCGCTCCTTTTCTGACAGCCACAGATTTATTGGATCACTATTATCGAAGATGTTGTCAAGATCGATAGGAGTGAAAGAATCAGTGAGTTGCTCTTGACTTCTATGTCCCAAACTTCGTAGTTTCAACTTCTGATTATAACGGAAGTAGACAATTAGATTGAGCTTTTTGTAGGTCAATCTATTTCGTGTCTTGGTATGCACATGACTAAATATACTTCAATTTCTCTCACAACGAGATGCAGAAGTTGTTTGACTTAAGACTCGAACTGCAATGCGTTGGAGTTCAGGCGCACAACCACCATGAGTTATCCACCATTCAGCTGCATTACGCAAATTACAAAAATAAGTTACGTTTTTCAAGTCCCTTATATGCAATATAAGTACGATTGTGGTTAAGTATGTAACCACCTGGCATTGTGTTCTTCGCTACCCTTTGAGCTAAAGGTGTTCCGAAAGTGTCATGACCTTGCCTATATAAGAAAAGCTGATTCATTGCTGTTATTTGTGTTTCAATATTTGGCTCTAACCTTATTATCACTCTTTGTACTCCGGCCCTTATCTTCACTTCATTGGGGGCTTGTTCCTGTTCTCGATCCATGTATTCAGGATTGAAATAATATCCTGCAAAAAGGTAACACACATTAATGAAGGCTATAAACAATCCATATGCAATGTAATATTACTTAATCGCTAATAAAGAAAAATTGAATAATTGAAAAAGAATGACAATTTAGTTTTACCGACAGCATGTAGATCGGAGTGTAACTGAAAGTTCTCCTGTCGATGATGTCCCAATACCTTTGACAATATCTGCAATTGTTCTTTATAGCATACTTAGCATGAACCATGGCTTCATATATATAGCCCATCGTAGGCTTATCATCTCCATCAACGACTTTCAAAACCCTTACCAAAGGTTCATGCACTTTGAGAGCGTCATCTGCATTTCTCCAAAGTTTCAAAGCTTCAGGGGTGGATGATAGAATAAGTTCACGCACTTCTTTAGCATGTGCATTGTTCGCTTTTCCCCATCTAGAGTTCTGCCACTCAAATGATTCCCACATGTCTCTTAGAGCAGTTTTATGTTTAACTACACTCTCTAAAGATACGAAATTAGTGGCAAACCGCATTATGCCAACTCTAACAATATCTCGACCATTAGTGAACTTCTTCATATAATTCACAGCCCAATTGTACTTGTATATATAGTTGGAAATCTTCCTCGCTGTCTCTATAACTTTACCTATGTTCGTCTTCCCAGCAAGGTCCTCCAAAATAAGATCCAAGCAATGAGCTGCACACGGCGTCCAGTACAAGGTGGGATACTCATCCATTAACCTCATCCCTGCGGCCTTCATTGCGGATGCATTGTCTATTACCATTTGGACGACTGTCTCTGCACCCACCTCTTCAACAACTTTCTTCATCAGCTTCAAGTAGTATTCAGCATCTTTGCATGTGACATGCAATGCATCAACTGATTTGTGATAAGCAGTGATGCTATTCGAGTAGATGAGAAAATTGATTATGTTGTACCTGGTCATACTCGACCAGCCGTCACACATAATAGTGACCCCTCTTTCCTGCCACATGTTGGCAAATCTTGATATCCATTGCCTTGTCTCCTGACAGGCCTCTGGTAGATATATTTCTGCGAGTTCATAAGAACTCGGAGCCCTTACATCCCGACCAACTTCACGAATGGTGTCAAGCAGTGGATTGGTATATATCGAATCAAAAACTGTGAATGACTGGTTGTTGTCAATTACCCAACTTCCGAATGCCTTGATCAACTTCTTCTTTGCGGCTTTCATCCAACCAGCGTTTACTTTTGATTGTTTGGTTCTGGTTTGACCTTTTTCAAGATCAATTTTCACTACCTTCAGTCTCTCCGCAAGGGTTGACAGATGTGTAAATGCCATTACCCCTTTCCCAGAACCTCCTTCCCGCACTGTAGCAGATCGACGCATTCGGGCTTGAGTCGCTTGAGTGCTTCCTCCTTCATCGTAAAACCTACCCCTGCTTGCTCTAAACACCTGTTGGTCATGATGGAGCTGGTGTTGTTGTAGACTTTGGTATCTAGCAAATGCTAGCTGATCGTCGTCCTCGTCCTCGTCATCATCTTCATCAACATCAATTCGATTAATTGATCTTGCGATTTCTTGTTCCAAGTCTCTAGTCCTTCTAATCTTGTCTGTCTTTTTCTCCTTGAACTCTTGCAGTAACTTATTCATGTCTCTTTTAACCTCAGCAGCTACTTCAGGACAAGGTGCAACATCACCCGTCTTGTGTGCTAAGTGTTGCTTCAAACATGTGATCTCGCCTTTTATTATCTTACCACAGAATTTGCACTGCACTTGCTTTTTGTTACCGTCCACCGCAATACCAAAATGCCATCCCACGTCTTCAGTTGATCGACTACTGTGCTCGGACATTTCACAGGACCTATATAAAATATTGGGAAAACAAATATAACAATAACTTAAGTAACATGAACGTAGCATGATCATTAGTAACGTACAAATATAATAATTTTGTTGAATTATCAATGAAAAAACATATTTAATATAAATATCACAAATTGATTTGACATTCAACGTAAAAACGCCATAATTAACATACAGTGACTCACAACTTTCCTAATTAAGAGAAAGGTAATATGATCATAAATAATATAAAGGTAACATAATTAATATAAAACATATAACGATAACATATTTATCATAAATAACATATATATATTTAGCATAATAATTAATATAAACATAACCAAAAATTACATAATTAGCATAATTAACATAAAACATAATTACGATAAAATATTTATCATAAATAACACATATATAATTAGCATAATAATTAATATAAATATAACCAAAAATTCACATAATTAACATAATTAACATAAATCATAATAATGACAACATATTTATAGTAAACAATATATATATATTTAACATAATAATTAATATAAGCATAACCAAAAAATTCACATAATTAACATAATTAACACTAAACTTAACAATGATAACATATTTATCACAAATAACATATATATATTTAGCATAATAATTAATATAAACATAACCAAAAATTACATAATTAACATAATTAACATAAAACATGATTGCGATAACATATTTATCATAAATAACATATATAATTAGCAAAATAATTAATATAAACATAACCAAAAATTACATAATTAACATAACTAAAATAAAACATAATTACGATAACATATTTATCATACCTAACATATATATAATTAGGATAATAATTAATATAAATATAACCAAAAATTCACATAATTAACATAATTAACATAAAACATAATGAGAATAACATATTTATCATAAATCGTACTTGTATATATTTAGAATAATAATTAATATAGATATGATCAAAAATTAACATAATTAACATAAAATATAATAACGATAATATATTTATCATAAACAACATACATATATTTAACATAATATATTAATACAAACATAACCACAAATTCATATAATTCACATAAGTTGCATAAAAATATCATAATTAACAAAAAAAATTCTTCACAACAACATAATATAATTAAGTAGAGTTAGTTAAATATTGAACTTCTAGAACACTCAACCGGGTTTTAAATCCTGCTTAACCTTGTTTAGTCTTTCCCCTGCTCCTTCGACCCTCTTTCCCCTGCTCCTTCGACCTCCTCCTCTTTACCAGTGCTCAACGACTCATTGCCCTCACTCCTTTCACAGTTCCACCTTCGTCTTTAGCCTGCTCCTCAGCCTCCTCGTCGCCGTTCACAGCTTCCACTGCCAGTGGCCTCCTCTCCTCTCCCTCTTGCGTCTACGGTCTACCCCTTTACCGGCGTTGCTCACCCTTCGTCTTCACTCGTCACTCCTCCCTTTACCGGCGTTGCTCACCCTTCGTCTTCACTCGTCACTCCTCAGCGTCGCTGTTCGCCTTCCTCCTTCGATTGCCGGTGGCTTCCTCCCCTCTTGCTCTACCGCCTAACCCTTCACCGGCACCGGCAGAATTTGGATGCTGCAAAGAAAAAGGGAAATAGCGTTAATAAGGTATGTGTTCCTTCCATGGTTGCTCCCCTTTGCCAGATCTGAATTTTGTTTACCACTTTGCCAGATCTGAGTTCTTGGTCTGTTTTTCTTCCCATTTGCGACACAAATTGTGAATTTATAATGGCCGTGTGTATTCATGTACTATTTTCGCCACTCATCTCCATCTTTGTCTTGTATGTTTGTCTAGAGAACAATTTCGTGCCTCAAAATCTATTCTTCTGATTGTGTGCTTGGTGGTCGGTTGGTCCCTTGTCATTTTCGCCCATCTTTGTCCTTTTTGGCCGAGTTATTCGCCCGTTGTTGCAAGAAAAACAGAGTTTTAATATTTATAAACCCCAAGTGCAAGGTGTATCGTTGAGTACTTGGGTTGTCGTCCGCAGGGAATTGTGTTTTCAACTACCAGAGTTTACTAGAGCGTCTCAATCTAGGCGTGATCAACGGTGAAGGAGGGGAACTAAACTACGCTACAAATACAGAAACAAGCGACTTGGAATTGTGATTTTACCAATTAGTGAACCAACTAATCAATACGAGTCCTAGCCCACCCAAACTACGCTATGAACAAGAGATGGTCGGTTGCACCATCAAAGACCACCCAAGCCCTCTCTCAAGGGTCATGAGCTAGTCTAATTCGTGTAACCACCTACTTTCGTGGGGTTAGTAGAATTAGACCACAAAACTAGCAACCCCGGACCTAGCTCGATTCGGATACTACTTTCGTGTCCCGAACTCGGCCATTCCCTCTCCCACACTAGAAAATTGACCTCACCTCTCAGCATAAGTCAATCGCCCAAAAATATGGATGAAAACCCTCTCAGGCATTTCATCGAACACTTGGCGGGCGTGAAGGAAAACTCGAAGTTCTAGGCATAGATTGGGTATGGTTAGGCCTAGTACAAGATCAATTAGCCATCAAGAGGCTAATCACAATTCAAGCCAACACAATCTACCAACAAATCATGAAAAACGCATGAAAACCTAAACTAACCAACAAGAACATAAACTTGAAGAACAAAACGGAATGAAATAAAACAAATCTAAACAACTAAACAACATATATTAACCATGAAATTTAAACACGTAAATTGACCAAAACCAATATAAGAATCAAAATCAACAAAACATAATTAACAAGAATATAAAAAACTAAAGAGATAAAAGAGAAGGAAACTTAGTCTTGAATTGATGAAGAACTTGAAATCCAAAGGTTGAATCCAATGTTACAATCTTCAATCCCAAACTAATCTCCCTTCTTAACTAAAATCTAACCTAAACTAATCCTACAAAATCGCCAGAGCAAAGACCCCCAACGACCGAACGAACTCCCCAGCGAAGACGCCCGAACGAAGCTTAAATAGAAAAACCGAGGCCCGACGAACTGGGGGGGTGGCACGACCGTGCCACATTGCTGGCACGGTGGCCGTCTCCCCCGGTTTTGCCCCACTTTGCCGATTTTCGTCGGTTTTCGCTGTTTTTGGTCGTTTTGTCCCATCTTCGTCCCTTTCCGCGACGCTTGTTTGATTTGGAGTTGTTTCCTACAAAAACATAAATAAAACAAGGTAAAACCCCAAAGATTAAATTATTATACGAGCTAAAAGTGGGTGAAAGAGGCACGTAAAATAGGTAAATTTACCGTTCAACACACCCCCACACCTATCTTTTGCTCGTCCTCGAGCAAAATAAAAGAAAACTAGAGTAAACAACTAACTCACTTTCGTAGGAATCACGGTTGCATTTAGCGTATGCAACAAGCCCTTTAAAACCCTTGGTTACCCCAAGTGGACGAGTAAGGTCTCGTGAGGGTTTGCAGAAGATATACCCACAAAATCTCAAAAAGGAAAAAACAAAGAAAAGAGAAACAAAAAAAAAATCGAAAAATAAAAGTAGCAAAACACAATATATACATAGGGATAAACTGTACACAATCGAATCAACCAAAACCACCTAATAGCTCAAATATCAGTCTGTACACAGGCATTATATGCATTTCAGGACACATCATCCCAAAGAATGGCATCCAGACATCAACTTTTCACCCCACGACGCATGAGGACATTGAATCCATCCTGGTGCCTAGTGTGCAAGTGTATCATCACCCTGAAACTAAGCCTACCAAAACCAAACTCGATCCCATGCAATTGACACAAGCTACCTTTTTGATTGGCTAGCATGGAAAGCAGGCTTCCCCAGTAGCAATATTGCCTCAAAGGGTAACACCCAGTAGCGCATGCCTCAAAGGGGTACTTGTCATTTCCAACTTTTTTCTTCCCCACTTTCTTTTCTTTCCATTATTATTTTTTTCATTACAAACTCATGTCACGCCTCAAAGGGATACACCCAGTAGCGCTTGAATTTGTTTGTTTTTGCTTTTGTTTTGGAAAAAGAAAGGGGGGTGCCAGCACATATAAAGGGAACTGTGCAGTAGACAATGGGAGAGGCGATCGTGGAAGACTAAGAATTCAGGATGATGACAATACATGAATTCAGGACTGGATTGCAAAATTACGATGGACTGTTGGGGTTAGAACTGAGGTCTAAAACGACAAATTGGGGATGAATATCTGTCATACACATGATACTTATATACGAGCTAACAGTCAAGGTATCAGGGATCAAGGCTGATCAAAATAGTACAAAACTCCCCTAAATGCAAAAAGAAAAGAAAAAATTGTACAAAAAGGAGAAAAAATGAAAAAGTTATACAAAAATGAAAAATTTTCACAAAAAAAATAAAAAGAAAAGGGGAGATGACCCCACCCCCACACCTAAATCTCACAATGTCCTCATTGGGAGTCGTGAGTCATCACCAATCACACAAAAATAAAGAAAAACAAAATCAAACACAAGAAAAACAAAAATCGACAAAAATATATACAAGCTAATACACTCTCCCAAAAAATACAATTCTCACCCAAAACAACAACACGATCACACATAAATACAAACTAACACCACCAAAAAGAAATGTAGACCAATCCAATAACACCACCAATCACAACACAATAAAAATCTACAAAGACACAAAAATGGTGATCATAGCCAATAACGGCTCAACAACATCCAAATTTCACCACAAGATGATCACCAACTAAAAACACAATCCTAATATTCACAACTAAACAAAAACAAAAAGGAAAGAAAAGAAAAATAAAAAGAAGGGGGGGAAGAGAAGAGTGAGAACGAATATACCAGGTCGGGTACAGAATGTACCCAAACTACACCTCGCTAGGACGAGGTTGGGGAAGCGCGAGGAGCATCAGCCACTCCTCGGCGGCGTTCAGGACGCGCATCGCCAACACAGATGCTGTCAACACTCGCATAAGTTTATCAAACACCTGAGCCTGCAACTCAGATGAGTGTAAGTAAGAGCACTTAAACAGGAATGCAGAAATAATAGTAAGTGCTCTCCTAAATTTATCAAAGGCCTTAGAAAAATCAGTAGAATGATTGAATTCAATAGGAAAGATGATTTTTCCAGGCATGTCCTCTAGGTATAGACTATAAGGGTCAGGGGAGGGGTCATACCTTCTAAAGGCACCTAGGGACTCCATACAGTCTATCTCATTCCCCTCAAGCATATCATGACATGCAACGAGGGATAAATTATGGTACTCAGGGGAAGAGGAGGGTAGTGAACATGAAGAAGCATGAGAAATATCAAGGGGGGTGAGGGATACATGGTCAGTAAGATCAGGACTAGATGAAACTACAGCCACAGCATCCACACAGGACCCCCCCTCGAGAATCTTGTCAAGATCCTGCACCTCACTACAAGTACCGTCTGACTCAAGACAGAAATCATCCCCATCGACCCTAGCACCAACACAAGATGTCGCACCTACCCCGAACTCCGTCGACTGAGCTACAGGGAAAGGTGGATCAGGATAGGTCAAAGTGTTGTCCTTAAATGTGCTAGGTAGGGATGGAGCAACAAGAGGTAGAGTAGGTAAGGGAGGGTCGAGCACATCCTCTAGTCGGGACTCTAGAGGAGGAAAAGACGCACCATCATCACACAGATTGACATCAAGTCTAGGAGCACTAGAACTAGGGTCAATCTTGGGTGATAGGTCATACTCCCGCGATTTATTAACAAACTCAGCAAACTCAACTTGTTGCTTATTCATGGCCTCTATCATACTAGAAATTCTAGCAAAGCCATCAGCAGAAATACAATAGGGACAAAAAACACTGTCATGGTCAGAACGATGGCAGATCTCACATGCAAGAGGTGTATAATTAGGAATGCAGGGGGATGGGATGGATGAAGTAAATTGACTAATCTCAAATTCATAAGTATCCCTAGCCAACCACTCAAGTAATTCCCAAACTTCATCAACGTTTCGAGCACAGAAATCCCAATGCTCCAAAAGAGCACGGGTCTCACAAGTCACACCTTCATAGACCATGCTCAAAATTTCCCACTTCTCGAAACAATAACCACAATGAGCAAGAAAAGCATGTAATCTATCATAGTATTGCCAAAACAATTCATGGTCATGTTGAGGGAAGTGGAAAGGAGACATATTTTCTTTTTTTTTTTTTTTTGAAATTTTTGATTTTTTGAATTTTTTGGATTTTCTAAAGGCCTAGTCTCGAATGCTGAAGTAAACCCCAATATTGAAAAACGCCAATTCCCCGGCAACGGCGCCAAAAACTTGTTGCGGAAAAAGTTTTAATATTTATAAACCCAAGTGCAAAGTGTATCGTTGAGTACTTGGGGTGTCGTTCGCAGGGAATTGTGTTTCCAACTACCAAAGCTAACTAAAGCGTCTCAAGCTAGGTAGGATCGAAGGGTGAGAAGGGGAAACTAAACTACGCTACAAATACAGAAACAAGCGACTTGGAATTGTGATTTTACCAATTAGTGAACCAACTAATCAATACGAGTCCTAACCCACCCAAACTGCGCTATGAACAAGAGATGGTCGGTTGCACCATCAAAGACCACCCAAGCCCTCTCTTAAGGGTCATGAGCTAGTCTAATTCATGTAACCACCTACTTTCGTCGGGTTAGTCGAATTAGACCACAAAACTAGCAACCCCGGACCTAGCTCGATTCGGATACTACTTTCGGGTCCCGAACTCGGCTATTCCCTCTCCCACACTAGCAAATTGACCTCACCTCTCAGCATAAGTCAATCGTCCAAAAATATGGATGAAAACCCTCTCAGGCATTTCATCGAACACTTGGCGGGCGTGAAGGAAAACTCTAAGTTCTAAGCATAGATTGGGTATGGTTAGGCCTAGTACAAGATCAATTAGCCATCAAGAGGCTAATCACAATTCAAGCCAACACAATCTACTAACAAATCATGAAAAACGCGTGAAAACCTAAACTAACCAACAAGAACATAAACTTGAAGAACAAAACGGAATGAAATAAAACAAATCTAAACAACATAAATTAACCATGAAATTTAAACACGTAAATCGACCAAAACCAATCCAAGAGTCAAAATCAACAAAACATAATTAACAAGAACATAAAAAACTAGAGAGATAAAAGAGAAGGAAACTTAGTCTTAAATTGATGAAGAACTTGAAATCCAAAGGTTGAATCCAATGTTACAATCTTCAATCCTAAACTAATCTCCCTTCTTAACTAAAATCTAACCTAAACTAATTCTACAAAATCGCCAGAGCAAAGACCCCCAACGACCGAACGAACTCCCTCGCGAAGACGCCCGAACGAAGCTTAAATAGAAAAACTGAGGCCCGACGAACTGGGGGGGTGGCACGACCGTGCCAGGTGGCACGGTTAGGCCGTGCCACGTGGCACGGCCACACCGTGCCACATTGCTGGCACGGTGGCCGTCTCCTCCGGTTTTGCCCCAATTTGCCGATTTTCGTCGGTTTTCGCTGTTTTTTGTCGTTTTGTCCCATCTTCGTCTCTTTCCGCGACGCTTGTTTGATTTGGAGTTGTTTCCTACAAAAACATAAATAAAATAAGGTAAAACCCCAAAGATTAAGTTATTATACGAGCTAAAAGTGGGTGAAAGAGGCACGTAAAATAGGTAAATTTACCGTTCAACACCCGTGAACCGTTACGGGACGGGAAACACGGCCGTTCCATGGTGACAAGCTTGTCACACCAACTATTCGGTGTTTTTCGTTTCGGCAAAGTTGAATTCCGTTTCAATTTGGCCGTTCCGGGACGGAACAGCCGAGTTTTAAATCCCTGGACCGCAGCACACCGTGTAAAGGGGCAAGCTTCCCAGGTAATGTGCAGTGTAAAGGAAGAAATGAGAGATTTGCACTTACATAGCAATGAACTCCAGGCAGTTGTTGATGCCACTGGATCCTGTATAACCAGATTTAATTGCTTCAGGAGTAACCTTTTCTATGTGTACATTCTCCAAAATACTCTTCACAACATCAGCACACAGAAAGCAAAAGTGGTCCCAACTGTTAGAGCTGGCATAAACCTGAGGGACACAGTCACCGGTGTCGATCCTTTAGAGGAAGTAATTCAAAGATGAACATGGGGATTCTTGCACGTGGATAGAATTAAATAAGCAATAAAGTGACACAGGAGGAAGTGTGACAAGAGTTCTCATCCTTTTGCATGCTCAGAGGCTTCTGCAAGTAACAGATTACAAAAGGATAAAGCAAGAGATGGCACACAGTAAGACTGCCAGTACTTCCGGGCTGGATTTTCAACAGCATCATATCATTGGCTATGCAGTCCCTTAAACCTTTAGCAATTGTGATCCAAACTGGTAAAGAGCTGGTCCCTACATAAGCATATAGCACAGTAACAACTGCATGGAGAACTTCCAGAGAATCATATGAACATAGAAGATTATAAAAAATCTATATGCTTCCTGCAGAGTGCGCTTGCTGCTGGTTGCTTTAGAACTTAGTTGAACCACCATTGAAAAGTACGAGACAGTTAAATAAATCATACGCAAAACCTTATCCATAAAACCTAGGGGGCTGTTGCCTATCAATATTTTCATTCTGTCTCCACCTGTATGTTGAAAATTAGAAATAACATCAATGTCCTGGGCAATCCTATAAAGAGGAGATCCCAGAATAGAAGGGCCAAGCTCTTGAGTTATAGCCTCTACAAAGTACAGGCAAGTAACTTGAAAGTCATTAGTGGCATCTTCTTCATGAAATGCAGATTCAGATACCATCTTGACAATCGCCAGAATCGCATTCATGGATTGCATTACAGTGTCGTAAGTTTGTGAACTGGCTAGCAATTTAGGAAAGAGTTTCTACTTTCAGTTCACATTTAAATGCCATTAAGAGCACCTGCAATGCAAGGCTCGCGATCCAAAATTTTGGCTCACGGTCCAAAAAATACCATGCATCAATGATCCACTTCGCTCGCCCTACGATCCAGCTCACGGCCGTGATCGCCCCCACACATTTTCTCTTTTTCTTTTTTTGCCAACTAAGCTCTTAAAAATCTAAAACCCAATAATATGTTAGTGGCGGGGTCCATAAAATATTATTTTATTTGGTGATCTAAGGTGATGATCCATAGGATGTAGAGAAGAAAGAAAAAATTGGCTTGTGAGATGATGTGGAGAGTGTGCGCCGTCACTTGTGATCCAAAATTATGGATCACGATTGCATATGCTCTAAATATGTGGAAGCTCCCTTTTTACCCCCTGATCAATCCTTCGGCTTTTGGAAGGCCCTCCTAATTACCCTAATTTCAATCCTGCACGGATTTCTTTTTTTTTTAAACAAAAATATTGACGAAGTGGGAAAGGTTCATCAGGAGATTGGAGTTCAGGCGGGTTGGGGATGGGGGGCATATTCCCCATCCCCATCCCCGCTAAAATCGCTGTCCCTCGTCCCCGCCCCATTTCCCGTTGTGGATAAAAGATGTCCCCCCGTCCTAATCCCCGACGAGGCGCTAACGGGGATTTTTACCCGCTATTTTTCCCCTCCTTTGTGATAGCTATAGTATAAGTCTTGGATGAAAGCCTAATTTGTCATTCCTAAATCCTAATCCAATTAATTGTATAATAAACGCCTGTATTCTACATGGAATATAATTTTAACAAACTTCATTAAAGTTTACAATCTAACCTAATTTAAAGTTTAACAAGTCCAGACAGTATAAGTCTAGCAATGCACAAATTACACAGAACAAGTTCATACGATCTACGGTTTTTTAACTTAATGTACTGATATGCCTGTAGTATTATGTTCACAAATAAAGGATCCATATTTAATTTTGAATTAATATGCAGGGACGGGATGGAGCGACAGGGAAACAGGGATGGGGATAGAGATATTTCCTTGAGCGAGGAACTGGGTACGGTACGGCGATGCGATAAATTTTCACCCCATCCCCGTGCCCATCCCCACTTAAGGATTTATTTGTGTCCCCACCCCATTGGGGATGGGATTTTTCCCTAATACAGGGCAGGGCCCCGATGGGGGATGGGATTCCCTGCCCCACAGTCATCCCTACCGAGGTTAACATGATTGGGGGAGGGGCAATGATGGCAGTTACATCCGAATTCGAAGCAGATCCGATCCGATCCGAGGCAAAATTATTCGATTTGAATCTGAGACGGAAAAATTTGAGACCGAATTCGATAAAAACTCGGTTCGGATTGAATTCGGAGGAAGGATAAAATCCAATCCGACTTTAAATCCGATCCGACTAGTTTTTTAAATATTTCAAATTTTAAATTTAAGTTTATATTTTAAAATTTTTAGAAATAAAACATGTCCAATATATCTACCCTCCACCTCCCCACCCCCAAACTGCTAGCCCAACCGAATTTTTTTTTTTTTGGTTAGCAGGTTTTTTTTTTTCAATATGTAAAAATTAAAACGTTGAAACCCTAATACTCCTCCTAGTTACTCTCTCTCCTCGCCACTTCACTAATTGCTTAGGTTGCTCAGCTCGCTAGTCGCTCTTGGGTCTCAAACTCTCGCTAGTCAGAGTGTTGGTGTAGTCCTCCTCAGTCCTCGAGTCCTCGCTCCAATACCTTGCTCTCTCTCTCTCTCTCTCTCTCTCTCTCTCTCTCTCTCTCTCTATATCTATCTATCTCTCTCTCTCTCTCTGAGCCTCTTTCTCCTCACCGGTTTCTACACGGCTGACGCCGAGCATTTCGTCGTCCCTCTAGTCTCTCATGAGTGCACATTTCCTTTTTCTCCTTAATTTAACAGTTCATACAATAAAATCTAAATACATATGTTTATGACTTGGACTATTGTCTAGATTTTTTAGGTTAACAACAAGAGAAGTTGGACTTTGGGTTTTTCTATTTTGGGGTTTGGACAGATTATTGATTTTGAGCATTTTTTATGTTTGATATGAATTGATGATTTTGTTGATGTATTATGTTTTAATGAGTGTTCTATTTCTAGAAACCTCCACAATAAAGCCTTCAATCTTCACTCTTAACGATTTGAATGTGTCATTGAAAAAGGTTAATGAGGGCCTAATTGGGTAATATGTGACAAATGACAATATTACTATGGTAGTGATAAAGATGCAGATGGAATTGACATGATGGGATAAATTAAGACACAACAATATATGTATTAGTGCTAAAAATGTGTTATTTTTAAGGTACTTTTACACCTGTTTTATGCTCGTTATAATCGTATTTTTAATGTTTTATTTAATCTTATTTTGTTTTGTAGGTTTTTGAATAAAATGATAATAATTATGGCAAAAATGCGAAAAATGTCGAAAAATGAAGAATTGGGCCAAATAAACCCGACCCAATTCCTTAAACCTACTATTTCAACCCAATGAAAGAAAAAGAAAAAAAAGGAGAAAAGCCCAATTTGACCGGCTCAAAAATCCCTCCCAGGCATGCCCATCACATGATCCCGTTTTCTTCCCCACAGGCGTGCGAGGCACGTGACCTTCTAATTCCTCCTCTTCACTTTTCTCCTCTTTCTCTCTCCTCTCACAGTAAACCCAGACCCCGACATCCAAAGAACCCCGAAACCCCCCCTCATCTCCATCTCTCAAGCTCATCTCTCTCTCTCTCTCTCTCTCTTTCTCTCTCTCTGCGATTTCTATCTCTCTCTGAACCACGCACCACCATCATCGTCAACCACCTTCATTAGTGCGCTCGCCAGTACTGAATCACATTCCACATGCCAGCACATCAAGCATTGCCACCGTCCACGCAAGCTGTGAGATCGATGGTTGAGAATGTAGCAGGGCTAGGGTATAAAATGAAGGGCAGCGGCGAAGAGAGGTGCAAGCTAGGCAATTTTAGGTTTTAATTAGGCTTAGTTTTAAGTTTTGGGGGGTTTAATTTAGGGTTTTCTGTTCTTCATTTTTGGCTTGAATTCAAGTTTTAGATTCTAGATTTTAGTTTTGATTCGCATCTTGCTTCAATGCTACAATTTCAGATTCAAGTTCTGTAGTAATTTCATGTCATTAGGCTACGAATTATGCGATTTCTGGTTAGAATTCAGTGGGTTTCTGTTGATTTTGCGATTCATGCTTCAATTTGTTTGCAAAAAGGTTCGAATTAACTATTGGGTGTGACTAGAAACTATGGGTCGCATTAATGGCGTGTCTGCCATGTTTAACGATCCTTGAATATTCCTTTGCTAAAAATCCCCAAAATCCCCTCCCCTGTTCTTCATTGAAGCACCAGCAATGGTGATTCTACCATGGTTGAGCAAGCATTGGAAGTTCATGAGTGGTTATTTTTGCTTGAGGTGTGGATTCTTCTTCCTCTATTCTGGCTGTCTGGGAGTTCTGTTTGCTCTAGATTTTGGCTTGAAACATTTCCAGGTTCTGGGTTGTTCAACTCCTCTGATTTGATTCCCTTTCCCCTCGTAATTTGATTCTATTTAAGTGTGGTTTGGTTCTAATATTATAAGATGATGTTGTTTTATTGAATCTGGTGGCTTGATGATGTCGACTGAGTGATTTCGTATGATGGTTTGGTTCATTTACCTAATTCTATGCTTAGCTTAGTTTACCTAATTCTATTGAATGATGGTTTAGTTTCGATTGAATTTCGGTTTAGTATTGAATGATGGTTTAGTGAGTTAAGCTTATGTCTAGTTTACCTGATTTTATGCTTAGTCGAATGCTAGCTGAACACTTGTGTTTTCCTTGAACGATTCAATTTTGGTTAGTGTAGATTACATTAGGGTAGTTAGTTAATCCACTTCTTTTGGTGACCTTAATCTTTTCCATCGTCCCCGTAAAGACGACCCTCAAGCACTACAGCGAGAATTGTACGCTTGCGGCCTTTTTTATTTACACTCAAAATTAACCAACAAGTTTTTGGCGCCGTTGTCGGGGACGACGGTATGAAATTGGGTCATATTTTCATTTTCGTAGCTCCTTTCTTATTCGTTGCGTTGATTTGTCTATTTCGTTATTAGTTGTGATTTGTTTAAATTGATTTGTTTTGTTCATTTCGTGAGTTTATTATTAGGTTACCTAGATCTCGTTTTACTTCCTTTATTTTGGTATCGTTTTACTGAGTTTAGTCATTTCGTGAAAAGATTCAAAAATCCAAAAAAATTAGAAAACCTAAAATTGAAAAAAATTAGAAAAACTTGAAAACCACAAAAAAATTTGAAAATTCAAAAACCCAAAAAAAAATTGAAAATTGAAAACCACTAAAAGTTGAAAAATTCTAAACACTTTAAAAATTTCAAATGTCAGTTTTTCATTTCCCGCAATATGAGCATGAACCTTCTTGGAGTTATTTTTCAAGGCTTAATGATTATCGTGCTCAACTGAATCATAATTTTGAAAAATAAAAAATTTGTGAGGTCATTGTTGTGGCTCTAAATGTTGAGTCAAGGTGCTATGTTGAGTCAATTTGTCCTGGAGGTTTAATAGAATTGTTATATAAAACTCAAAATGAGGTTTGAGATTTCTTTGAAAATTAGTTTGGGAAACCTATGCGTTTGAACAAGCTAACGAGCTTTTTAAATACCTAACTCATGGAGGGTATGGTTTTTAAGCTAATTCTTACCCTTCAGATCACCTTGTGAATTCATACAACCCATCTTATTCTTATGTGCCTCCTGTTTTGTGCAATTATTGTGAATCTCCTGATCATGATACTTATACTTGTTCTTTTCGTGCTTATGTTGATGCTATGTGTACAAGTTTTGAAAAGAAGATTAATGATATAGCTGATCAAATGATAGAGACCATGAAAGTGAGAATCACTGCTTGTTCTCCATGTTTTAACCAAAACAGGGAGACTTATAGTGAGACTGATACTAGCTTAAGATCTCCTAAACCTGACATTAGTCTTTATGATGGTTTTAAACTCTCTTAATCTGCTAGGCCTGATTTGAATGAAAACATGTGTTTGCCTAATCTCGAACAAAAGAGTGACCTCCCTACGTCTCTATCAATAGACCTTGCATCCATCGCTAGCTCATCCAAAGATGTCACTGAAGATATCTTAGTTTATGTCGACCTACCCACCACTCTGAACGACTTTTGTGAATTTGATGTGGGTGAACAATCTGATCTTGTTAGTGAGTTAGATATCAGCATCACACCTAAAGTTGAGTCTCATGATTTAGATGATTCGAAAGCTATTTTATAGGAGTTACATGATGAGGTAACTGACCCCACTGTGTTGGACTTTGGTGATGATATTTTTTATACAGAATATGAATCTTTTTCATATGGGTTGGATGTTACTGAAGGTTTTGATGTGGGTTTTCATGTCGAATATGAATCATTCTCTTTTGATCTCATCATTCCTGACCTTTTGTTTGAATTAGATAATAATATTCTATATGTGGAATATGAATTTTTTTTGTGAGTTTGAGACCCATGGAAGTTCTAATGATGGTGTTTGTGCGGGTTATGAGTCCTTCTCTTTTGACTCCATCCAAACTGACTTCCTTTTTAAACATTGCAAGTCTGAATTTGTTGAGTCTGAGATAATAGCCACTAAGAACTTTGTTTTAGACTAGACTAATACACATATTGGACTTAACAGACTTGTGAAATGTGCACCCCCTATTTTGCCTAGATTGCTCGTTCATGCTGATATAGTTTCTAAGCCAATGACCTCAATACTAGCTTGTTCTGAGTATGTTTATTTCTTTTCTGATTGGGCCCAACTGTTTGGTGAGTTGAAACGGGTCCTTACCAGTGCTGTATTGGCTAGAGGGATGTACTCTTTCTGGCTTCAACTCACTACTTTTCACTGTTGCTACGTCAATGAGAGTTGGGCTTCTTTGTTTGATAAACTGTTACGCGCTTTAACGAGTTTTGATTTGAGTAGCAGTTTTCAGGTTAATATGGAGTGGCTGATGCTCCATAAGCCTCATATTGCATAATCTTCGTGAGGCATAGTTTAGGTACAACCTGTATCTAATATGATATGATCGTTACACCCTCCCTTCTTCTCCTCTTCGTTTCTTTTCATTTTTTTCATACTCAGTTGTATAATTAGGACTATGAATATATGGGTGATCAATCTTGAGGAGCAATTTGGGATACGTTGGGCCGTGTAGGCTATGATCACCCTTGGTTGTATTCTGATTTTGTGAATACTTGTTAGTTGTAGATGTCTAGGGTTGTTTTTATGTTTCACTTTGCTTTGTTGCTTTAGTTTGGTGTGTTTTAGTTTTTCTTTGGTTTAGTTTTTGTTTGATAATTTCTCTTTATTTCCTTCTTGCTGCTTTAGTGCTTTTGTTTTTGTTTTGTATTTAGCTTTTCTTTCTTCTGTATTTTGTTTTGTTTTAGGTTTCTTTTGATTTAGGTTGGTGTTTAGTAGGTCCTTGGTTTTGGTCTAGTTTTGTTTAGTTTCGTTTAGTTTTGAGTTTGTTTTTGGTTTTGGCTTTGCTCTTGTTTTAGAATTGGTTTTTAGTTTTGGCTTTCTTTTGTGATTTTGTTTTTCTTGGTTTTTGTAAACATGTGCTTCCTTTGGTTTTAGTTTTGATTTTTTATTTTCATTTTGGTGATTTTGTGTTTAGTTTTGTTTATTAATTTTTTTGGTGTCTTAGTTTGTATATATTTGTGGTTTAATATGGTTTTATGGTTGTATAACTTATGTGCTTGCTTTGTAACGCCTTAGTTCCCACAATGAGGACATGGTGAAATTTTGGTGTGTGGGTGAGGTGCCTTATGTTGAAAATTTTTGAAAAATCCAAAAAGATTTTGGTTTTATTTTTGCAAATGTTTGTACTATGTCTGATTAGGTTGAATCTCCTATGCCTCGGTTGTTAGCTTGTATATAAGTAGGATGTGCATGATAGGTCTCCAATCTCAGTGTGACATTCTAAGCTCTAGTTCTAACCCCAATGCTCAGTATAGATTGTGTAATCAAATCTTTGTTTATTCATTCATCACTATCTTTAGGTCTTAGGTTTCCATGAATGATTCTCCTACTAGCTTGTGATACGATTACTCTAAAAAGATTGAAAACGTGTTTTATGAATAAAGAAGAAAAATGAAAGAAAAGAAAAAGGGATGGAATAAAATTTGAAATGGCAAGTATCCCTTTGAGGCATGCGCTACTGGGTGTTACCCTTTGAGGCATGTGCTACTGGGTGCTACCTTTTGAGGTAATATTGTTACTGGAAAAGCTTACTTCTAAAGTTAGTATGATGATAATATAGTTGTGTCAGCCAAATGGGATTGAGTCAAATTCTGGTAAATCTAAGCCCTGAGATGATGATACACTTGCACACAAGCACCGGAATAGATTCAAAACCTTAATGTTTAATAGGGTGAAAAAGTAGTGCTCTGATGTCATTTAGGAGGTAGAGGGCTTTGAAGTACGTTCTGTGCATATGCAGGTCAATAACTTGATTACATGGGTGATTTAGTTGATTAGAATGTGTGCAAATCTTTCCCTGATTTTGTACATATTAATTTTGAGGAAAAATCCAAAAAGATTTTTCTTTATTTTTGGAATAATTTTTATGGGTATTTCACCTGAAAACTCTCACGAGACCTCACTCATCTACTTAGGAGACCGTGGGGTTTAAAGGGCTTGTTGCATACGCTAAATACAACCGTGATTCCTACGACAGTGACTTAGGATTTTCTTTTTCCTTATTTTTAAATTTTAGTTAGTATAGTTATCTTACTCGAGTACGAGCAAAATCTTGGTGTGGGAGTATTTGTTCGTATCAAAAATATGCTATTTTGGAGGTACTTTTACACTTATTTTATGCTCGTTATAAATGTATTTTTAATGTTTTTATTTGATCTTATTTTGTTTTGTAGGTTTTGAATAATATGAGAATAATTACAGCAAAATGCGAAAAATGTCAGAAAATGAAGAATTGGGCCAAATAGACTCGATCCAATTCCTTAAACCCACTATTTCAACCCAATGAAAGAAACAGGAAAAAAAAAGGAGAAAAGCCCAATTTAACCGGCCCAAAAATCCCTCCCAGGCATGCCCATCACGTGATCCCGTTTTCTTCCCCACAGGCGTGCGAGGCACTGACCTTCTAATTCCCCCCTTCACTTATCTCCTCTTTCTCTCTCCTCTCACAGTAAACCCAGACCCCGACATCCAGAGAACCCCGAAACCCCCCCTCATCTCCATCTCTTAAGCTTATCTCTCTCTCTCTCTCTCTCTCTCTCTCTCTCTCTCTCTCTCTTGGCGATTTCTGTCTCTCTCTGAACCACGCACCACCATCATCGTCAACCACCTTCATTGGTGCACTTGCCAGTACCGAATCACATTCCACACACCAGCACATCAAGCATCGCCACCGTTCACGCAAGCTGTGAGATCGATGGTTAAGAATGGAGCAGGGCTGCAGTATAAAATGAAGGGCAGCGGCGAAGAGAGGTACAAGCTAGGCAATTTTAGGTTTTTAAGTTTTAAGTTTTAGGGTTTAATATAGGGTTTTCTATTCTTCATTTTTGGCTTTAATTCGAGTTTTAGATTCTAGGTTTTAGTTTTGATTCACATCTTGCTTCAATACTCCAATTTCAGATTCAAGTTTTGTAGTAATTTCATGTAATTAGGCTATGAATTGTGCGATTCTGGTTAGAATTCAGTGGGTTTCTGTTGATTTTGCGATTCATGCTTCAATTTGTTTGCAAAAAGGTTCCAATTAACTGTTGGGTGTGACTAGAAACTACGGGTCGCATTAATGGCATGTCTGCCATGTTTAACGATCCTTGAATCTTATTATGGGTTGTTCTTTGCTAAAAATCCCCCAAATCCCCTCCCTTGCTCTTCGTTGAAGCACCAGTATTGGTGATTCCGCCGTGCTTGAGCAAGCAATGGAAGTTCATGAGTGGTTATTTTTGCTTGAGGTGTGGATTCTTCTTCCTCTATTCTGGCTGTCTGGGAGTTCTGTTTGCTCCAGATTTTGGCTTGGAACATTTCCAGGTTCTGGGTTGTTTGACTCCTCTGATTTAATTCCCCTTCCCCTCGTAATTTGATTCTATTTGAGCATGGTCTGGTTCTAATGTTATAAGATGATGTTGTTGATTGAATCTGGTGGCTTGATGATATCAGCTGAATGATTTCGTATGATGGTTTGGTCCGTTTACCTAATTCTATGCTTAGCTTAGTTTACCTCATTCTATTGAATGATGGTTTAGTTTCGATTGAATTTCGGTTTAGTATTGAATGATGGTTTAGTGAGTTAAGCTTATGTTTAGTTTACCTGATTTTATGCTTTGTCAAATGTTAGCTGAACACTTGTGTTTTCCTTGAACGATTCAATTTTGGTTAGTGTAGATTACATAAGGGTAGTTAGTTAATCCACTTCTTTTTCTGGCTTTAATCTTTTCTATCGTCCCAGTGGAAACGACCCTCAAGTACTACAGTGAGAGTTGTACGCTTGCAGCCCTTTTTATTTACACTCGACATTAACCAACAATATGAATTAGTGGTATGATCAAAATATATTCAAATACTTAATTCTAATGAAAATCTCAACTTCGTACAAGGTACTATTACATATATACCCCTAGTCAGAGACCAATCGAAAAGAAGGGATAAATGAAGTAAGTGGAGGATTTGTACTCTTATTTTTTTCTTTTTATAAGTTGGACACGTTATTTGCGATATTTCAGATGTATCTCATAGTTGTTAAGATTTGTAATGATTGTAACAAGTTGTTATTTTGTTGAGCTTGAAATATGTTTATTTTTTTAATTCTTTGTTTAGCTTAAATGTTCAAGATTCGCTTAATACGATAGACGAACACACATTATCACATCGATAGATAGGCATAATATAGAAAAATTGTATAAAATTATTACGTGGCAAAAGAAATTATTTCAGATCGGATTAAATCCGACTTCGATTCAATCCAACTCGAATCAGATCTAGAGGATCTCCTTTGATCCGTCAGATCGATTCGGATTGGATTTTTACATCCTAATATAATCAAATGCTAATTCGGATGTTTCAAGATCCGATCCAAATCCGATTCATTGACATCCCTATGATCAGACAACGCCTAAGAGTACCCACATTGGTTGATCTGTTCGCGGGCCAAAAACTGAGCTCGCGTTCCAAAAAATGAGGCACATCAATGATCCTTCTCCCTCAGCCCGCGGTCCAGCTCGCTACGGTGATCCGCTCGCAGTCCACTTTTTCCATTTTTTGGCTAGCTCATAAACGAAATGATATCGTTTCGGTTATGGGCTTGACTTTTTTTGAAAATTTTGACCGTTGGGCTGCAGGCTTTAAAAAAAGGAGAAATTCATGTATCTACTTGTTGGCTCTGGCAAGTTGTAACCATTGCCCAGCCTCAATGGCCAAATTTTGGACTTTACCAAAAAAAATTTAAAATTTTTGGTTTAACTTCTATAAATCACTGACAAAAAACACGCAATCTCTAATTCTCTAAAAAATTTGTGAAGTGGTAAGAGGGTTCTAGCAAGAGATAAGTAAAGAGAAGATAGAAGTTTGGTATTTTGTATGTAATTATAGCGATTAAACCTTAAAATTTATTTATATTCATATGATTGTTTTTGAAATTGGTTTTATGTCATTCCTAAAAATATATTTTGATTAATTCATTACAGCTAATTTAATTTTTGTAGACATATTTAAAGGGCAATTTCACCTAATCCACCAAGTGAAGCAATTTGGAGGGAATTCTTTTAGTTGTAAGTTAAAAAGTGTGAATATTATTGTTATTTTTCTTAATATTATTGTTACATTTATGTGCTAATAAATAATGACAAGCTTTACCCTATGTAGCAAATGATTAAACTAAAATGTTTAAATTGATATTAAATGTTAAATTACAATATGGTATTCTTAAATTAATGTAGTTAACATATATGTTGAACTAAAATTTTGAATTATAATGATAATTGATATGTGAATGGTTAAGTTAAGAAATATTAAACTTAGTGTTAAATTCTGATGTGCTAATTTCATTTGTCATTTCTAAATTATCTATTAGTCACATGTTAGGAATTTTAATGTAAAAATAATTTATTGTTGAGTTTAATTAAGTTTAGCTAACATAAATGTTCAACATTTATTATTATAATTTATATGTGAATTGTTAATTTACAAAATCTCTATATAATCTTAAATTCTTTTGTGTTAATGTTATTTGTCATGCCTAAATTATCTATTAGTCACATGTTAGGAACATTTTAATGTAAAAATAATTTTGTGTTGAATTTTGTTGACTCAATTAATGTATAAGGTTTTGATGATGACAATCCAAAATGCCCTAGTCAATATGCTGTGAGTTATGTGTTGTGCTTAAGTTGTATGTTGAGACAGGATCTGGAAAATACATGGTGCAGTTTGAATGAGCTTAGAGTATCAAGCTGACAACATGTGTAAGAAACTGAGAATACTCTCTCAGAACAGTTCTGGGAGTGGTAGCATGGAACTGTGCAAGAATCAAGTTGACAATATGTGCAAGAAACTGAGAACACTCCCTCAGAACAGTTCTGGGAGTAGTAGCATGGAACTGTGCAAAAAGAATTCGAGAACACTCTCTCCAAACCAGTTCTGAGAGTGGAAGCATGGACCTACGTAAGAAGTCCAGTTGACAACAAGAGTCTTCAGATTGAATATATGTATGTCAATTTAGATTCTTATTAATATGCTAAAGAAGAACTTGACTTAACACTCACCTTGAAGGAATTATTTAAGCTGACTCAGAACACTGTTCAAAATAATTGAACAAACAGGTCTGCAGTGCTCTGAGGGTAGTGAGTGCAAAAATCGATTTTCAAAGATTTTCAATATTCTTCCTACTGCCAAAATTCCTAATATATTTAGGATCGATTTTCTGACAATATTGTGGTTTAGAAAGAGTACTTTCCTAAATGATATTGGTTGCCTAAAAGATTTTTCAAGAGATTTTATCTTATCCTTAAAAGATATGATTTCCTAAAAAGGTAAATTCTTGAAGGATTTAATTCCTTTTAAGATACTGAGTATTTTCAAAATTATTATGGAAATCAAATCCTTACTTTTTCGTGGGTATATAAGCACTCGCTTCTCATCTTTTCAAGCAAGGTTTTTCAAGGGTTTTCATGATTAATCAAGTGCTAAAAGTGCTTTTCTGAGTCTGAATTTTTCTGTAAGAAAAACCTTCAAAGTGTGCGCTTAATCGAGTTTTCATTATTGGTATAATAGGAGTTGTATGGTACCTTACACTCAGCTTATTTAGAAGCATTCAAGTAAGGTGTTTTTTATCTCTTTTCCGTCATCGTGATTAGAGGTTGTCCAAGTTGTTGGACGTGGTCTCTTAGAGAATGTCCGGACATTATGTCCGTGAGTATTTGTCCAAGTTGGACGTGGTCTCTTAGGAGACAGTAGACGTATTGTCCGTGTGAGCTTGTCCAAGTCTTGAGAGAACTTGGATGTGTATTTGTAACTAGAGTCTTGGGGGAGACTAAGTTACGTGTGTAACGTTGTCAAGTGTGTTACATAGTGTAACGAACTTAACCCATATTAGTGAAAGTGTTTGTTGAAATCCTACTGAGTTAGGTCGTGGTTTTTACACCTCCATTGGGCTAGAGGTAGTTTTTCACGTAAAAATATTGTGTCTCCTTACTATTTCCGCAATTACTTTCACTTCTGTTCCATAGAGAACACGCATTCCAATCAGTTCTCACGAGTGTTTTGAAAGAAGTTTTGTTTCTATCTCACTGTAAACACGCACTTCAAACTGTTCTCACGAGTATTTTTGAAACAATTCGAAAATTCGATGGACACAATTTACCCATCTCTTATGTCCTTGTGTGTTTAAATCTAACAATTGGTATCAGAGTAGAGTTCTCACACCTAGGTTAACACCTTGAGAGATCGTAAAAAGATGAGTGCACCGCAAGGAATCTTAGAGGTTCAATTTGTGGCTCGTCCTTCATACTTTATGGGCAACACTACAATTGGTGGAAAAACCGAATGGAAAACTACATTCAAGTTGATGATTATGAGCTGTGGATGATCATTGAGAATGGTCCTTACATTCTAATGAAAACCACAGAAGATGGCAAAACAGTTCCTAAGAAGTCAAATGAGTTTAACTCAGATGACTTCAAGAAATTGGAGAAAAATGCCAGGGCCAAAAAATTGCTATACTTTGGCCTTAGTCCAGATGAGTACACTCGCATCTCAAAGTGTAAATCAGCAAGGGAGATATGGAATGCTCTTCGTGTGGCTCATGAGGGTACAAATCTAGTCAAACAATCCAGGATCGAGCTGCTAATGAGGAAGTACTAACTGTTCGAAACGAGTGACAAAGAGACAGTGATAGATATGTATACACATTTCACCCCCATCACTAATGAGCTGAAATCCTTGGAAAAATCCTTTACCACCAAAGAATTGGTAAGGAAGATCCTACGGTTTTTACCTCAATCCTGGGAAGCGAAAGTTACAGCCATCCAGGAAGCAAAGAAGATGGATAAGATTTCTTTGGATGAGCTCATAGGGAATCTCCAAACATATGAATTGAGGAAGAACTCCCAGGTGAAGGAAGAAACAAGGAAAGACCAGGGCCTTGCTTTAAAAGTAGTGGAAAGTGATGATTCTAATTTGGATGATGAAGTAATAGCCATAATAACCCGGACGCTCAAGAAATTCATCAAGAAGGCTAAAGAGAACTTCAAGAAGAGAAGTACCAGCAAGACGAGAAGCAGCGATCGTGATTAGCACTCGGGTTGTTTCAGATGTGGGAAACATGATCACGTGGTGAAGAACTGTCCCATGCAGAAGAAAGAACAGGGCTCAGAACAGTTCTGAAACTGCAGAAAGAAACCACAACTGAGTGGTTCTACCAAGCGGTTCACTAAAGCTGTGGTGGCAGCATGGGGTGAAACTTTAGAAGAAGAGGATAGCTCCTAAGACGAAGCTGAAGCACTGGTACTCACGGCCAGAAGCGAGTCCGAAGCTGATTCAGCATCAGATGAAACCATGTCTCAATTCTAGGAAAAGGTAAGTGGTTTTAACAAAAGGAAAATTCTAAAATTGCTATTTTCCTTAATGGATGAATGTGAGGCAATAAGCACTAAGAATTGTATGCTTAAAGATACTTGTCCCAAGTTAAAAGGGGATATCCGAATACTCAAAAAAACCATACAAAAACTTGAGCAAACAAATGAGATTCTCACTGCTGAAAAGGATGAAAAAGCTTTTGCCTTAAGCAAGGATCTTGACACACTAAAAGAACTTGAACGTGTGAATGAAATTCTCAAGTGTGAAAAATTTGAAGCAGAAGAAAAGACCCTTACCTTAGGTAATGACCTTAATGCACTTAAGGACCTCATGAATACAAGAGAGAAAAAGTTTAACTGTGATCTTACAAGACTGGAAAGTGAGTCCTTAGACCTGAAATTTAGGCTAGAATCCTTGGTGAGTGAAAATAACAAATTGCTTGAAAAGGCTCATAAGACTGAATCTGACCTCGTTCAGAACAGGCGCTAAAACTGTTTCTCAGAAGCACATGCTCATAAGGTTGAATCTAACCTTATTCAGAACAGGCGCTGGAACAAATCCTCAGAAGTGCTTAATTGGCTTAAATACTCACCATAGCAGAAATAAAAGGGGACTAGGATTTGTAAATAGACCTATCACTAAGCCAGTAAACAAGAAGTATGTTGGACTTAAAGAATATATCACCTGTTTTCACTGTGGAAAGGCTAGTCATTATTGGCACACTTGTCTTTTAAGAAAGAGGGCCATGGAAAGAAACTCAGTATATGTTAAACAAATGTGGATTAAAAAGGATGAGTTAATTTCCATGATAAAGAAAATGGGACCCAAGTGGATCTGGGCTCCCAAGATAAACACTTAGCTATTTTGCAGGCTAAAGTGAGAAGAGGCAACCAACTATGGTTCTTGGATAGTGGTTGCTCAAGGCACATGACTGGAGATAGATCAAACTTCCTCTCACTTACAGCCTTTGATGGAGGGAGAGTGGCAATTGAAAACGGCAAGTCGAAAAATTATCGGCATAGGTAAAATAGGTAAATCACTCTCTCACTTTATTAGTAATGTGTATTTGGTTGATGGTTTACAACATAATTTGCTAAGTGTGTCTCAATTGTGTGCTAGAGGTAGTTACGTTGGGTTCTCTTTTGGTCAATACTTGATTACCAATATCATTACTGGAGATGTTGTGTTGAGAGGGAAGCAACACAACAATGTGCATGTACGGTTAATAAAAGTAACCCCTTGATTGAGCATGATATACAGGATGAAGAATTCAAAAATGGTCTTATAAGAAAAGATCTCTCGCTCACTCAAAACTCCATGGTGGATAATGGTAAGTCTCCTAAAGGTGAAACAAGTTCTGGATCTGGAAATATGGAAGGTAGGCATGGAGCAAACCAGTTAGGGGAAAGCATTACTGAACCTGATTTGGGATAGAACTGACCCACTCAACCTGATTCTTTTCAAATAGTTGTAGGAACAGGCACCAGAACAGATCCAAAACTTGTTTCATCAAGTGTTCAGGAGAGATTGGAATATGTGTCTGCGACTCCATTTACTCCACGGGCTTGGAAGCACCAGAGCTCGCACCCCCTTAATAAGATTATATCTAATATCAACACTAGGGTGCGAACCAGATCTAAACTCAAAAACTTTTGTGCTTTCTATGCCTTTTATCTAACATTGGGCTAAAAAATGTTCATAAAACTCTTGCAAATTCTGATTGGCTTACTGCTATCTAAGAGAAGCTTCATCAGTTCGAAAGGAATAAGGTTTGACATCGTAAACCACGGCCTAAAGATAGATCAATAATTGGTACCAAATGGGTGTTCAAGGATAAGTTGGATGAGTTCAGAACAACTACTCAGAACAACGCCTGACTGGTGGTTCAGGGCTATAATTAAGAGGAAGAGATCGATTATTTCCACCTGCTGTGCTGATTATGCTAAATTTTGGTTGATAGAAAAAACACCTCAGAAGGCGATCGTATGTGGCAACTGGTTCTTGTTGTGCTCAATTGTTGTGGATAAGGTAGCAACTCAAGGACTTTTCTGTTAACACGGGATACATTTCTATATTTTGTGATAACACAAGTGCAATTA